>CM047906.1:16724248-16792208 GCA_026229545.1 Pistacia atlantica | reverse complement strand
ATAAATATTCTAGAGGTACCAAACATATGGAATTAAAGTGTTATGTCGTTAAGGAGGAGGTTCATAGACAAAGAGCGTCGATTAAGAATATTAGAATAGATCTCATGATTGCAGATCTGTTGACTAAAGGTTTACCACCCAAGACATTTAAAGAACATGTACACAGAATGGGTCTTGGTTGTGGTGATTACTAATAAATGATGTGGTTATGATGTTAATAACACTCTGAGCTCATTGATGTGTTTCTGATACACATTAATGAATTTCTTGTTTCTCAATGATGTACACATAATTTGCTTTGAGTTGATGTTAACAGGAAAGTCTTTATGATACATTATTGTGGACCATGATGAAATTTATATATCAATTATGGACCAACTGTGATAAGTTGCAGGTATTATGGTGTATGGAAGGGAGTATACGATCTAAATAGTGTACAAACCTCATAACCCGTATTTTGTAATTTATTATGGAATAGTAATTATGATGGATAATATAGAAGAGATTTATTTACTCTATGTGCACTTAACGTTTATGCTAATTAAACTTTTAGTGTCTTTAATCATCAGGTCAAGTGGAAGAATGTAAGTTTTTTTCAAAATTAAGTGGCCCGATTTTATGGGCATTAATATTAATGATTTAACAGCAAATAAACCTTGTTCGTACATCCGACTATTTAATGGACATACCAGATTTAAGGAAGATAAATATAAATTGGTCTTCTCTCTGCCTATTACGGTTATGCATAGAAGAGATATATGCTTAAACATATACAAATAGAAAATTGATTCCACCTAAGGTTTGTGTAACATCAAATGAAGGTCAGGAGAGAGAAATCAATTTATCTAGGAGATCAATACTGAATAATTGGTGACAGGTACACTTCTTAATTGCAAGGATTGTGAGAAATTGTATGTTCAAGATCCTGAATTATGTTGTTGATGTTTGTTTAAGCATGCATGTCTATCAGTCTATGCATAATGTTTCTTAAGATTTTCTAGCACTCCTCTCTCATAAATAGTAAAATAACTTATTTAAAATTTAATAAGCACTTTTGAGATGCAACCAAAAATCTAAAAAAGTTTTAAAAACGCTTAAAACTTTAAATAAGTTATTTTGGCCAATAAATAAGTCAAACTAAATAGACTTTAAATAAAGTTATCAACTTAATTACTTGTCTCCAATATGTGACACTAATTTTGTTGGAGTCCCACACCGACTAGGCACGCTCAAGCCTATTGGGTTATAAGAAGGGGTAATCCTCCCATTCAACAAGACTTTATTGGGTGAGGAGTCAGACCCACCTCAAATTCTAATATGGTATCAGAGTCCAAGTTCAGTTGAGCTGAGCGCTTGACCAGCAGGTGAAGAGTTAGAGCTAGCAACTACCTCCATCAATAGGCATGACCCAACATATGGGTTTGACCGTGAGGAGGAGTGTTGGAGTCTCATACCGACTAGACACGCTCAAGTCTATTGGGTTATAAGAGGGGGTAATCATCCCATTCAACAAGGTCTTATTGGGTGAGGAGTCAGACCCACCTCAAATTCTAATAAATTTATGATCATTATCTTTCAATGCTTAAAGTTCTACTTAAAAATATAAATGCAAGAGTAAAAATATTGTACACATGAATTCTGTCACGCACGCATGCGCATGCACACACTTATTCATTTTTTTTTTCTTTTTCTTGCAAACTTTTTTTTTTTTTAAATAAGAATTGCAATTATATTGACATACAAGAGATTTTTAAATTTTACCATGAGCAAATACTCCCGGAAATTATTAAGGACTTTTCTAAACAGATTTAAAAAAATAAAAAAATCTCCTAAAAATTATTAAGAACCTCCCTTAGACGGTTGTTTTAATATAAAAATATACTGGTTGATAATAAATTTTTAAGAATTTCATAAGAGTTCATAGGGCTAATACCATGCACACCCCTGAAAGTTTGATGAACTAATTTGTTATGCACGGGAAAATAAATGGCTGACGTGGGAAAGTCACGTCAGGAGTAACCTGCCCCCATCAGGACAATGTGCGTACGTCGGACCTGCAAATAAACATGGAGCTCACACGCGTCCGTTTCTCTGCAGCAAGTCGTGCGAAGTCAGCTTGGAAAAAGGGAAAACGGGACGTGAAGCCAGATCATATCCTGACAATCACACCAACCCGTAGATTTAATGATGATTACACGCTTCAATTTGATATAAAATGTAGAAAGCCTCTCCATTAAGGGGATTCGGCCATTCATTACAGAAAACAACTCTCTCTCTTGTAAAAAACCAAAAAAAAAACATATTACTTTTATTAACTCTTATGTACGTCAGTCCGCTTCGCGACCTGACCCACACCAACATCAATACAAAATCAGTAGACGTAGGACTTGCTACCTTAGCATCCGAACCACTTTAAAAACCTCTTTTCATTTATTTCACTTGACGCATCTATTGCTACGTGCATTAAATTCATCAAATAGTGTCACCCACGTGACAATTGGTTGGTGCCGAAAACGAGCACCAACATAATTAATCCTTCATTCCACTTAAATTGATTGAAGTGTCTACTGACAAATAAAATAACTAATGGTTAAAGAATGACCTTTTTCAATTATATTTATGTATTATCATTTGATAATCCATTTTAATTGATGAAAGTGAAAGGATTAGGCTAAACACTTATTTCCCCAAATCCTTACTGTTTTATATATATATGATGAAACTAAACAGTGAGCCTCAGGCTATGTGGAGGCTAATTAGTTTTTTATTTTATTATTATAATAACTACCTGGTATACAGATTGGATTATTAAGTGAATTAATAATATGATACAGTCAATTAAATGCGTCATTAATCGAATTTATTAGTTAAAAGGGACGTAAAACGGAAGCATCAAGTAGGTTAAATAATTTCATATTATAATCACGTCAGCAGTCAATCTTAACCACTTAACATGGTAGTACAAAATTTCACCATAATAGTAGTAAATCACCTGTTCCTTTCTCCACAAAACCAAGACATGCAATAATGTATGTGCTAGCAGCCAATGGTGGTTTTGGGTGGTTGGGGGTATTTTGTTAACTTTTAAACTTTTTTATGGTTGAAGTGTTTTAGCTATATTTTCAAATGTAGGGAGTCTGGGTAATTGTTATTTGGTAGACATATGAGACAAATGTGTTCGAAATGATAAAAAATTAAGGGCAAAATAGGGTTAAAATTAAGATTACCTCGGTAATCTTATATTAACACCCATTGGGAAGGTAATCTGATCACCCCCAATATTACCAATAATAAACACTATTTGCAATAAAAGTTTACGTAATATTTTATTACCTGATAACCAAACGAGAGAATCTTGAAAATTAAACAAAGATTACAGGATTAATCTTATATCACCTTGAACCAAATGCAACCTTAATCTTTTATCATTTCAGACACATTTTCCCTCATATGTCTACCAAATAAAAATTAACCCAAACCCCCTACATTTGAGAATTTAGCTAAAATACCCCACCCACAAAAAAGTTTAGAAGTTAAAAAAATACCTCTAGCTACCCAAGACCACCGTCGATCACTAGCCACCACTGCTGGCTGCCAGCAAAAGTTGTCATATCAGTGCAAGACCGACAGGATCTTGTTGGTCATGTGCTGGTAAGGACGTTTTCGGCCGTAGATTTGTAATCCATGGCCGGAAACAACTAGATCTGGTTGTTTCACGGCCAAAGATGTGTTAGTGAAATGCCATATTCACGAGTCACGACTACACCTTTCGCCGTGAAATGGCCATACAACTAGATCTAGCCGTTTTTTGCCAAGGATCTTTAGGCCTTACCGGTGCAAGACCAGCCTGATCCGACTAGTCATGCGCCATTATGGCGGCTGCCAACGGTGGTGGCTAGCTGCCGGCAGTGGCTTGGGGTGGGTGGGGGTGATTTTGCTACAAATTAAAATTTTATATGGCTAGAGTGTTTTAGCAAAATTTCAAATCTAGGAGATTAAAACAAATAATTTAAAAAATAATAATAAATATTATATTATATTATTATTTTAAAATTAGGTCAATTTAGTAATCTACATAACATACCCACTCATTTATTCTTCCAACCAAACATATTATTATAATATACGTACAAATTTATTCCAACTAACCAAACACATTTCTCTAAAGATTCGCTGGTAATCTATCTTTCTAGTCATACAACATTCCCTAAACCAAACGTACCCTAAAAATTATTGAAAATGTTTATAGAAATGTGTTTGGTTGGTAGGAATAAATTGATGGGTATGTTATATTAATATTTTTGGTTAGGAGAAATAAATTGAAGGGTATGTTATGTAATTTACTAAATTTCCCTCCTTTTTAAATATTAATATAATGTTTTTTTTTTTGAATAATTGTTTTAACCGCTATGTTTGAGATATTGTTAAAACACCCTGGTCACATAAAAGTTTAATTTCGAAGCAAATCACCCTTGCCCACCTGAAGCCACTACGGGTCGTTTGCCGCCACCAACAGCAGCAATGGTGGAACAGTGCATAACTGGTCAGATCTGGTCGGTCGTATGTCAATCTATCTACTTCCAGCCAAATTCATCATGGATCTAGCCATTTCTGGCCAGATCTACTACTAGAATTGGTTGTTGTTAATGGCCAGAGTTTTAGCCATTGACGGCCAAAGATCTGGCAATTGTTAATAGCCAGAAGCCGTTTTCGGTCAGATCTATGACGATATGGAAATTTTCGGCCAAAGATCTAGCCGAAAATGGCTGGCTTGGGTAATTTTTTTAAAGTCTAATAATATTTATGTCCTAAAAATTTTGTATATAAGGATATCGTAGTCCATTAGTATTTTTTTTTTAAAATTGTTTTTAAAACAGGGGCATTATTATCCAAAATAATAGTTACGGGTAAAATTGTAACAAAAATAAGATTACTAAATAATCTTGAAATACATAAGAAAATTAAGGTAATCAGATTACTTCCTATATTATCAATAATAATTACTATTAATCTAAGAATATTATCGGAATCTTATATTACTTGACAACCAAATGTAGTAATAAAGTAATACAAGATGATATTACCTCGGTAACAAGGGATTACCCCAACCAAACACACCCTTTATTTCTTCATTATTTCCAAGAAACTCAAGCACTGTTGCCAATGTTATGGGAATCAATTGGCAGCTTCTTCCTTGATGGTACCTCCAGCTGTAGAAAACAAGGAAAGAAACCCAAATTCAACTTTTATTGGTTCAAAGCATTGATGGAAATGGTGATCAGATTAGATTGCATTTGGATGACTTTGTCTGCATGTTTCTTTAATCTGTTCAATATAATTCCAAACATGTGAAGTTCTATAATACATGTTAGTTTCGGTGACCATACTGTCTATTCATAAAACAATAAAGAGTTATAATATTGAATGATGGAAGAATCTCTGGGGTTTGTTACTATATATACTTTATACGATTTAAATATAATATTTGTAATATGTGAAATTACATTTTTATATATTTATATTTGTTGTGCGAGAATGTGCGGACAGCTCAAAGAAAGCAATTGTTGGGAAGGAGCTTTAGCTCAAAGCAATTTGTGAGACGACAATCAGATGGAAGCGAACTGCATTCAGAAGAAAAGCAAGCTACCTGACAAGTATCCTCCAAATTGCGAATTAGTTTTATTTTATTTGACAGAACGATCAAGGGATCGACTCTCTACAATCTTGACATAACAGTTATACCAAAGATCATTGGGTTTATAGGGAATTCAGTAGATCTCGGATATTAGTTAAGGTGCGTACAAATTGAAGCCATTCACAAACACCATAGCCAAATTATTGATAGATTAGCTTCTGCTACAACTAGACCAAAATACAGACCCTCATTAATTTGCTGTTCTTTCCAGGTTGTTTGAACTGCCATCCAGCTCAGTAGTAGTCGAACCTGCAAAAGATTTGGAAGATTCTCCATTCAAAATAATATTCTTAACAAATTCTCATCTTTATCAGAACCTCTTAGATCAGATTCACCCTTTTTTCTGGACGCCAAAACCAATTGATTTGTCTCCACTCCTCTCTTTAGCTTTGTACATCAATTTTATTCTTAACAAAGATTTAACCTATGTTTTGCACATGGCACGCGGCAATACACAAGGGTGTTAAGATTCTAGGGTTTATGATTAAACCTAAAATAGTCTCAAACAGGTCATCAATCAACGATTAAACACAACACAAATGGAAAGTAAGAAGAACAAGCATAAAAATTAGGACACAGCAGTTTATAGTGGTTCGACTTTACGGTCTACATCCACTCTCCAAGTCTCACAATAGGGGATTTCATTATCAATCAATAATGTATATTGAGAATGATTTCATCAGAACATAAGGGAAAAAGAAACAAGGAAGGAACACACCAATTCGTAAAACCCTAACTCTCTCAACCCAAAATCTGCCTTTTCCTTTTACATCAGCAGGTGTTAAATACACATGCTTGAAGCCTGAATCATCATCCAACTGTCTCTGATTCTCCATAACCACAAGATCACAAGATCAATTCTAGAACATTCGGTAGGGTTGTGAGGTGTCGAAGCAAAACAGAAATGAGAGAGAGAAATGAAGTTTGCACACAAAAGGAGATAACCCAAACATATAGTATATTAGGTTTAGCCAAAAAATGACGTCGCATAAGAGAGTTTGACTTTAACACTTAAGCTAACTTCCACCGTGGCAAATAAGGAGCCACATCACCACAATTCTCCACCTTGGCTTCTTGATTTGTCACCCCCCATGTGGCCTTTGGAAATTTTTTTCAGTTCACTCTTGAACTTGAAGCAGGCTCATACAGAGCCTGTGTTTTTCAAATGGAACAGATTTTGTGAACATGTCGGCAGGATTATGAGATCCATCAATTTTCTCAATCTCAATTTCTCCTCTTTTAATCATTTCCCTAATGAAATGAAGACGGATATCAATGTGTTTGGTCCTTTCATGGTAAACTTGTTTTTACAAAGGTGAATCGCACTCTGATTGTCACTGTTAATCTTCACTGTCTGTTGCTCAATACCCAACTCATTGATCAGACCTTTCAACCAGGTGGCCTCTTTTGCTGCCTCAGTCAATGTAACATATTCAGATTCAGTTGAAGACAGGGTAACCATATGCTGCAATTTTGATTTCCAACTGACAGTGTTTCCCCACAAAGTAAAAACAAACCCAGATGTAGACTTCCTTTTGTCTAAATCTCCTGCATAATCTGCATCACAAAACCCTTCAACACAATCATCACAACTATTGTTTTTCTTAAAAACAATTCCTGCTGATTTGGTTCCTTGTAAGTATCTCATAATCCATTTAAGAGCCATCCGGAGAGTCTTTCCTGGATTGCTCATAAATCTGCTAACCAACCTTACAGCAAACCCTAAATCTGGTCTGTGCGGAACATACCATCAAGTACATTAGGCTTCCCAGTGCACTAACATAAGGTAACCCTGCCATATCAAGCTTATCAGTTTCAGTCTGTAGACTTTGCTCATGTGAAAGTTTCATGTGAGCACCGAGAGGAGTCTAAACAGATTTAGCATCCAGCATGTTGAATTTCTTCAGAATTTTCTTAGTGTAGTCCTTTTGGACTAACTATAGACTTTCTGAAACTCTATTTCTAACAATGGAAACACCAAGAATTTTCTGAGCCTGACCCAGCTTTTTCATTTCAAACTTGGTGTTTAGTAATTTCTTTAGTCGACATAGCTCAAATTTATCATGGCATGCCACAAGCATATCATCCACATACAATAGTAAAAAAATATGTGTTAGTTTTGAGATTCTTTTATAGTAAAAACATCTGTCAAAATTACATCTATTAAACCCTATTTCTAGCATAAAAGAATCAAATTTCTTATACCACTGTCGTGGTGGCTGTTTCAAACCATATAATAATTTTTTTAATAGACAAACTTTACTTGTTGCACTGCTGTAGCCTTCAGGCTGCTCTATTAGAATACTTTCTTCCAAATCCCCATGCAAGAAAGCTGTCTTCACATCAAGTTGTTCTAATTCCAGATTGAATTGAACTACTAAAGAAATCAGGACTCTAATGGATGTACGTTTGACCACAGGAGAAAATATTTCATTATAGTCAACCCCCTTTACTTGTGTGAACCCTTTTGCGACAAACCTAGCCTTGTACCTAGGTGCATCCTGAGTTTTCTTTTGAAAATCCATTTACATTTTACCACCCTACAATTTTCTGGTTTATCAACCAAAACCCAAGTATTATTCTTCATAAGAGAATCAAATTCTTCCTCAATGGCTTTCTTCCATTCCAATTTTTCAGATCTAGAAACTGCCTTTTGGAATGTCTTAGGTTCATCATTCATCTCTTCCTCCACCTGAAGAGCATAAGCAACCATGTCTGCATATCCTAGTCTACTTGGAGGTCTGATTGTTCTCCTAATTCTATCTCTTGATAATTGATAATCATTCAAGTTTGAAATATCTACACTTGGAGTATTCTGCCATACTTCATGATCACCAGTTGGTTCTTCCTCATGAGTATCTAACTCCTCAACTCTACCTTAATTCAAACTTGGGCTAAAACTGGAGTCTGTCACTTCTAGTTCTAGGTGTCTCGCTCCTGAATAAGTGTTCTCAGATTCATCAGGTTTGTTTCCTAAACCAAGTAGGGTATTTTCTTTGAATATGACATCTCTACTCACAATACATTTCTTATTTTCTAAATTCCAGAACTTGTAGCCTTTAACCCCATCTGGATATCCTAAGAAAATACATTTGATGGCTCTAGGTTTTAACTTTTCATCCTTGGAATGAACATAGGCTAGACATCCAAAAACTCTAAGGTTTTCAAGGTTTATAGGATGACCACTCCACCTTTCAAGTGGAACTCTAAAACCTATAGCTGATGAGGGTGTTCTGTTTATCAGGTAGACTGCAGTATGGGCTGCTTCTACCCAGAACTTGACTGGAAGTTTGGAACATGACAAGATGCTTCTTATCTTATCTAGAATAGTCATATTCATCCTTTCACAGAGTCAATTCTGTTGTGGAGTGTGTCTCACTGTCCTATGTCTAATGTTAAGGTAGATGCCCTAGAGCCAATCAATTATTGTAGAATTGACTCTTTGTAATAATGTTCATTAATCAATAGAAGACATTTTATTCTATATCACGTAAATCATTATTATTGTAATATGTATTGATATATGTCCTTAGAATGGTAGAGCCGTGATGAGGGTATCAAGTGTTTCAAATCTTGATAGTGAGAACCCTATGAGCACATATGGTGGCCATTCTAGAAACGTCCATGCCCCGGTGATATTCTGAACTAAGGGACTGATAATATGATAAGAAGGCTATCATAGTGTTGAACGACCTCTGCCGAAAGGCGGTGGCAGGATCTCACTTGTCAAGGTTGTTTGGTGACAACCTGGTGCAACACATGGGTGTTTGTTGTAGGCGATTACACCACAGCAAGTTCACTGGACTGACCCACCAGAGGATTCCATATGGATGGTAACCCTAGTGTCTATGGAACAAATCCTCTAACGAATGGTAGTGCATGTGATCCTTAGACTTGAGATCACCGGAGCGCCTTGTGCACCGATTGATGTAGTTTGACACTTTTCAAAGCTGTCAATACGGTGGTGATTGGCTGCATCAAGGAGTGTATCAAGACTATGGTGGATTGACAGAGGATTTATCACTCTCGCGTACGGGAGAAAGTTACCTCACGGCGCAATTCAGTATATGGCAATGACACTAAAACTGTGGGCACAGTGGGATTGAGTTGTTGCTCTATCCAGTTTATAATATGGGTCATTGGTCCAGAAACTGAATAAATAATATCGAGAGTAACCGAAGGTTGACACTATTTCTATGCCTTCGTCTCGTCGAGATAACGAATGATGAAAGGATCGAATTGCACGGTAACCATATCGCTGATGTAGCTACTTTGTCAATCCGAATCTATCGGGTGGCCATGATGCCTTGCTAGGGGCCAATCTTGGTCTGTGTATTAGTGAGACGATTAATTGGTGTTAATCGCAATACTATACATTGCCGATATGATGATGAGCCTAAGGGTCACACACATAGAAGACAATTTAAGATGTAAGAAGAAAGAAAGGCGTTTTCGTCTTTTAAGGCGAAAGGGTATTTTGGTAATTTCACAGTGTAATTAAATTTGCTGAGATCGTAGCCTTTATTTAATTTGTTAGAAAAATTAAATAAGTGAAATTACGTTTAAATGTGTGTTCGCGCATATTTAAATATATTATCATTATTGTTAAATGTTAATATATATATATTGATTTTAATTGAGATAATGATGGAAAATAAAATAAATCAAATTGGGAGTGTGTTTGGCAACATGGGGCATTTGGGTTGGAGCCCAAGTCTATTCCGTATGGGATTAGGGCAAATTGTTTTTTTAAATATAAAAGGAAAAGTGTGTGAGTTTTAATTAGAAAGGATTTTCTTTGTAAAACCAAAACACACAGCAGCCCTTTTTGTTTCTCCCACGACAGTAACACCTATTGCCTAAAATCAATTCAATTGATTTTGTTTTCTTCTTAATCTTGAAGACAAAGAGGATCTAGCAAATCCCTCTTTGGTTCTTTTAAGATTGTCTTCGTGTGGACTATGCAGGTTCGATCCTACACTTGGATCGGTAGCAAAACATTCGTCGACAAATTTGGAGGACCCTTCAACGTGCCTTTGTTTCTCTTAACTCATGTTGAATATTTATGCATATTTTATTTAATATAAATTGTAAAATCATACCTTTGATCTTGGCTCATGTAAACGATCCTGTTATATTATATTTTTCGTTTCCGCTGCGTATACGGGACCGTTTACTAACATCTAACTACCCCATTAATTCTACGGTAGTTATTTAACTCCTCATTAATGAATTCCAAACCATTATTAGTTCTTAACCTTTTTAGTTTCTTTCCACTTTGCTTTTCAAACATGGTTTTCCATTCCTTAAATCTAGAAAAGGCTTCATCCTTGGTTTTAAGGAAATAATTCCAAACATGTCTAGAGTAGTCATCTACAAGACTAAAAAAATACCTACACCCTCCAAGTGAATAATGCCTAGATGGTCCTCGTAAATCAGAATGCACATACTAAAGTGGTGAGCTAGAGTAGTGTTGTCTAGTCCCAAACTTTACCCTGCACATTTTCCCAAAAACACAGTGTTCACAAAAGTTCAAATTCCCTGTTTTATCCCCACCTAGTAGGTTTTGTTTACTGAGTTCACCTAAGCCCTTTTCACTAACATGGGCAAGCCTTCTATGCCACAAGATAGTCTTATCTAGTTCCTCCGTTTACCCAAAATTAGCCATTCCACTATTAGTCCTACCTTTCAACACATACAGTCCATTTCTTTTCTCAGTCTTCATGACAACCAGGGAACCCTTTAAGACACTAAGACTCCCATTAGCAGCCTTATAATTCAAACCTATAGAGTCTAAAGTTCCAAGAGAGATAAGATTTCGTTTTAGGTTAGGGATATACCTAACATCAGTAAGTGTCTTAGTTAATCCACTATGGAGATTCAGTTTAACATATCCTATTCCCTTAATATGACATACAACATTATTTCCCATCATTTCTTTCCCACCATCTAAAGGTTGAAATGAGCTAAACCACTCCTTATTGGGTGTCATATGATAGGTACAACCAGTGTCTAAAATCCACTCCTCCCTAGTACTACCCTCTGAAATAACTAGGACCTCTGAACTCTCATAACCTTTTGATACTACCCCTGCACTACCTCCATCATCCTCTTTCTCATATTTCTTCTTCTTTCTCTCATGACAGTCTCTCCTAAGTGACCCTCCTTATAACAGAAGAAACACTTCCATTTCCGAGGTTTGGACTTAGACCCATGTCTATTCTACCCTCCCCTTTTCTAGTTCTTCTTTTTAGATCTTCCTCTTACTACAAGACCCTCACCATCACTAACATTTTTATCCTTAATCCTATTTTCAGTATCCTTAGCTGAGATAGCTTCTACTACTTCTTCTAATTTCAGAGTCTGCCTACCATATTTCAAAGTCTCTACAAAATTCGAATAAGTTTTGGGTAAAGAGTTTAACAAGATTACAGCTTGATCCTCATCACCTATTTCAATGGATATAGTCTCTAAATCTTGTATTATCATAAGAAAATCATTCTTATTATCTTTTAATGACTTTTGTTCATCCATCTTAAACCCAAACAAACTCTGTTTAAGAAATAACCGATTAGGTACGGTCTTAGACTGATAAAGTGAGTCTAACCTGCTCCATATCTCTTTAGCAGTCTTCTCCTTTTTGACTTCTCGAAGCAATTTGTCACCCAAGCCAAGGATCAGAGAGCTTTTGGCCTTGTTCAGCATGTCTTGTTTTTCAGTAGTGGTTAATGTTGCAAGTAACTCATCTTCTCCTTTCAGAGCTAACACCAAGCCCTCTTTAACTAGTACTGCCTCCATCTTTATTTTCCATAGTCCAAAGTCGTTCTCACTTATAAACTTCTCAAGCTTATATTTAGTTGACATTTTTTCTCACAGATCAAAGAAACATTCAGCAACAGAATCAGTTTAAGGAAACTCAGAGAAATGTATTTAGGCAAGATTAAACAGAGAAACCCTAACTGGATCTTCAATCTAGCTCTGATACCAATTTGTTAAGATTCTAGGGTTTATGATTAAACCTAAAATAGTCTCAAACAGGTCATCAATCAATGATTAAACACAACACAAATGGAAAGTAAGAAGAACAAGTGTAAAAATAAGGACAACAGTTTATAGTGGTTTGGCTTTACAGCCTACATCCACTCTCCAAGACTCACAATAGAGGATTTCATTATCAATCAATAATGTACAGTGAGAATGATTGCATCAAAACATAAGGGAAAAACAAAAGGAACACACCAATTCGTAAAACCCTAACTCTCTTAACCCAAAATTTGCCTTTTCCTCTTGCATCAGCAGGTGTTAAATACACATGCTTGAAGCTTGAATCATCATCCAACTGTCTCTGATTCTCCATAACCGCAAGATCACAAGATCAATTCTGGAACATTCGGTAGGGTTGTGAGGTGTCGAAGCAAAACAGAAATGAGAGAGAGAAATGAAGTCTGCGCACAAAATGAGATAACCCAAACAGATAGTATATTAGGTTTAGCCAAAAACCGACGTCGCATAAGAGAGTTTGACTTTAACACTTAAGCTGACTTCCACCGTGGCAAATAAGGAGCCACATCACCACAAAGGGAAATAGATACCTTAATGCTTTTGCTTTTGACTCCTTGATTATGATAGGATAAAAAAAACAAAATTACGTGAAGAAAGCGAATTCAAGTCACAATTTTATATATTATCACTATTTTTCTTTTTTTTTTTTACCAATCATGATAGTCATCTTCTTTCCATTGCAATAAATTGTCAAACCTGAAACACCTGAGTTAGTATTTCTCTAAACAAGAAAGAAAATGGATCTCTTATTTAGCTGTATACTGTGGCTTCTCTTCACATGGGTTTCAATATTAGCCTTCAACTCCATTTTCAGAGGAAGCAATCCAACTTCCAGAAAGCTTCCTCCCGGACCGACAAAATTTCCGATCATCGGGAACCTCTTAGCGCTTGGTGAAAAACCTCACAGGTCTTTAGCCAAGCTCGCCAAGATTTATGGCTCCATAATGAGTCTTAAACTTGGCCAGGTGACCACCATAGTCATTTCTTCCGAATCCATGGCCAAACAAGTTCTTCAAATCCACGATTCATCTTTCTGTAATCGTTCCGTCCCCGACGCCCTCCTCGCCCACCGGCATGATGACTTCAGCATGGCTTGGCTACCAGCGTCCACTGAGTGGAGAACTCTAAGGAAAATCAGCAACTCTAATATTTTCACTACTCAAAAACTGGATGCTAATCAAGATCTCCGGCGCAAGAAAGTGCTACAGCTCATTTCTTACGTTCAAGAAAGTTGCGATGCCAGTAGAGCCATAGATATTGGCCGAGCAGCTTTCACTACTACTCTTAATTTGATATCAAACACTATATTCTCCGTTGATTTGGCTGAACCCAAATCAGAGTTTTCCAAAGAGTTTCGGGAGCTCGTGTGGAGTATTATGGTGGAAGCTGGAAAGCCTAACGTGGCCGATTATTTTCCTGTGCTTAAAAAAATTGACCCCCAACGGATAAAGCGCCGCATGACGATTCATTTTGGGAAGATGTTGGACCTCTTTGATCACATGATCGATCAACGCTTGAAGCTGAGAGAAGAGCCTGGTTATGTTAAAACCAATGACATGCTGGAAATTCTACTGAACATTATGGAAGACAAAACTGAAGCTATCGACAGAAATTATATCAAACACTTATTTCTGGTTTGTATTTCTTTTAACTTGTATTGGTTAAAGCTTAATTACATATCCTGAACACCCAGCTCCCTGTGAAGATATGGTTGGATTTTCTCTTATTCACTTCAAAATATTGGGACTCAATAGAACGCGTCACGTCAAAGGTTCAAAGCAAGAGAACGTATTCTTAATCCTACTATTTGAAGTGCGTAAGAGATAATTCAGACAATATGTTCACAGTTGGCATGGGTGTTTCATATTCTTTCTTTGTTAACAAATTTCATGGGTAACAGGATTTATTTGCTGCCGGTACTGACACAACTTCCAGCACACTGGAATGGGCAATGGCGGAACTCCTCCATAATCCTGAAGCTTTATCAAAAGCCCGATTGGAGCTGGAGCAAACCATAGGCAAAGGGAACCCAGTTGAGGAATCAAACATCACTCAGTTACCTTACTTACAAGCAATCATCAAAGAAACTTTCAGATTGCATCCACCAGTTCCCTTTTTAATTCCCCGCAAACCCTCGACAGACACGGAAATCAACGGCTTCACAATCCCGAAGGACTCACAAGTTCTAGTCAATGCATGGGCGATTGGCAGAGATGCAAACACATGGAACAACCCCAACACTTTTCTCCCCGAAAGATTCTTGGGGTCGGATGTTGATGTAAAAGGCAGAAACTTCGAGCTCATTCCATTTGGTGGGGGGCGGCGAATCTGCCCCGGTTTGCCACTGGCGACGAGAATGCTGCATTTGATGTTGGGTTCGCTTCTTCACGCCTTTGATTGGAAGCTTGAAGATGGCGTTACGCCTGAGAAGATGGACATGGAAGACAAGTTCGGCATCACTGTACAGAAAGCGCGGCCGCTTCTTGCTGCCCCAGTTGCGTGCAAATAGAATAAGTTTGACTTGTCTGAATTATCTTTTTATTTTTTTTTGAATGACTTCAAATCTTCTTGTGTTTATTTTAGTATTTTTGATAACATTTTTTATATTTTTAAAGTTGGGTGGCAATAATAGGTAGGATTTAAAAATTAACAAAACACTTTTTAAATTTGTTAATTTAGTAAACACTCTTTAATAAAAACAATTAGAATTATAAAAACACCCTCACCTACTCATTAATATCAGCAGCTGGCCACCACCATCGAAAGATGGCCGGATTTGTCGTATCGATGTGCAATTGATTGGATTTGACTGGTCGTGCGTCGAGATGGTCTTTTTTAGTCAGATTCACCATGGATCTAGTTAGAAAAGGCCACAGATCTAGCCATATTTGGTCATCAATGATGGCCAAAGATATGGCCGTCGTTGATGGTCAACGACGGCCATATCTTTGGCCATCGTTGACGACTAGCTAAAGCCAAAGATCTGACCCTTTTCGGTCAGATTCAAGGTGGATTTGGCTAAAAAATGATAGATCGGTGTATTACCGGTAAAATCCAATCGGTAATGCGCTATTATACCAGATTCCGATCACCTTTCAGTAGTGGCCGCCAGAATCTGACAAATGTGAGTGGGTGAGGGTGTTAATAAACTTAAGGGGTCTAAAAAAAATTGAATAAAATATAATAGTATTTTCTAAATAATGAAATAAACAATTATTTTGAGAATATGATTGGAAATATGATACAAAATATTCTACCAAACAGACCGAAGTTGATTTGGGAATATATTCCCATCATCTATGATACAGCAATGATGCCATTCAGCTGATTTAGTATAAAATCCCATATTTGGTAACAACAGTGATGCTAATCAGCCCCACGGCTTAATTAAATAAACCTTAAATGAGGATATGACAAACTTCACGGAAGAAAGGTGTCGCCATTTAGAGATGGAGACAAATTTACAAACAACTTTTAATGTTTAATTAAGTGATCCACCACCACTAGCCTTCTTTGAGTTGAAAAATGAGAATTAAAATAGGTAAAAGAATAATTTCATTTCCTTTTTCTAATTAGGAAAATGTGCATTCCCTTCCACCTAATTCAACCCTTCCACCTAATCTCTAATCTTTAATCATGTTTTTATTAGGAAACTTTTGGGCTCCTTCAGGTTTGTTGGAGAAACTTTCTGTTACCACAAGAATTACTAAGATGGTATTATAAGAAAATGTATATATTGTATGCTAACTACTAATAACAATTAATTTAAAGATTTAAGAGGGAAAAAAAATTCATAAGTAGCATCAAGTCAATAGAGGGTGGGTAACACCCCATTGCATTCTAGATTTTTTGGCCCTTTTTTTTTTTTTTAATAAGAATAATATTATACTTACAACTCAATCTTATAAAATTTATTTCATAACCGTGATATGACAACTCGCAATTGGCCAACTCGTAATCCGGCAAGCATGACTCATTGTTGGGCAAACATAACTCATTATGAGATGATTAATTGTGAGCTACAGTTGTAAGAGAAAGTTTATAAAACTAGGTTGTGAGTCAATCTTTATTGTTTTTATAATGTAATGATGATAAACTCCATTGATAATAAGCTAATAATTAACCTTTTTTATGGTTTCTACTATTATTAAAGGGTTAATTAATGATTCGACCCTCCTGTGATTAAATTGAATAAAAAAAAAAAAACTCATAAATTGTCAAAAATAACAAAAAGTTATTTATCGTAGTGAGATGTTACCTTTCATTTTGAAAATCTGTATAATAATACAAAAATAATTTCGAAGATGCCTTTGTTTGAGTAAATACTAAATTCTATTTTGCATGCATGAATTTAATAGCTAAAACTGAATGTAAAAAAATTAGATTAAAAAAAAAAAAAAAAAAATCATGGGAACCAATGTGCCGAATTAAGTGAAGATAGAATGAACTCTCTATTGGGCCTATCCTTGGGCTAAAGAGACTTTGGTTGGATCTAATTTGTTAACCTTTTAAATACACAACAAAAATTTCTAGTACCATAATTTTTTTTCCCTTCCAAAGAGTGAAATTACATGAAAATAAAGGGTGTGTTATATTATGAATTTTGTGTATCTGTTTTTTGGTTTTTTGAAAATGATTGAAAAGGGAAAAAAATAAAAATGCATTTTGTATGTTTGTTTGAAAACGTGTTTGGTATGCTTGTCTGGAAACACAAAGAAAAGAATAAAAAAATACAAAATTAATCATCTCCACAACCAATAAAACTCATTCAAAGTACCATTTATTTTGTTCATATATCTTGAAGAGTTTGTCTCAAATATGTCAATAGTTGATTTCTGTTTGCAATTTTGTACAAAAATATCTTGATTTGAAAGGAGAATTGTTTAAAAGAGAGAAGGAAAAAAATAAAAAAAATATATATAACTTTTTATTAAAACCGTTAATTTTTTTTGTAAAAATGGTGGTTCATAGCCTTTCCCTTGCCTGCCGTTTTAATTTTTTTTTTTTTTTTCCATTAAAACTTTAAGAACAGTAAACTAACAGATATTATACAAGTTCTAAGGGACAAAAATTGGAAACAAAATGCTTAGTTCATAAACGAACTCAACCAGAATTGTTGATTTTTCCTTTTTCCAATAATCAAGAGTTCAATGGACACAATTCTACTTTGAACACCTCTATCATAATTTTATAAAATAAAGATTTATTATATATCCTCACTTAGAACTCACCTTTTATCCTTGTTATGCTTAAAAAGTCATGCTTATGTCAGCATAATAAATATCTTTTTATACTAGCTGTCAAGCCCATACCGTCTCAAAGATATTCATACCAACCCTATTTCCTTTCAAGAAATGAATATATGAGAGCATTTCATGTGTCAAGTCAACTTGCAAAGCACTCATTACATTGAATGCAAAGGTGTATAAATTGACACTTCTCTTCCCGAAGAGGGGGGCTAGGCTTATGAGAGCTAACCATAGATAAGAGCTCAATTCTCTCTCTGTAAACACTGTATTTCTTCATCTTTATATGCATTATGGACAATATCATAGAAATAGTCAGAGATCAATAAAATAACAGTGGATGTAAGAGTCGATTGTTTGAGCATCCGAAGCACTATAAAAACTCTTCTTGCCAATTTTTTATTTATGTTTTCTGCAACATATATAATCTCAGCTCCATATTTAAATCTCATAGATCCATCACGTGTAATTTCTAAGGCTCTCTTAGCACTTTGCACGTGCGAGTCGTTGGCGTCCAAAATCAAGCGTCAACAATCCTTAATTTATTTAATAAAAAGCTTATGAAAAAAGAGATTATTAGAATAGAATTTATATGAGTAGAGTTTTTGTGAAATTTTGATAGTGGTTTGGTTAGGAAAATTTTAAAGAGCTTTCTAATATTAATTTACCAAAAAGAGTTTTAATATACAAGAATAGATCAAGTTAAATTTATTAAATTGAATAGAAATATTTTTGAAATTTCAATACTCTAAATAAGCTCAAAAAGAGCTTGTGGTTGAAGCTCTTCTCTTGTCAGTTGCAAAAAAACTTATATCTCAAGGGGTTGGCCTAACGATCAAAGAAGTTTGTTTCCTTCATTAAGTTTCTAAGTTCAAATCTTGAGGTCACTTATCGCAATAAAAATATTGTGGCTTACCTGGTCCAGTCACAATAATATTGTAGTTTGTCTAGTCATTTGGTCTTGTAGAGCATTCAATGGATTCCAAGGATTAATTGAGGTACGTGCAAACTAGTCGAAACACCGTGATTACCAGTAATAATAATAATAATAATAATAATAACTTATTCAAAATTTCACAAGCACTTTTGAGATGCAACCAAACTAAATAAGCTCTAAAAAAGTTTCAAAAGCACTTATAAATTTAAATAAGCTCTTTTGGCCAATAAATAAGTCAAACTAAATAGAATTTAAATAAACTTTTCAACTTAATTATTTGTCTCCAATACTTGGCACTAATTTATAGTTATTATCTTTTGATGCTTAAAGTTATACTTTTCTAAGATATTGTATACATGAATTCTGTCACTTCCGCACGCATGCACACACTTATTAATTTTTTATCCTTTTTCTTGCAATTTTTTTTTTTATTAGAATTGCAATTATATTGAAATATAAGAGATTTTCAAATTTTACCGTAAGCTAAAACTCTCGGAAATTACTAAAGACCCTTCTAAACATATTTAAAAAAAAAAAAAAAAAAATCTCCTAAAACTATATAAAGCCACCTTAGAGGGTTGTTTTTTGATAAAAATATACTGGTTGATTATAAATTCTAAGAATTTCATAAGAGTTCATAGGGCTAATACCATGCACACCCCTTAAAGTTTGATGAAATAATTAAGAGTAAACCACTTTTTCCCACCGAAATAATAGCCTAACGACACTGTCCCACCAAGAACTTTCAAAATATAACTTTATTACCCAAAATATATTTATGTTAGTAAATTTCATTGTAAAGAAGGGTAGGATAGTCAAAAGTCCATTATAAATAAGGGCATGAGGGTCAATTTAAAATTCTGATTTGTTGAGAGGTTGTCGGCGGTAGAGGATGGTGGTCAGGGCTATTTCGTAGTCCAAACAACAAATCCAAATCAACCAAAACTTCAAACAACAAACTCGAATAAACCAAAACTCTAACAAACAACCAGGGTAATCACAAGAGGAAATCACGCACGAGCGGCCTAACCTTTTTCCGCTCGCCCTTTCCACCGAAAATCATCCCCCCACCCCACCATTCGACTCACCGTTGTTCTCTCATCAAAACCCCTAAGTTTCCTGACCCCGATTGCTTCCCCTATCATCCAGCTTGAACAAGCCTCTTTCCCTGAGGGTTTGTTTTTTTACTTGAATGATGATTTGTTGATGATTTTGGGCTTGGTTGAAGGTTATTGTTGGAATTAATCACTATAGTAGTATTGTTGTTGGTGTGATTGTGTTTTCTGGTCACTGGCCAATTCCCACTGCCCTCACAACCACTGATTTCCAACTTGCACACAAACTGTTCAAGGATAAGCTCGGGGGCAGTTTATTAAAACAACATCTGAAGTTTGAATTTAATTAAAAGGCTATCAAGTTTTAAAGTTTTAACTAAATAGCCATATTATTGATTAAGGGTAATTAAACTTGATTAGTGCTTAATTAGGATTAAAGAAGTATTATGTAATCTTTTAAAAATTATACTATATTCCCAAAAACCTGAAATTCTTGCAAACAAACCCAAAGATCTTCTTCTTCCTCCCGCCATTAACGCATCTCCACCTTGGTTGCTGTTTCTTCTTAGCTTCGTCTACATCTTCTTCTTCCTCCTTCCTCTACATCTTCTTCTTCCTCATTCCTCTATATCTTCTTGTTCCTCTGCCATTAACACTTTCTTCTTCCTCCACCATTAACATCTTCTCCGCCAAAGATCCCCCTCCTCCTCTTTCTAACATTTCGTGTAAGTATGTGTATCTCCTCTTTACATTTTATATTTAGATTTACAAAGATTTAATAATGGATAGCATTTGGGTTATGATTTTGATTTAGTTGTTTAGGTTGTTGGCTTGTGTTTGAAGTAATGCAAGTCGAAAGGAGTGAAATTTGTAGAAAATTTGCTCTGGGTATGATGCATCGATTGTAGGTGGAGATGACTGAAAATGTGTTCTGGGTACAATGGATCGCTTAAGCGATCAGGTATGTGGCATAAGATCGCTTAAGCGATCTGGTAAAAGTCTGGTGTATAGGAGCAGATCACTTAAGCGATCAGTAAATGGCATAAGATTACTTAAGTGATCATGGTTATTTATACTCGATCGCTTAAGCGATCCAGTATAAATTACCATGATCGCTTAAGCGATACAACAGACCATATAAGCAACTGTGTAGATTCTTTTTAAAATATTTGAACCCTTAGTACAGCATTTAAGAATATATTTTTTCTTGCATTACAGGTAGTTGGCTATTATCACACATGGGACAAGTTGTTTTGGGTGTTGAATATTTTGGTGAGTGGGTGGAGGAAGAAAGTAGGTGGAAGTGGATTGGGAAGAGCAAAGAAGTTATACCAATTGCTGTGAGCACAGAGGTTAGTTTTGATGAGTTGATTGATGAAATAATTAGAAGAGGTAATTTGAGTTGCTCGCGTAGTGATATAGTTATGAAGTATGTTTTAAGTAGAGTTCCTGAACATTATAAGGTACCTCCTGCTATATTAAAGTTGGATGAAAGTGTGAAGTTATATATGATTGATGTGGCCGATAATGGTTCGAGGCCGATTTTAAGGGTTTCTTTTGTAGAAAAACTGTTGGAAGTTGGTTCAAAGGAAAGGGATAATGAGGAAGTAGGCGGAGATTTGCCTGGTTTTAATTTGAACTACAAGGCCATTGGTTTGTTAGTTGAAAAATCAAGAGTAGACGGTGAATTGGGTGGTGAGGAGGAGACTGTAGAAGAGGTTGGTGATGGGGGGGCAGAATGAAAATGTTGAGGAGGAGGACCCCGTACATGTTCCCATAGATGTAGAGATTCCTTTAAATACAGATTATGCAGAAGGCGTAGATTGTAAGGAAGAGAACACTACGGTCGTTTATGCAGGTTTAGAGGGGGCAATTGGAGGTAGTAGTGAATCAGCTCATGTTTTTACGAATGGATCAGAGTTGCACATAGGGTATTTATTTGACAACAAAGAGGAAGTGGTGAAGAAGCTAAAACTTGTTGCTGTGAGAGGTAGTTTTGAGTTCATCACCAAAAAGTCAAATTCATTGGCTGTGACGGTTGCATGTCGTGATCGAAAGTGCAAGTGGCAGCTTTATTGTAGAAGGTTGGTAGTCGGAAAAATTTATTCTTGGAACATATACCCGTGAGCACACATGTGGTTTGGGACATATTTCAGGTGAGCATCGACAAACGTCCGCTGATGTTATTGGACAATTTGTCAAAAGTCGATTCGTTAAAGGGAAAGATCCATCTCTTAAAGACATTCAGAGACTTGTGTGCATAGAGTTGGGATGTGCTGTTAGTTACTGGAAATGCTGGAAAGGGAGATAACATGCACAAGATTTTATGAGGGGCACGCCGGAGCACGGGTATGCAGTATTAGAAGTGTACCGTTATATGCTTGAGTTGACAAACCAAGGTAGCAAGATGGCTTTGAAGTGAGACAGGAATATGATGTTTAAATATTTTTTTGTTGCTTACGGTTCTGCTGTAAGGGGTTTTGTAAACATGAGAAAGGTGTTGGTTGTTGATGGTTGCTTTCTAACGGGAAAGTATGGAGGTACATTGTTGGTAGCCATTGCACAGGACAGCGAGAATCACACATATTATGTTGCATGGTGTGTGGTTGAAGTGTGCTGGCACCTTGGTGAGAACATGAGGCACTTCAATCAATTTGTCGGTAGACACTTCAATCAATTTACCATCAAGCACATCACGGATTTTGTATGAGGCACCTTGGTGAGAATATAAAACAAATGTTTAAGTGTGCTGGCCTCCTTTAGACATACTACATGGCAGCAAAAGCTTATCGAGCTGATGAGTTCGAGGAGCACTTCCGGCAAATCTGAATCAAGGATGATAGAGTTGCTAAGTATCTTGAGCATGATGTTGGTTTCGAGCGATAGAGTAGAGCTTACTTTCCTGGAAGAAGGTTTGATGTCATGACCACGAACATAGCCGAGTCCATAAATTTGAAGTTGTTAATAGAAAGAGAGTTTCCAATAGTTGCATTTTTTGATGCAATCCAAAGGACATTATCGCGATGGTTCCATAAGCATCGTACAGAGTCAGATAATTTTACTACAACCCTTGTTCTGTCAGTTGAAAAATTATTGCGAGAATGTATGGAACTGTCAAATGCACTGTTTGCCTATCCTCTTAATGCTCAAGAGTTCAATGTGCGCGGTTATGGTCCGGATGCTCTAGTTAATCTTGTTAGAAAAACTTGCAGCTATAAAGTGTTTGACATTCAACGTTTACCTTGTCCTCATGCACTAGCAGCACTGAAACACCAACAGAAGCCGGATTTTGGTTCAAGAATTTACATGGAACTTTACTCCCCTCTCTATATGACAGATCACTACATGCTAGCTTATTCAGAAACAATATATCTGGTGCCTCCAGAAGAGCAGTGGGTAGTGCCGCCAGAGATGGCTGACATTATCATCCACCCGCCATTCAAGAAAACAACAAAGGGGAGAAAAAGAGTTAAGTGTATTCCATTAGCCTTTGAGGTTCCCCGGAAGATGAATAAATGCTCAATTTGCAAGCAATCTAGCCACAAGAGAAGCAGTTGCCAAAAGCAATCACATGCAGATCCAGAAAATTAGGTTCGACGAAGGATGAAATTCATGGAGTTGCCAAGGCCAACCGTTGATGTTTTAAATTATTTTCAATTATTGATGTTTATATTTAATATTCTTGTTACATGGCCTAATAAATTTGATTGTTTCATTTAATAAATCATTCTTTATATTTAGTATTCTTGTTACATGGCCTAAATATTTGTTGGTGATTCTAGTTTGGTATTAGGTTGTCAAATTGACGAGAAAGTATGGAATTAATACGTGTTGGTAATTTGAGTTTGTCAAAATTCAGGAGAAAAGATGGAAAAGTATATATTACCCATGATCACTTAAGCGACTAAGTGTATCGCTTAAGCGACAAAGGGTTATTCATACAAGATCGTTTAAGCGATATTAGGATCGCTTAAGCGATCATGCACCTGGGCAGATTTGATTCTGCCATTCACAGATATCACTTAAGCGATACCAACGATCGCTTAATTGACAATGTGAAAAAGCCCAGAATCACTTAAGCGATATCGCGGATCGCTTAAGTGATCATGCACCTGGGCAGATTTGATTCTGCCATTCACAGATATCGCTTAATCGACCATGTGAAAAAGTCAAGAATCGCTTAAACGATATCGCGGATCGCTTAAGCGATCATGCACTTAGGCAAATTTGGATCTGCATTCACAGATATCGCTTAAGCGATATCTACGATCGCTTAATCGACCATGTGAAAAAGCCAAGAATCGCTTAAGCGATATCACGGATCGCTTAAGCAATATCACGGATCGCTTAAGCGATATCGCGGATCGTTTAAGCGATCATGCACCTGGGAAGATTTGGATCTGCATTCACAGATATCGCTTAAGCAATATTTACGATCGCTTAATCGACCATGTGAAAAAGACAAGAATCTTTTAAGCGATTCTTGTCTTTTTCACATTTGATTCTACCTTTCACAAATATCGCTTAAGCGACATCAACGATCGCTTAATCAACCATGTGAAAAAGGCAAGAATCGCTTAAGCGATATCACTAATCGCTTAAGTGATCATTCATTCGATTCTGCCAATAACATGATCGCTTAAGCGATATCTACCATCGCTTAATCGACCAGGTTAAAAAGAAAAGCATCGCTTAAGCGATATCTACGATCGCTTAAGCGACCCTATGTAAACAAAGTTCCTTTCACTATTAAATTGAATTTTATTCCTCGAACTCTTAAACAGATAGTTATTTGACGTCAATATGAAACATATCAGGTGTACTAACCATTACGTCAATGCTAAACATATAGGGTTTATGATTCGTTCAGTGGACCGTGATCATCATTATATTAATATTAAACATATAGTTCTTTGATGTCAGTATGAAACATATCAGGTGTAGTAACCATTACATCAATGCTAAACATATAGGGTTTACGATTCGTTCAGCGGACTGTGATCGTCATTATATTAATATTAAACATATAGTTCTTTGACGTCATTATGAAACATATAAGGTGTAGTAACCATTACAATGCTAAACATATAGGGTTTATGATTCGTTCAGTGGACCGTGATCATCATTATATTATATTAAACATATAGTTCTTTGACGTTAGTATGAAACATATAAGGTGTAGTAACCATTACGTCAATGCTAACCATATAAGGTTTACGATTCGTTCAGTGGACCGTGATCGTCATTATGTTAATATTAAACATATATTCTTTGACGTTAGTATGAAACATATCAGGTGTAGTAATCATTACGTCAATGCTAAACATATAGGGTTTACAATTCGTTCAGTGGACCGTGATCATCATTATATTAATAGTAAACATATAGTTCTTTGACGTCAGTGTGAAACATATCAAGTGTAGTAACCATTACGTCAATACTAAACATATAAGGTTTACGATTCGTTTAGTAGACCGTGATCGTCATTATATTAATATTAAACATATAGTTCTTTGACTTTAGTATGAAACATATAAGGTGTAGTAACCATTACGTCAATGCTAAACATATAGGGTTTACGATTCGTTTAGTGGACCGTGATCGTCATTATATTAATAGTAAACATATAGTTCTTTGACGTCAGTATGAAACATATCAAGTGTAGTAACCATTACGTCAATGCTAAACATATAAGGTTTACGATTCGTTCAGTAGACCGTGATCGTCATTATATTAATATTAAACATATAGTCCTTTGACTTTAGTATGAAACATATAAGGTGTAGTAACCATTACGTCAATGCTAAACATATAGGGTTTACGATTCGTTTAGTGGACCGTGATCATCATTATATTAATATTAAACATATAGTTCTTTGACGTCAGTATGAAACATATCAGGTGTAGTAACCATTACATCAATACTAAACATATAAGGTTTATGATTCGTTTAGTGGACCGTGATCGTCATTATATTAACATTAAACATATAGTTCTTTGACGTCAGTATGAAGCATATAAGGTGTAGTAACCATTACGTCAATGCTAAACATATAGGGTTTACGATTCGTTGAGTGGAGCGTGATTGTCATTATGTTAATATTAAACATATAGTTCTTTGATGTCAGTATGAAACATATAAGGTGTAGTAACCATTACGTCAATGCTAAACATATAGGGTTTACGATTCGTTCAGTGGACCGTGATCGTCATTATATTAATATTAAACATATAGTTTTTTGACGTCAGTATGAAACATATCAGGTGTAGTAACCATTACGTCAATGCTAAACATATAGGGTTTATGATTCGTTCAGTGGACCGTGATCGTCATTATATTAATATTAAACATATAGTTCTTTGACGTCAGTATGAAACATATCAGGTGTAGTAACCATTACGTCAATGCTAAACATATAGGGTTTATGATTCGTTCAATGGACCGTGATCGTCATTATATTAATATTAAATATATAGTTCTTTGACGTCAGTATGAAACATATCAGATGTAGTAACCATTACATCAATGCTAAACATATGTTGTTCTTCTTTGTTTATAACATAAAGGGTGCGTTTGGTTGAACATTTCTATAAATATTACAAATCCTATTCCCAAAATTTTTCTTTGTTTAATTATTTAGGAAATTTTAGTATTTTTTAATTAATTTTAGACCCATTAACTGAATTAATTTCATTAATACCCCCTAAAAAAGTTTAAAAATTAACAAAAACACCCCTACCACCCAACTTCCCAGATTTCGGCTACCACCGACAGCAACAAATGACCGCTTTGACCTGGTCGCAATGAACTCTGCTCACAACAAATAGATCTGCTGGCAACAAATAGATCTGGTCGCAGTCCGACTATATCTGGTCGAAACAAACAGATCTGGCCATAATCAACTCTGGGCCAGATGCTGAGATTTGAGATCGCTTTTACCTGGTCGCAACGAACTCTGCTCAAAACGAACAGATCTGGTGATCATATTTGAGATCACTTAAGCGATCTTGTCCGAGGTAGTATGTATATCTGCCCAGATCTATGATCGCTTAAGCGATCCTATGTATCACTTAAGCGATTTTGGTAAAAGACTCTTGGTCACTTAAATCACTTAAGCGATTTAGGATCGCATAAGCGATCATTTCTGGAAAAGTGTTTGGGGTTTAAGCGATTTGGGATCGCTTAAGCGACCATTTCTGGAAAAGTGTTTGGGGTTTAAGCGATTTGGGATCGCTTAAGCGACCTCACTCATTTTCCTCCCTTTAACCAAAAGAATAACAAATAAATAAGCCTCCATTTATACTCAACTAATCCATCATGCATCAAAATATAAGAGACATCGATGTAATTAAAAGTTTAAACTTAAAATCATTCATAATAGTGCCAAAACAGAATAAATCCTAAGCCACTTTGAAAAGTTTTGGAATTCGATATAATCACTGTCTGAGATCATTCTTTGGTACCATGCCTTGCCAGTAGCCTTGATTGCAGATGCCGCCATTTTGAGAAGTTTTCAAATTCAGTATAATCACTGTCTGAGATCGTTGTTTGGTACCATGCCTTGCCAGCAACCTTGATTGCAGATGCCTCCTCTTGGCCACCAGCCTTGATTATAGATGCCTTGCCGGCAGCCTAATTTGACAGCCCAAGGCAGTTTGAGAAATTCCCTCTCATTGTTTGCTAGCAACCTGCAAAATTATCCGGCACACCTGCAGCCACATCAGCTTTTCTAAATAAAACACAAAAAAACAAAAAGTTTTTCAGGGCCAATTTCTTAAATGGAAAGTTGGGATGTCCGGGGAGTAAAATTTTCTCTCTTCACGAACCCAAGTTATGGAGTGCAAGATTGAAAAGTTCATTAAGTCCGACTATTTCGGTAAAGCTCTGTATAAGCATGACACCTACAGCATCAGCACCACAACCCAAGTATCAACATCAACATCAACATCATATAAACTATGGAATTCAAAGTACAAGTTCCAAACCTTTTGATTGGGTTGTAGTCACTCAAAACAAATCCATTTCCCCATGGAAGCACTCAACAGCCCAGCGCTCCCGAAAGATGGTCATTGTTTCGTCATTCAATCCCATCGGGTTGTTGGTCATGTCGAGCTGAATAAATTTCAGGGCATGTGCCCCACAATCACCACTGCAATAGGAAGATGACATTAGCATTAGAATAAGCTTATAGAACAATTGTATTATGTAAGTTTTATACAAAATTTACCTTGACTCATTTGTTAGGACGGGAACGCGCTTGAGTGGCCACTTTGCCGTCAATGCTTCATCACCGAGGTGCTCAAACATCTCGCTGTCACATAACAGCCTCAGGAACAACACAAACAGTGGCTCCAACTTAGCCTCCAACTGCTTGTCTTGACAAATTGTTGGGTTGCAGTCAAGGATCTTCAGCAACCTCTCCCCAAGAGCGACGATCGCTATTCGGCATTTCCTTCCAGGAGGATGATAGACACTTTTAACTTTTGCCCAACTGTGGCCATATTTGGGCTTGTCCCCTATTACATACTGCATCATCCTGTCATCAAACTTAAAATCATTAGGGACGCAGTCCAAGTCTTCTATGCCCGATCTTTTTCGCTTTCCTCCTTTTGCTACAGATGTACCAATGGCCTTTTTCAATAAATTGCGATATGTCGATACCAACGTTTGGCCAAAGGCCATATCGATGATGACACAATTGGGATACAGTAGATCATCATTGCTGGTTTGTCGCAGCCTCATCAGTGCCAATATCTCATCGATGTGCTGCATCAAATAAAAACAATATGATAAGTATACAATACCTCATGGAAAACATAAGCAAAAATAAGGAAAATTAAGTGAAAATAACTCACCGAGTCGTGAAACCAGCAGCCCATCGTCAAAATCTTTTCAAACTAATCCCGAGAATAATCCCCGGTCTTACACTTTACAAGGGCATCACTTCCGAATTTATTGTAATAGGCATAGATGT
This sequence comes from Pistacia atlantica, assembly GCA_026229545.1. Taxonomy (NCBI): domain Eukaryota; kingdom Viridiplantae; phylum Streptophyta; class Magnoliopsida; order Sapindales; family Anacardiaceae; genus Pistacia; species Pistacia atlantica. The sequence continues at coordinate 16,763,238 of CM047906.1, read as the reverse complement.
AACGCCCCACTTGAGGTACGTTGTTATTGTTTCCTCTTTCGCCCTTAATCGAGTTGGGTTTTTGTTATATTTGTTTGTTTGAGCGTTATGTTGAATGTTGCCCTGAAATTGGTTGAAAATAGAAGAATCTTAGTGAACCAAGCTTCGCCGGGAAGAAGAGTCTCCGCGCGGAAGATGTGTTGAGACCAAGGGCGAAACTCTCGGGACAGCGCGGCGGACACAAAGTTTCGCGCGACGGACGGGCCGATTTTTTATGTTGGTTGAGTTTTAGATATTTTCTTCCCCAAGGGCAATTTGACCTTTCTACCCCTAATTAGTAGGAAAAGTGGGGAGTGAATTGTAAGGATTTTTCATGGAGAGTATGTTGAGATGGGGGTGAGTTTGTAATGAATCAAAGGATATGGATGGAATTTCCAAAGAAGAGTAAAGGGCAAAATGGGAATGATTGTGTTTTTTATTTCATTAAAAGGAATTAGAATCAAAGAAACCCTTCATTTCTCTTCTTCTCTTCAACTAACTTCACTTCTTCTCCTCTCAACTTCTTTTCTTTTGATCAAGGATTTTCAAGGGTTTTTGAAGTGATTTTGGGGTAGAAAAGCAACCTAAGGCTTCCTAAGGTAAGGATTTCTTCTTAAGTTGTGTGATTTGGGAGTTTTAACCCATATTTGAGTTTGAGAGTTTTCATTCTTTTGGTTAAGAGTAGAGAGATTAGCCAAGAAAACCAAGTGGAAAGAAGATTGGTGAAGTCTCTCCATAGCAAGTAAGTAAAACCCAACCCAAGTTGAGATTCATGAAATTTCTTGATTAGGGTTTTGATAGAAAGGATGTATGTATGTGATGTGCATGTAATATGCCATGTATGGAGTATTAAATGGAAATTTCTATGCTTTGTGAATGTTCTTACCTTGCAAATTTGAGAAATGAGTGTTGGTTTGGCAAGGTAGTTGAGATGAAATTTAAGGGGTATTATGAATCCCCTTTTGGAAGTGTTTTCTATGGCAGGCTTTGTGGCTTTGTGAAGGGGTTTTTCCCCATTTTGGATGGTTAGGAAAAGTTTTAGATTCATGGCTATGAGATGGTTTTATAGTGCACATGAGTTGTTTGATGAAATGCCTAATAGAGGTTGAGTGGTAGTAATGAACCTTAATTCTTGCAACATTGCATGTTGGCATTTCACAAGTGCATTAGTAGAGATGAATCATCCATGTGCATTGTTATATGCATTGAAAAGTGACCTAAGAAAGAGTAGAAAACTTTGTGTATAGAAATACCCTATGAGTAGAGAGCTTAGTGGGTAAAATTACTCTATGGGTAGAGAGCATTGAAAAAATGCTACAATAGAATGAGTTAGAAGAGTAGTATAGTTGGGATGATGCTTTGTGATCATCACCCGATCATATGGGAATCGGATGGATGCTTTGTGATCATCATCCGAATAGCCTTAGAGAGATGGGTCGATGCTTAGTGATCGTCACCCAATGAGTAATAGAAATGGGTAGATGCTTTGTGACCCTACCCGATTAGTTAAGAGATATGTAGGTTGATGCTTTGTGATCATCATCCAATGGCTAGTAGAAGCGGGGTGATGCTTTGTGATCATCACCCGATAGTGACTAGAGATGGGTAAATGCTTGGTGATCATTACCCAAAATTCATGAGGAACGGGTAGGTGCTAGGTGATCTCCACCCGATAGTTAGGAGGAACCGAGTTGGTGCTTTGTGATCCTCACTCGGTAGTCACTAAGAACGGGTTGGTACGTGTGAATTCCACCCGATAGCCATAGAGAGTGAAATGGTGCTTTGTGTGAACGCCATTCGGCCTGTATCAGTAAGATGAGGCCATGATGTTATTAGAAAGAAATAGAAACAGAATTAGAAAAGGAAAAATTAAGAGTCACACGCGGGGACAGATAGCTTAGAGAGTTTTACTTATCGAGCATTATTTGTGCTCACCCCGTTATTTTCCTTTGTGGATGCAGGGTTGTTCTTAGATGATTCTGGTTGGAGGGGTGGGACGTCAGGCGGGAGGAGCAATAGTACATCGTTCCTCATTTTGTCTTTTGAAATGCACTTTTGTAAACAGTAACTTTTGTGTATAAAAGACATGTGGTTGTAATGAAAAGAAATTTTTGGGCCCAATTTTCCATTGTTAATTGCATGCATTGTACTAGTTTTCAGGTGTTACATTTTTGGTATCGAGCAAAGATTTTGGGATTGAACAGTACTATTCTCATCGCCACGACGTCCCTCTAACCAACCGTGTGAGTAATTCTTTCCTTACGTAATTGTTTCTTGAGTTCATTAGTGTGATCATTTTGTAGATGAGGCGTAGTTATCGAAATCGCGGTAAAGGTGTGGTGAATGAAGGAGAACCTTCTAACCCACGAGTCTACGCCCCTCCCTTGGATGAAGCTAGAATCCAGGGAATAATACAAGTTATGGCTGAAACTCGGGGAGAGTTGTACCCCGTCATGTGCACCGCCGCCACGCCCTCGAGAGAGGGCAAACGGTACCTCCCCAAGACGAACAGAGTTGAACCGATTTATGGTCTTTCCATCCAACATCAGCCCTCAGAGTTTAAGGGTACTACGGATCCAGTAGTAGCAGAGGAGTGGCTTGGGTCAGTAGAACGAGCCACGGGTTTATTTCCCATGTCAGACCGGGAGAAAATCCATATGCAAGTTTCCCTGTTTCGGGTGATGCCCGAATTTGGTGGGAATTAATGGAAGAAACTCATGATGCGACAGTAATGACATGGGAAGAGTTTAGGCAAGAGTTTGAGGCTGAGTATAGATCAGAGGACCAAGTTCATGAGAAGGTCCAAGAATTTATCAGTTTACAGCAAGGAGCTAGCGCTGTGAAAGAGTACTCAGTGAAGTTTAACGCCCTTGCAAGGTTTGCACCGGGAATAGTTAGCACCCCGGCCTTGAGAAGGGATAAGTTTGTGCATGGATTGAAGCCGAGATAGCCCGGGATATTATGACAAGCTCCAACCCTCCTCGCAATTACAGTGAGGCCTTGAGGCGGGAGAATGAAGGCGGAGATTTTTGAGAATAAAATCTCCCCTCGTAGGATCCTCGACGGGAGGACCGGAAGGAGCTACCCTCCGCTCCTCAGAGAGAAACATGAGGGTGAAAAAGGCAAAGACATGAAGAATCGAAGAAGAAGTTTCAGATAAGCAATAGAAAGGAGTGGAGGAATAAGCGACCTCGAACGGAAGGGTTTCCTCCTTGCCCTAAGTGGTAAGAACCACCCGAGAGAGTGTCAAGGATCGAGAGTGTGCTATAGGTGCGACAGAGGGGCACATGATAAGGGATTGCAAAGCTCCCCTTCCACCAACTACTCAGAGTTCAGGAGGTACTGCGAGTGCCAGAGTTTTTACTGTGGCACAAGGGGAAGCAGAGGCCACCCATCACCACATCGGGCGCTTATTATTTCATGCGTCCCTTTATATATGCTTTAATTGAGGGTGCTACCCATTCGTTTATATCTTATGGGATGCTTGAGAGATTAGGTTTGAGACCTACTAGAGCGGCACAACCCATTAAGATAGAACTACCCGATGGGGTTAGTGTTGTGACTCAAGAGATTTTGTTAAGAGAGTCCTTAGTGATCCAGGGTAGAGAGTTAACAGTTGACTTAATAGTTTTTAATATGCCCGACTTTGATGTGATTCTGGGCATGGATTTCCTAGGGAGGTATGGAGTAGAAATTGACTGTGGAAAAGAAGGCGAGGTTTAACCTCGGAGTGGAGATAAGTTTAGTTTTGGAGAAGGCCATGATTGAGCATGCCGATTAGTAATGTAAAGGCCAGGAAGATGTTGAGAAAGGGGTGTTCGGGTTATATTGCCCATGTAGTGCAGTGGTGATGTTCCACGTTAGAGATCCAGAGGGTGCCAGTTCTGAGACTTTCTAGATGCTTTCCTTTAAGAGTTATGGGTTTGCCTCGTAGAGAGAGGTAGAATTTAGTATCGAACTAGCACCAGGGGATGCAGACCTTAATATCTAAAGCCCCTTATAGAATGGCCCCACTGAGCTCCAAGAATTAAAGAAGCAACTCCAAGAGCTTTTAGATAAAGGCTTCATCCGACCAAGTCATTCCCTTGGGGAGCTCCAATCTGTTTGTGAAAAAGAAGGATGGATCACTAAGGATGTATCGATTATAGGGAGTTGAATAAAGTTACAGTGAAGAATAAGTACCCGCTACCCCGGATAGATGACCTCTTTGATCAGTTGAAAGGTGCAGTAGTGTTCTCCAAAATTGATTTGAGGTCCGGGTATCATCAAGTAAGAGTGACTGAGCAAGATGTGGCTAAAAGCGCCTTTCCTGCAGATATGGGCAGGCCATGAGTTTGTGAGTATAGATGCCTTTTGGCTTGACTAATGCCCCAGCAATTTTTATGGACTTGATGAACAGGGTATTCCATGAGTATTTGGATCGTTTATTGTTGTCTTCATCGAGACATTCTGATTTACTCAAAGTCCAGAGAAGAGCATGAGAAACACTTGGGATTAGTATTGCAACGGCTGAGAGAAAAGAAGTTGTGTGCTAAGTTTTCCAAGTGTGAGTTTTGGCTGAATCAAGTGATATTCTTGGGTCACTGTGTCGAAGGAAGGGATTTCGGTAGATCCGAGTAAAGTGCAGCAATCCCTGGAATGGCGGTGGTTGCGAGAACAAGAAAGAAATCGGGAGTTTCTTAGGCTTAGCAGGTTACTACCGGCGATTTGTAGCAGATTCGCCCGCTTAGCTAAACCGTTGATGCTCTTACTAAGCGAAAACTCCTTTTGTCGGTCGGCAGCCTTGTGAAGAAAGCTTTCAAGAGTTGAAGAAGAGGTTAACATCAGCTCCCTGTGCTAGTGTTACCGCAGAGGGTGTAGATTATGACATTTATACGTACGCCTCTTTGCTAGGGGACTGGAGCGTGTTGATGCGGTTAGGTAGGGAGGGTTATAGCTTATGCTTCTCATCAATTGAAAAGAGTACGAGACCGATACCCTACTCATGACCTAGAGTTAGCAGCTGTGGTCTTTGCTTTAAAGATATGGAGGCATTACCTTTATGGTGTGAAGAGTAATATCTACACCGATCATAAGAGTTTAAAGTACTTCTTCACTCAAAAAGAGTTGAATATGAGGCAAAGAAGATGGCTAGAGTGGTTAAGGATTATGATTGTGAGATCAAGTACCAACCGGGGAGGGAAAGCCTAATGTAGTAGCGATGCTTTGAGTAGAAAAGCCCATGTTTTTCCTACTAGACGAAAGAGTTAATAGAAGAATTGTCTAAGGAAGGCGGATTGAGGTGGTTCCGGGAAGGGTTGCCACCTAGAGGTACATCTTCCTTATGGGAGGAAATTAGAGAAAAGCAAATGGCTGATGAGTGGTGTCAGAAACTAGTTCAGCAAGTGCATGAGGGCAAGACATCAGAGTTCTTTGTGAGAGATGGTGTCCTCTATTTTAGAAATCGGTTGTGTATACCTCCAATTGAGGAGTTGAAACAGAAAATCCTTATAGAGGCTCATGACACACCGTACACCGCTCATCCGGGAGCAACCAAGATGTATCAGGACATCAAGAAAGGCTATTGGTGGTCAGGTATGAAGAAAGACATCGCCGAGTTTGTGGCTAAATGTCTAACTTGCCAGGAGGTGAAAGCGAACACCGCCGCCGTCCGGGGTTGCTTCAGCCATTGAGTGTTCCAGAGTGGAAATGGGAGAGCATTTCAATGGATTTTATCACGGGCCTTCCCAGAGTGCAGAAAGGGTGTAATGCTATATGGGTGATTGTGGATAGGTTAACCAAGTCAGCCCATTTTCTCCCAGTAAAGGAGAGTACCACTACAGATCAGTTGGCCCAGATTTACCTCAAAGAGATAGTCAGATTGCATGGTGTGCCCAAGGTTATAGTATCAGATAGAGATTCCAGATTTGTTTCAGCCTTCTGGACAAGTTTACAGAGGAGTTTGGGTACCCGTTTAGCATTCAGTACTGCCTATCATCCTCGGACAGATGGCCAAACCGAGAGAACGAATCAGGTGCTCGAGGATATGTTGAGAGCCTGTTGCATGGATTACAGAGTATCCCCGGCATGAGATGTTACCATTAGTGGAATTTGCCTACAACAATAGCTTATCACCTACAATTAGAATGGCGCCTTACGAGGCTTTGTATGGTAGACGGTGTAGGTCTCCGCTTCATTGGGATGAAGTGGGAGAGAGAGATGAGTTGAGTACCGCTCTTGGGCCAGAGATGACTCAGAAACTTGTAGAAGATGTAAAGGTAATCCGAAGTAGAATGAAGCAAGCCCAAGATCGACAGAAGAGTTATGCCGATTTGAAGAGGAAGGAGGTAGAATTCCAAGTGGGCGACAAGGTGTTTCGAAGGTTTCCCTTCTAATAGAGTCATGCGTTTTGGAACCAAAGGGAAGTTAGCACCGAGGTTTGTAGGTCCTTTTGAGGTCTTGCAACGTAGGAAAGGTGGCCGTCAGATTGGCTCTACCACCTAGTATGGATAGGGTGCATGATGTCTTCCATGTCTCGATGCTACGGAAATATGTAAGTGATCCCCTCCACATCCCCGAGGCGTAGAGAACGCGAAGTAGCAGAGAATCTAGTATATGAAGAACGTCCAGTTCAGATTCTAGATCGACGGGTTAAAGAGCTTCGGAACAAGAGTGTTCCGCTAGTGAAGGTCCTTTGGAGGAATCACAAAGTGGAAGAAGCCACTTGGGAAGTAGAACGGGACATGCAGAATCGTTTCCCTGAGTTATTTGTTTGAATTTCGGGGACGAAATCCTTTTAAGGGGGAGAATTGTAACGCCCCACTTGAGGTACGTTGTTATTGTTTCCTTTCTTTCCCTTAATCGAGTTGGGTTTTTGTTATATTTGTTTGTTTGAGCGTTATGTTGAATGTTGCCCTGAAATTGGTTGAAAATAGAAGAATCTTAGTGAACCAAGCTTCGCCGGGGCGAAGAAGAGTCTTCGCCGCGGCGAAGATGTGTTGAGACCAAGGGCGAAACTCTCGACAGCTTTCGCGCGCGACACGTTTCTTTTCAGCCGCGGCGACTCGGCCGATTTTTATGTTGGTTGAGTTTTAGATATTTTTCTTCCCCAAGGGCAATTTGACCTTTCTACCCCTAATTAGTAGGAAAAGTGGGGAGTGAATTGTAAGGATTTTTCATGGAGAGTATGTTGAGATGGGGGTGAGTTTGTAATGAATCAAAGGATATGGATGGAATTTCCAAAGAAGAGTAAGGGCAAAATGGGAATGATTGTGTTTTTATTTCATTAAAAGGAATTAGAATCAAAGAAACCCTTCATTTCTCTTCTTCTCAAACGCAACTTCTCATTCTTCTCCTCTCAACTTCTCTTTTCTTTTGATCAAGGATTTTCAAGGGTTTTTGAAGTGATTTTGGGGTAGAAAAGCAACCTAAGGCTTCCTAAGGTAAGGATTTCTTCTTAAGTTGTGTGATTTGGGAGTTTTAACCCATATTTGAGTTTGAGAGTTTTCATTCTTTTGGTTAAGAGTAGAGAGATTAGCCAAGAAAACCAAGTGGAAAGAAGATTGGTGAAGTCTCTCCATAGCAAGTAAGTAAAACCCAACCCAAGTTGAGATTCATGAAATTTCTTGATTAGGGTTTTGATAGAAAGGATGTATGTATGTGATGTGCATGTAATATGCCATGTATGGAGTATTAAATGGAAATTTCTATGCTTTGTGAATGTTCTTACCTTGCAAATTTGAGAAATGAGTGTTGGTTTGGCAAGGTAGTTGAGATGAAATTTAAGGGGTATTATGAATCCCCTTTTTGGAAGTGTTTTCTATGGCAGGCTTTGTGGCTTTGTGAAGGGGTTTTTCCCCATTTTGGATGGTTAGGAAAAGTTTTAGATTCATGGCTATGAGATGGTTTTATAGTGCACATGAGTTGTTTGATGAAATGCCTAATAGAGGTTGAGTGGTAGTAATGAACCTTAATTCTTGCAACATTGCATGTTGGCATTTCACAAGTGCATTAGTAGAGATGAATCATCCATGTGCATTGTTATATGCATTGAAAAGTGACCTAAGAAAGAGTAGAAAACTTTGTGTATAGAAATACCCTATGAGTAGAGAGCTTAGTGGGTAAAATTACTCTAAGGGTAGAGAGCATTGAAAAATGCTACAATAGAATGAGTTAGAAGAGTAGTATAGTTGGGATGATGCTTTGTGATCATCACCCGATCGTTATGGGAATCGGATGGATGCTTTGTGATCATCATCCGAATAGCCTTAGAGAGATGGGTCGATGCTTAGTGATCGTCACCCAATGAGTAATAGAAATGGGTAGATGCTTTGTGACCACTACCCGATTAGTTAAGAGATATGTAGGTTGATGCTTTGTGATCATCATCCAATGGCTAGTAGAAGCGGGGTGATGCTTTGTGATCATCACCCGATAGTGACTAGAGATGGGTAAATGCTTGGTGATCATTACCCAAAATTCATGAGGAACGGGTAGGTGCTAGGTGATCTCCACCCGATAGTTAGGAGGAACCGAGTTGGTGCTTTGTGATCCTCACTGTCACTAAGAACGGGTTGGTACTGGTGAATTCCACCCGATAGCCATAGATGTGAAATGGTGCTGTGAACGCCATTCGGCCGTACCTCGTGGTAAGATGAGGCCATGATGTTATTAGAAACAGAAATAGAAACAGAATTAGAAAAGGAAAGAATTAAGAGTCACACGAGGGACAGATTAGAGAGTTTTACTTACGAGCATTATTTGTGCTCACCCCGTTATTTTCCTTTGTGGATGCAGGTTCTAGGTGATGATTCGGTTGGAGGGGACGTCGGCGGGCGGAGCAATAGCTACTGTTCCCCTATTTTGTCTTTTGAAATGCACTTTTGTAAACAGTAACTTTTGTGTATAAAAGACATGTGAATTGTAATGAAAAGAAATTTTTGGGCCCAATTTTCCATTGTTAATTGCATGCATTGTACTAGTTTTCAGTAGGTGTTACAATAGAATGGTTTTTTCTTTTCCTCCTCTATTGGCCTATACAAATCGACAGTGGACTCCATTTTTGCTTGCCCGCTTCCTCCATTTGTACGTCCTCCCTTCCTTCGCCTCCCGCCTCAACCTCCTCCATTATAACTGCCCCACTTCCTTCAGTAACGTCTTTAACCCCCTCAATTTTGGCTTCTTCCTCAATTTGTTTCTTTGTTTTCCTCTTAATTCCACGTGTTAGTACGTTGTAAGGCGATTTCACAAACCTGCTCTTTCGGCTCTCTTTTTTCAGCCCAGGTTGCACTTCAACCGCCTTCAATACTCCACCAACTTCCTCCTGCACCCTACCAACTTCCTCCTCCACCCTAACAACTTTCTCTGCCACCTTATCCACTTTCTCCTCCACCCTTTTCAACTGCTCTTCCATCTTATCAAACCTGCCATAAACAACTGTTGTAAAACTATCAAACAAACTGTTTATGAGGTCAACCACCTCACTCTCCTGACCTCGATGCCTTGGCAAAGCGGTACTTGTTGTACCGGTTTGCTCATGCATACGAACCTTTTCCTCCCTTCCCTCCTCCTCCTCCCTCCCACCGATTGCGGCTTCATCCTCCTCGGCGTCAACCACATTCTCAAGCAATGGCCCTGCAACTGCCCTCACATGTGTGACCCCTTGTAGCTCCTAGGTTAGGCGGTCTATCCCTTCATCCCTTTGATCCTTCAGTGCTCGAAAAGAAGTGACATAGTGCTGTTGCGCTTCACCCCCAGTAGCGGTGACGAAGGGATGGATAACCCTCTGCAATAAGAAACAAAATCAATCAGATTTAAGCGATATTTTAAAACAAGTGCATATTCAAAAGCTTAATCCCTTAATCTTACCCGAGCTGATTGAATTTCTATCTCTATTTGCTCATAATCCCAATGGGTACACTTCTGGTCGTGCCATTGCAACATCCTAGGAAATGTCTGTTGCACAACCGAAGCCCTAATCCTCCCCCTGCCTTAGCTAGAATAGGGATGACCTCATACATGCAAGCCTACATTGTAAAAAAACAGTCCATATCATAATTCAAACACATATATTAAAAAAAATATATAACAAAAACCTATTAATATTTACCTACGTTGCCCATAGGAAGCCAAACAAATTGTACGTGGCCGCTCTATTCTTCTCGACCCATTGGGAGTGCTTTAACGCCAGGTCTTTTGCTTGCAGGGACTCCATGGTTCGCTTAAATGATACTCGTCCCCACGGATAAGCATTAAAGAAGTTTAAGTTTCTTACAAACTTCACCCAATCAATATCAATGGCTTTTGTTGAGTCACCAGCCATTAGGATCGAATGTAAGAACAATACCAAGCATAGTTTGAACGTCTCTGAATCATTAAACTCACCATCTTTTAACTTGTCCTCTAATTCCTGTGCCTTAATAGACATGTTCCCCGCTAAAACCTTGTTAGACAACCTTTTGGCTCCCGTACTGTCCTTTATTATTTTTTCCTCAACCTCACCTGGCAATTCCTCACACCTTAAGCCAATCACCAACGCATATTCCATCATCCCGAAACGTAGTGGCTTTCCATCCAGTACGAACCACATTTCGTGCTTTTGTTGCTTTTTATTGAGTGCAGCAACATATAATGCACTCCCGATCCCTAGAATGTCTTTTTCCATTTTGTCTCCATATCCCAAAAATGACTTAAACAGGTCTCTTTGAGTCTCCTTTCACCATTCATCACTGTCCCTAAAATCCCTGTTATTCTCGTTAAAACATCCCAACTTGACCTCACTGTCACCCTCACAGGGAAGTACGGTACCGTATCGCCTACATACTCCAATCTGTACTCTCTATAGTTTAAGCTCCAGAAAATCTGCACAATCGATATAAACAAAATATCAGCAAAAAAATTAAACCAAATCAAATATAAACAAAATACGCTCCGGAAGAATCGCTTAAGCGATAGGCAGATGATTCTGCCTCATACAAGATCGCTTAAGAGTAAAAGCGACAAATCACTTAAGCAATATAGAAGATCGCTTAAGCGATTCGTAGATTTTACTCTTGGTCGCTTAAGCAATTTAAGATCACTTAAGCGATCTCTAAGGCAGAATCAACATCTGCCCAGATCTAAGATCGCTTAAGAGATCTTCTATATCGCTTAAGCGATTCGACACTTTTACTCTTAAGCGATCTAAAATCGCTTAAGCGATACAAAGGATCGCTTAAGCGATTATAGATCTGGACATATTTGATTCTGCCTTGGAAGAGATCGCTAAGCAACCAAGAGTAAAAGCAATTCATCACTTTTACTCTTGGTCGCTTAAGCGATTACAGATCGCTTAAGAGATCTTGTACGAGGCAGAATCAACATCTGCTAGATCTAAGATCGCTTAAGCAATCGTTTATATCGCTTAAGCGATTCATCGCTTTTACTCTTAAGCAATCCTAAATAGCTTAAGCGACCAAGAGTAAAAGCCATCAATCGCTTAAGCGATAAAAAGGATTGCTTAAGCGATCTTAGGTCTCGGCAAGTACAAATACCTTTTCTTCGGCGGCCTCCTCCTCTTTGGTGGCCTCTTCCTCTGCGTCCTCCTCCTCCTTGCCTGAACTCTCACTAGACTCATTTTCCTGGCCTGAATTCCCGCCCTCGCCCGCCTCCTTTCTTTCTTCTTCAACTGTTTTGCTCCTGCTCTCTCTTGTTGTGCCGCTGCCGTCTCGCTCTTGGAACACCTTCACTGATCGAAGGATCCACCGGAGCAGCCATTGAACTGCTTGAGCCGCCAGACTCTACGATTCGAAGAGGCGTTGGGTTTTCCTCCTCATTGTGAATGTTAGCCATAGTTTTAAGAAAGAAAGAAGCTTTAGGATTAAATTTGGGTGTGAAAATTTGCAGGAATGTGGACTGTTATTGCTGGAAATTGCACATAATGCGTTTAGGTATTGAAGATATCGATTTTTGCCTTAATTGGTTTCGATTAAGCGATTTGAATGGGTGGGGCTCTTTTTCAAATTTCAAATTTTAAAAACTATCATCAATTATATTTTGTCCTTATATGTTTTAATCTTTTCATTTTAACCCATTTTACATGTTTAATGGATCCTAATCAGCCACGCGCCTTCTTTAAATTAAAAAAAAATGAAAAACAGTTTCAAGGCCATTTTCTTAAATCAAAACTTGGGATGGCCGGTCAGCTAAATTTTCTCATAAGCTCGAGTGAAGCTACCCCAACAGCTTGGACCGATTGAGGAGCGATTGTGGGTGGGGGTGAGAGATGTTTCGGGGGAAGGGGGGGTATGGATTGCCCGTGAGTTCAACAGTGGTGACAGTATCTATTTTTGGTGCCAAAATCGGTTGGAATTGGCTTGAATTTGGGCTGAGGCACGCGAACCTTCATTTGCGATGGTTAGAGCTGGGCAAGGGACCGGTCCCTTGGGACTAGTCCCAAATGGGACCAGCTTTCTCTGGGCTCGGGACCGGTCCTAGGCCCATGAGAAAACCAGACCCTGTATCGGGCCTGTTAGGCCCTATCGGGACTAGTCCCATGGGCCCAGGACCAGTCCTAGGACCGATTCCATGGGGTTTGGAAAATGTTATTTCCCCCCCTCAAATTTTTTTTTTTATATTTTGGGGGCAAAACAAAATTTTATAGGGGGTTTTTAGTATTTTTTAGGGGTTGATTAGTAAGTTTCTAAAAATTTAATTAATTTTAAAAAATAATAAATTAATAGTTAATTTTAATTTTTAACATAAATGTAACATTCACATTCACGCTTCACAAATAAACAATTAAATAATTTTTTTATTATATTATTCATCGTCAACACTAGTTACATTATTCAAATCTGTATTCCTAAAGAGTTCGAGTAGTTCGGGATCTTCAGGGTGCTGTTGTAGTCTTCTTTCTGCACGAGTCCAATCCCGTAAACACGTTATCACTTCAATCATCTCATCGATTAAAGAACATCTTCTGTCTTCAACAATCCGACCACTCGTTGAAAATGTTGATTCAGATGCAATTGTAGAAACCGGCACAGATAAAATGTCATGTGCCATTTGGGATATAATGGGGAATTGACTTTCTTGTTGGTTCCACCATTGAAGAATATCCATGTCAAGTTGCTCCTTTATCGTCATAAAGGTCAAGTCCACCTGTAGGTAGCGAGTCATCTCATTTGGTCTATGTATGTACGGGCTGGAGCTAGAGTTGGAGCTTCTGCCACGTCCCACATACACCCACTTGCTCGATCCTTGAGAGGGGGGCTACATCAAGGTCCTAATCGCCTCTCCTAGATGTTCCACTTCCACTTCCACTTCTACTTCCATTGTATCTGTTCTCATATAAAGAAAAAAGCCTATCTTATTTGTGTTTAAAGTCACTCAAATAAGACATATAATCATGTCCTAAATAATGGCCTAACTCAGTAATTACATCGTTAACTACGGATAATTTAAACCTAGGATCTAGAAAAAGGCCTAATCCATATGAGAATGGAATATCTAACCAATATCTCTTATATTTTTCTTCCATACTTGAAACAATTTCACTTAAAATGTTATCATATCTATATTGATCAAAAGTTTTAGCGATTTGAACTAAAATATCTAACACTAAATTAGTAGTTGGATAATAAATACCACTTAATGTATTAGTAGCATCATAAAAAATTTTAAGAAATGAATAAAAAGGTTCACAAACCGCCCAATCATTATAGTTGACAACTTCCTCTGGATAGTTCTTCCGGTTGACGAAATCTGTAATTTGTTTTGCGGTTGGCAAAGCTTTTTCCAACATCAAGTAGGTAGAGTTCCAATGGATAGGCATGTCTGTACATAACTTCAAAGGTCAAACTGGTGGGTCCTCTTGCTTACAATATTTGACGTACTCCTGCCATCTTTTATTGCTACCTCCGATGATAAATCCGATAGTTCTACGCACCCTCTCCATCTTTGAATGTATAGTACCTAAACCTGCTTTAACTATCAAATTGATGATGTGACAAGCACATCTCTGGTGATAAAATTTTCCTTCACCAAGCGGATCCAATTTCTTTTCAAATAAAGATATTACCGCGGTGTTAGCAGCTGCATTATCAAGCGTTAGTGCTACAACTCTATCAGTTAATAAATATTCTTGCAAAACTTCAAGAATTGTAAAATAAATAGTTTCAGCACTATGTTTTTCATATAATGGTTTAAAACCTATCAATTTTTGTTGTAAACCCCAATTATGATCTAAGAAATGTACTGTGACAGTTAAAAAATCAGTTTTTGATCTACAAGCCCATATGTCTGATGTAAGTGCAATAGATATATTCCTAAAATTTTGAAATTTGTTTTTAAGTTTATTATTTATTTTGTTATAAAGTTTTAGTATATCTCTTCTACTTGTAGTTCTACTAATAGGGGTATATGCTGGACAAAATGCAGTTTTAACCATATTAACAAAAAAAGGATTTTCAGATAAACAAATGGGAGAGTCCGTAGTAACTATATATCTTGCTATTTCCTCTCGTGCAACATGTGTATTGTATTGCCATGTTGAGAGAGTTGAGGATTGTGGATTAAAATTAAGTTGAGTTTGAATTTGTCTACCTGATCCGCTTGAAGATGCATTTATTTGGGGATACTTCTTCTCTACGTGTCGTCGCATCGTCAAAGTCCCCTTCTCAGCCCCAATAATGGTTCCACATAAATTACATATCCCACACGATTCTTCCCCCTCCCCATTTGTCTTTGGCTGTTTTAATTTGGTGAAGTATCACCAGACATCGGACACGACCCTCTTTGACGGTCGGGGGGTTGGGCTATGTCCATGCCCGTTGACTCGCAGCTCACATGTGTTTGGCTACACCTCATCCCGACCGAATGTGGTTGTGGAATTACAACTGCATCCTCTGGAGGAAATGGTGAAAATGGATTAAAGGCTTCAATTTCTTCGGTGGATGGAACGTAAAACTCCTTTGCGGAAGACATTATAAATTTATGATAAAATAATAAATAATTAAAATGAAAAGAAATTAAATAATAATATGAAATTATGATGATATTGAAAAATAGAAAAAAATTTGAATAATATAAATAAATTATAAATATAAATTGAATGAGAAATTGATTGGAGATTTGGAGTAGAGAGATTGAGAGAATGAAAGAATGAGAGATTGATTGGTATGAAAAAAATCAAAGGTTTTAGGGTTATTTATAGTGTAGTTGTTGGGGGAGGGGGGGAATGAAAAAAAATAATTATATAAATATAACCGTTGGTGTGAGTTGACCGTTGGCAGCCAACGGTTAAAATTTTTTTTTTTTTTAATAAATTTTATAAAATTTCATTTTAGTCCTTAAATTTATACTTATTTTGGGGGGTTTAATGTAATTTTATAAAGGATTAAAATGATAAAAGGTAAAAAAAATTTGGGCCCAGGCCCGGGCCCTCCTCCTTAGGCCTGGTCCCAAAGGATCGGTTTTTGGAGCTGGGCTTTTGGGCCCAGTCCCAAATGCCCAACTCTAGCGGTGGTTGGTGATTGGGGTTGATCATTGGTGGGGGTATTTTCGTCTTCACAATGAACATCATTGTATTTAACGAAAATTATTAACGGAATATAATGTTTAGATAATAAAATTGTATTTTGAAAGTTTTTGTTAGAAAATGCTTTTAGGCCATTATTTAGTGGGGAAAACCGTTTACTCAATAATTAATCCTTCGTTCCACTTAAATTGATTGAAGTGGCTACTGACAAATACAATAATTAATGGTTAAAGAATAAAGATTGACATTTATCAATTATATTTATGTATTATCATTTGACAATCCATTTTAATCGATGAAAGTTAAAGGAGTAGGCTAAAGGCTTATTTTCCCAAAGAAAAATGCTATCCTTACAAAGATAATACAAAGAGAGCTACAAAGTGACATCACCAGGAAGGAAAAAACAAAGAAAAAACGGAAAAAGAGGGAGAGAGAGAGAGAGAAATCATGAAGATGGAGGGTGGGAATTATCTTTGTATGGTCCCTTTGTTTTTGTCTTTGTAAGAGTAGTATTGCTCTTTCCCAAATCCTTATTGTTTTATATATATATATATATATGATGAAATTAAACAGTGAGCCTCAGGCTATGTAGAGTCTAATTTAGTTTTATTATTATTATTATAATTATACGGTATACAGATTGGATTATTAAATGAATTAAGAACATGATACAGTCAATTAAACCCGTCATTAATTGAGTTTATTAGTTAAAAGGGACTCAAAACCGAAGCATCAACTAGGTTAAATAATTTTATATCATGATCACGTCAGCTCATTTTAAGTCGATCTTAACCAGTCAATTCTATCGTATTCAGTACAAAATTTCGCCCTTAATAATAGTAAATTAACTGTTCCTTTCTCCACAAAACCAAGACATGCATTAATGTATGTGCTACATTTTTGGCGAGAAATTTATTGAAGGCTGAGTCTCTTTTAAGTCAAAATTTTAACTGGAAGGCAACAAACAAACAGCCAGAGTGATTCGCGGAGCTGCAGCATGTGGGTGCCCATTCAGTTGACAGTTAAAACTTAAAAGCACTCCTTAATATCTTCATAAATGACGATACCTACAGCTCTTCTCATAACTCAAGCACTGTTGCCAATGTTATGGGGATCAATTGGCAGCTTCTTCCTTGATGGTACCTCCAGCTGCAGAACACAAGAAAAGAAACCGAAATACAACTCTTATTGGTCCAAAGCATGGATGGAAATGGTGATCAGATTGGATTGCATTTAGGTTACTTTATCTGCATGTTTCTTTAATCTGTTCAATATAATTCCAAACATGTGAAGTTCTATAATAAATGTTAGTTTCGGTGACCATACTGTCTATTCATAAAACAATATAAAGTTATAATATTGAATGATGGAAGAATCTCTGGGGGTTTGTTACTATATATATACTTTATACGATATAAATATAACATTTGTAATATGTGAAATTACGTTTTTATATAACCAATTGTCGGAATTATATCACAAAATACAAATGGGTTACCTATTGTTTAAAGAAATTTCGGCTATTTAAATATGATAGATTAATTAGGCATGATATCGACCCTGGAAATCTCGCAGAGACTTCTTATGAAAAAGTTCGGAAGATTTAATTAATTGTTGGGGAAATGATGCTAATTAATTAATTACACCTGTAGCTAAAAGCTTAATTTTGTAATTAGGTAAAAGGGTAGCTTAAATTTATAGTTGAAAGATAGCAGAAAGCCCGATATTAAGCCGATGAGCTCATTCTCCTAATTAAATTTAAAGCTTAAGCTAATAGAGAGCTACCCAATTTAATGTTTGAAGGTTGATGACCACATTATTAATCGGCAATTTGATCACAAGACACTTACTAACAATGCTAGCTATATGTATAGCTCTGCGAGTGATTGTGTTTAGTTGATTTTAGGCGTCTATATACTAGCCCACTTAAGCCAAGATTAATTATTCAACCGATATAATACAATTTTTTTAAACTATCGACGATTTGCTTTAGACTCATAGGTGTATTATTCAAAAGATTCAAAATTTAAATCCTCATAGCTACTAATAATGGATAACCACTAAAATTTTATCTTACCGTTAATTTTAAGGTTTCGAAAGACTAGTTATGGTGTGTGTAAACTAATCTGAATACTGTTACACAAAAAAAAAAAAAATTTATTTTTATATGCACTTGGTGAGAAAACTTAAAAAAAGAGTTGGGAACCCAAAAGTCTCTCTTCTTTAACACTTTCCTTTCTAAAGAAAGGAAAATTCAATTAAGAAAACTCGTATTATTGATAGCGAGATTGGCTCATTAATTAGTTGTCGCGTGACACAAGAAATGACGTTAGCAAGACGTCATTTCAACATTAACACTTCAACATTCCATCCTAATAAATATTAAAACCTAACAATAATAAATGAAGAAGTCGAACATAATATAAAAAATAAATCAAGATAAAATAAATGATGACCAAGTATAACAATATCCCTACATACGATTTATTTAATATCTATGATAAGGTATACAGTAAAATTTCTCTACAATCATAATATTGAGACTAACTAATTTTATTATTATAAAGAGGTTATATCTTAATGAAGTTATAGTTACAAAAATTATAGTTTTGATTTCTTATTTTATAATTCATATTTTAGTAATATAGTATTAGGATTTTAATTCATATTTTAGTAATATTAGAATTTCAATACAACGTTTCAATTGCCTACTTTTAAAACAGCTAAAAGATCGTTTCTTAGAACCAAAGAAAAATAAGCGTCCATTGATGGGCAGAATACAGGTTGATGCATGGTCAATTGATGTGAAGTCACAGACAATTGTCAATGGTTTTAAGGGCTGCAAAATAAGGACCACTTATGTCAATGAATTGTAAGTTACAAATAAAGTGGACGAAGAGAACAAAAGAGTCAATGTAGAATTGAGTGATCAGATTCGACAAATTGATTACACTAATCTAATGGATATTAATGTCTTCTTCGATTATTTAAATGAGCAACAAATTGTGTATACTTTAACCAAATGAGAAATCATTGTTGCAATTAGACAAAAAAAAAAAAAAAGAAATAATCCTAAGGATAATAGTATGGAAATACAAAAAATCTTGTGCCATGAAGCTCTAAACATGTTTGAGAAACTAAAAATATTTTAGCTTCAACAAGAAAGTATCCATGCTAACGAGCTATTACATATTCGTAAGGTAAAAGATGTGATAACAACTCTAAAACATAAATCATTGTCCCAAACAATTTTAAATAAATATTTTATTTCGTTTTAAACCTTTAATTTTATATAACATATTTTTTTTTGTAATATATAGATAATTATTATTATGTAGAGGTAACTTTCCTTAAAGTAGGAATAAGAAAAATTATAATGTATTACAATGTAGAGTTTTTTCTTATTTATAACTATCCCAAATTGGGACTAGAATTTTTTATAACTATGTAGAATTTATTCCTATACAGAGTATTACTATATAGACACTTAATACATTAAAATCTTCTGTCCGAAGTTAGTGCGGAAGAGAGATAGCCATTACACAAAAATCTTCTCCCTATAAATGTAACCAAACATTTCTTCCCAAACTACAACTAAGCTCAATCTTTCCAAAAAAAATGACAGAAAAAATTCCCACAAAATTTCTCCTTTTGTGCTTCCCTCTCTTAGCCATTTTCTTTCCGTGCAATGTTTATTGCTGGTCCACATATGGCTCCCAAATCAAAGGGATGTTTGTGTTTGGGAGCTCTTTGGTTGACAATGGCAACAACAATTTCCTCCTCACACTTGCTAAAGCGAACTACTCACCATATGGCGTCGACTTCCCCGGTGGACCTTCCGGTCGATTCACGAATGGGATGAATGTGATTGATCTTCTCGGTGAGGAGCTTCAGCTTCCTTCTTTGATTCCAGTTTTTTATGACCCTTCAACTAAGGGAAGAACAATTGTTCATGGTGTCAACTATGCTTCTGGTGGCTCTGGTATATTAAATGATACTGGCTCAATTGCGGTAAGGAAACATTAAAACTCATCATTTTATGTATCCCCAGCTGTAGTTAAATAAGCACATCAAATCTAGCCGGTCCACATTAAATTAGAATCAAATACATGGATCTTTGTAAGGGGACTCACGGTCTATATCACATAATCATTAATTCATTATTTTACTATTTTTTTTTTTTCTCTTATTATCTGCGGTTATGAACATCCAATCAAGTCCAGCTGTTGTCTAGTGACAATGGCTAGTCACTGCCCAGCTTCTGCACCACTTTAAGAAAGAGATCTACTTCAGATTACGTGCTTTATCAGTTATCATTTAAAATATTGAAGATCTTAAACTCGAGTTTCTGAAATCAATGTTTTGCCTGCGTCGGAGGAATATGGTTACCCCAACGACTTTGGGGTATAGATTCGTATGCCGACAGCTTCATGACGTTGGCGTATTGGCAAGTACACCGACGCCTAGTCCCGGTGTCAGGTTTGGCATCAGTGTATATAATTTTACTGGTGGTGTTGAACATGAAAAAAATGCTATTATGCCCATGCTCACATTCCTATTTTCTGAGGAGGAAGTTGGAGACTTAAATATCGATAATGTTCATGTTTATTTAATAGTTGAAATATTTAGGTTAAGTGGTAACAGGCAACTTAATAATATCACGGATTTTTCAGGGCAATGTAGTGAGTCTGAATGAACAAATCAGGAACTTTGACGAGGTGACATTGCCAGAATTAAAAACTCACGTGGATTGCAGGAGCAGGGATTTACTACACAATTACTTGTTTGTTGTGGGAAGTGGAGGGAACGATTACTCATTCAACTACTTCCTGACACAGGCCAACGCCAATGTCAGTGTTGAAGCCTTCACTGACAATCTTATCAACTCACTGTCTCAGCAACTCAAAGTATGGTATTCTATTAATCTGACCCTAATCCAACTATCTATACGGGTTTTTTTTTTTTTTTTTTTTTTTTTGGTTGTTGTTGTTGTTGTTGTTATTGGATAATTGGGATGTTTGGCCAACTTGCACACACCTTAACTAATTTTTAGTTCTATTGAATACCTTACAGACCTAAAGAATCAGATAAGCCACAGTATTTGGTGGTAGGTGACTCTAAGGTTTGAATCCAATAATTAAAAGAAGAGAGTAAATCTTCTTAACCACCAGACCAACCTCTTGGGGTTATCTAACTAACCAATTTACTACCAATTACTTTGCTGCATGATTTATTCTTACAATTATCATATTAATCGAAGGTAATAACTAATCATAACAGTACTCACTAGTAGTTCACTGCAATATAAAGGAGGTAAATAACTAAGTTACATGAGCTAAGTCTTTTTATATGGTGAAATTTAGCATGTATAAACAAGGTTATTATGCAGTATTGGAGGGTAAGCTATTCTGTACCAACCGTTAGATTTCTCTGATGATCTCTGACTGTTTGGCCATAGGAGAAATCTGATGGTCGATATAGGGTAATTAATTAATATTTCCCCGATACAGTATCAATTATCTGTATAATATGTAGTAACGTGAAAGGGAAAAAACTTATATACAATGGATTTATGTACAATCAACTAATTATAGGTCACGTGTATGTTATATACACGTGCTAATGTAATATTCTATGATTGGTTGATTGCATATACATCTGTTGTACGGAATTTTTTATTTTCTATATAATATGAATAACACTTATTACATATATGACATGTAAATTTTATTCATATTATATAAGTATTATTTATATTTTACGTTTAATTTTTGTCTTGATATCGTTACCTATCTTATGCATATGTAGTAGCAAATTTGACATTTTTTTTTTTTTAATTCATTTCTTGTGTTTGATACAGAAATTGTACAGTTTAGGAGGCCGAAAATTTGTGTTAATGTCAGTAAATCCACTTGGGTGCAATCCTGTGGCTAGGGCATCTCAGCCAACGGGTCAAGACGGCTGCATACAGGTTTTGAATCAAGCGGCTCACCTCTTCAATTCTCGGTTGAGATTAACAGTTGATTTTATCCGGCCACAAATGCCTGGTTCTACTCTTTGTTTTTTGTTAACTCATACAAGATTATCACGGATATTATCGGAGATCCTGTTTCCAATGGTAAGATTAAAAAGTACAGACGTACGCAAGAAAGATTGATAACATATATAATTACTTCATTAATCGAACAGGAAGTTAATTGATCGTAATAATGTTTTTACAGGATTTAATGACACAAGGAATGCTTGCTGTCAAGTTCTATCAGTAAATGAAGGAGGAAATGGAATTCTGTGCAAAAGAGGAGGACGAGTGTGTGCAGAAAGGAACATTCATGTTTTCTTTGATGGGTTGCATCCAACAGAAGCTGTGAATATTCAAATAGCTAAAAAGGCTTTTGGTTCTTATAATAGAGATGAAGTTTATCCCATTAATGTTAGACAACTAGCCAAACTTTAGATTTCTCCTCTCAGTAATTCTGTTTGATATTCAAAGTTGCAGCAGATGTTTCTGATTTGTAAGGCTTTTCACAATTTAATTAATTTGGTGATGATTCAATCCTCTAGGTTTCATACATTGCTGTGTAATGTTTAACGGATTTATAAATAAATAATTAAATTTTGTCAAATCGAAAGAATTTGTATTATAATCAATGTTCTGAAAACCGGACCGAGGGTCGACTCGGACAAATGGCCGGTTTCTGACTCGAATAGGTGGACCGGTCCGACCGGTTACGTCAGCAAAAACGAAAAAAAGGAAAAAAAATCCGGGTTTTTCATGATTTCATCTAACTAAAATTTAAAAACCATCAATCCAACCCTGCAATAATAATAAAACCATCAAAGTTATGTTTACAAATTCAATCCTCAAGTCTAAACTCTAAAGTTTCAAAGTTCAAAGTTCAAACATCATTAAAGGTATTACAAAGTAATATCAAATATAAATCCACCAACGGCTGAAATCTGAATTGAAGTGACTAATCCGTGAGCTGGATCAGCAACGGCAAGCAAGCAGTGACTTTTAGATGGCGACGGTGATGATTGAAGAGGTTGAAGCCTGTTGAAGACTTGAATGAAGTAATTGACTTACGCCACATTACAGCAAGGAAGCAGCAAGTAGTGAGCGAAGACTTGAAGAGTGAAGACTTGAAGGAGTCAAGGCTGAAGGCTTGAAGCTAGGAGATCCGAGATCGCGAATGGAGGAGAGGAGGAGGACTGGACTGGAGAGTGTAGATCGCGAATGGTAATGAGCAAAGTAGCAAACCAAAATGAAAAAGGAGAAAAAAAGTGGTGACATGACTCTTAAAGTATACTGCCTTAACGCAAAAGCAAATTGAAAATTTTCTATTTTTCATCTTAAAAAATTTGGGGGCATTTTGACTTTGGGGTTTTTACTTTTTTATTTTATTTCATATGATTAAACCGGATTGGTTGTGGACCGGATTTCCTTGTCATATTGGTTGGACTGTCGGTTTGCTACAGTGAGGTGGTCCAACTGCGGTTTGAAACAATTTGAAGCAAAATCCTGGTTTTTTACTCTTTTCAAACCGGAAATGTGAGCGAAACTCGGTCGGACCGGTTCGACTGCCCAGTCCGATCCGGGTTTCAGAACATTGATTACAATTGATACGTATGTGTGTTCATCCATTTACGACATATTATGTCTTCTTGAGTATGATTCTATACATGTAAATGTCTAGTGATTTATTTAGTGTATCCAATCATTTAAAGTATGTTACATGATTGTTCAAACAAAAGAAAAATGAAAATTAACTTTATATTTGTTGATGCGTGATTTTGACACCAACGAAACGCACATGTGAAATGTTGTGCTGGCTCAGAAGGCACACGTGAATGTAAGAGAAAATGAGAGTAAATGCAATGGGAACAATTTTTAAAGTGGTTCGGATGCCAAGGAAGCAAGTCATACGTCCACTGATGTTTGTATTAATGATAGAGGTCAAGTCGTTTTAGCGGACTTACTTACAAAATGATAGTACAAGAGAGAGAATGCTATATATTCTTGAGAGAGAGTAGCTAATCAAAAGTAGAATAATCGAATCCCCCAAATGAGAGAGGAGCCCTCAATTTATAGTGGGATGGATTAAGGTTATCATTACTGAATCTGTGAGTTGGTGGGATTATCCGTACAAATCTTCATTTACGTCCAATTGTCCACCTTCTAGAGTGATTTATGCGATTTGGTGCAGGAATTTGGACATGTGGAAGCTTTCCAGCTCCTGGCTGGTCTAGCACGCATCCACTGCACTGACAGGAGCATGCTTTGCTCCTTTCCTCACATGACTCGGCTACGGGTATACCCATGCTCTGACTTTTGCATGCTGACTGAACCTTACGCCAGCCCTGCATTCTTTGAACTTTAGGCATAACAGAAGTCCCCTAGTTTTTAAGGTTTGAGGATTGAACCTTGGAAACTATAATTCATGCCATGACTGGATGCTTTCGGGAAATTCTGGTGATTCCCAACCTGTTTGAAAAGAGGTCGGGGTAGCGCTTTTTGCGAACACAACCTCGCATGGTTATCACTTGTTAAGGATGAGTGACCTGACCTCGTCAGGCATTACCTGTTGTACTTTCGATATGGATGCATTTAATGAAGCAGTCTCTGCTCTGAGAGACATGTCCTGTGCGTAATAAGTGCCAACCAGGCACATTAAATACGTGGTATACTGACACGATATCCTTTATCAAAACATTAAATGCATATCATGTTGAAACGATAGCCCTTATCAGAGCATTAAATGCAGATTGGGGCGCAATTAATGTTGAGGGAGAGAGTGTCGTCGCTTGAGTTTTCAACGGAAAAAGATGAAGGTTTGGTTTTCTTTAATCGTGATAGTCACTCTTCCTCACTGATCTGCGACACGTGATCGTGATCAATGGTGAGACATTTTTCTACCCAAACGTCGTTTTGATTTCGAGAAAACCAAGCATCGTTTCCTTTGCTATAAAAACTCAAATCCATCTTAGGCAATGTCACCACACTCGTCTTTTTCAGAGAGAGCAAGAGACTTTCGCAAGCTTAGAATCTTTGTCTTCCAAACCAGCTTGTTTTCGATATTTGAAGCAGAATGAGCCATTTTCGTATTCCGAGAGGTAAGAATCGTTCTTTGCTTTTATTTTCTTATTCCCCGTGGTTGGTAAATGGCGTTAGTCTTCCGGTAGTTGATCGAAGACGAGACGTTCATGTCAAGTTCGAGCCATGAATGGCGGCTCGAATCATTCTGTTAGGGTTTTCTCTGGGATTTAAGTTGTTTGTTTCCTTCCACGTCATCGTATGGAATAGCGTACGATGGCTAAATGATCCTTCGCTTAGCATCGCTGCGACCCGGTAGAATGGACCCCTCAACGACCAGATCCGAGGAAGGAACCAGTTCGTCCTCGCAAGGTGCTCTGAATGTCACTCCTGAGGTCTACTCGATACTCACCGGGGAAGAGCTCGAGAGGGTGACAAAACAGTATGGTATCAACGTGGAAGTTTTTCGCGATAGGACCCACTCATCGCGATACATGTCAAGTGGGATGGCTGCGATCTCCGAGGAGATCTTTAAAGGTAGGGGGTTGATCCCTTCCACCATTTCGTTAGGTCGCTCTTGGATAACTTCGGGATAGCGCCGATGCAACTCACGTCGAACACGTATGTGATTGCTGTTGCCATGTACATCGCGTGTTGTGAGAAAGGGCTGGGCGAGCTAACCGCGGTGGAGCTCGGCTACTCGTATTACTTGAAAAAGAGCAAGGACAAGGATTCTTATTACTTGTCCAGGCGACCTACTATAGAAGCAAGGATACACAGTTACCCTAGCAACGCGGGGGCCTATAAAACAAAGTTTTTTCTTCTTTCGTTATGACGGCCATTGCCGCTTTCAGGACCCGAGTAGGTTCTTTTCCCTTGGCGAATTTATTAAATTTGAAGTGCATTCTTTTCCTAACAACCTATTTCTTTCTAACAGTTAACAAGTCGACCGACTTAGGGCCGCTCTTCGATTCAGACAGGATTGTAGCTTTTGGCTTCCTGCCCAAAGCCAGTCGTGACGCGAAGAAGCTCGTGACTTCCACGAACCTACGAAAATATGGTTTCTTCAACGCAAAAGCGTCCTTAGAGCCCCCATTGCGTAAGTCTTGCTAACTAAGTCTTCTGTGGTCGTGCAATGAATTACTTTTGCTAATGATACTTGCATGCAGCGACCATGCCTAAGAAGGTATCAGAGTCGTCGCGACGAAGGCAGTTCAATTTTCAGCGGGCAAGGACTGCCAGGGCGACTGATGTTGATCCTACAATTCCCCCGACTGAAGGTGCCACATCGGGTGCCCCAGTATGACCTGTTGGAACTTCTCAGCCTCAACCTACTGAGGACACACAAATCTGACCTGCGAGGGCTTCCTAGCCATCTGTGTTCGCCCGAGGCTAAAGACAACGGTTCAGCGACCAAAGAAGAAGAGAAAGCAAATTCGGGCCGAAGAGTCAAAAATCGAATTTGAGGGCGATCAGCCCAGGAGGTCGCAGCCAGACGTCGGGGGGAGGTCGGGTAAGGAACCGACGGTTGACCACAACCTTTGTTAAAGGCAGAAGGAAACTCCGTCTTAGACTCATTGGGGGACTACTAGCAAGAACACTTGCAGCCGATAGTCTACACTTTGCTAGAGTGCGGACTCTTGGAAGCATTCGAGGAGTTCGTCAATTCCAACGACGTGAACCTAATGTCCACATCGCTCCAACACTTAAGCAAGGTAAACGAACTGTCCTCGGTGAGGAATTCCCTTAGTTCCTTTTGATAAACTAACTTGCTATTTTTTCTTGTTCGCAGGCCATGCTTTCCATGCAACTATCCCTGCAGAAGGTTCGGCTGAAAGCTGCAAAGGTGGAGGTCGCTCGAAGGAAGAGAACGCACGACCAAGCGAGGCCTGAAGCCGTAAGAAGTAGAAAGAGACCTATCTTCGAGTCGGCGCAGTCGCACTGACGAAAGGAACAGGATCTTCGTACAGTGGACTTCCAAAAAGCCGAGCTCGAGAAGCATGGGGAGGAAGTAAAGGAGCTCCAAAGGACCATAGCCAGACTCTCCACGGAGGTCGGACAGAGGGACCAGGAGCTCAAAACGGCCTCTCTGCCAGCCTTGCGAGCCTTGCGAGCAGAACAAGAGAGGGAGGCCTCCGAGAAGCAAAGGCAAGCTCTCGAGGCCGAGCTTCGAGTACGTCAGGGAAAAGTTGCTTCCTTCAAGAGATGCAGTCAATCGAGAATCGGGAGGTCGAGGGAGAGGTTGGCCGCCGAATGGGCGATCGAGTCCATCTATGCCTTGCAGCCGAAGAATCCAAATATTGATATGTCCGACCTCCCGGTAGACTGGCGGGAAACTCTCATGTCCATGGCACAGCAGGATGATGAAGCAGCGGTCGCCCGAAGATCCGATCAGGGAGAGGGTTCAGGACACACCCCGAAGAAGCCCCCAGGCAACCGACCTTAGGATGATGAGGTCGGTCCTCCAAGTCGATCAGGGGCTAACGGTTGTCTTGTACTTGCCTCTCGTACTCTTCATATTAATGAAATATATTTTGCTTTTACAATTTATGTTCGCTTTATTATACATGAGTTCACATTCTTAACTACTTATAATATTGGAACAAGTCTATGCGAACATGATAACACGTTTATATGAACAAAATTACATGCGAAGACTATTACAAGCGAACAGAATAATACTTATTTACATTTACAAAGATCAAAAAATAATCTTTACAAGGAAAACTGAGCTCGGAATTACTGATAATATGGCCAGAGGTACTCAGCATTCCAAGCTTGGGGTACTATAGAACCATTTAGCCTTTTTAGGTGGTAAGTCCCCAGCCTTATCACTTTGGCGATGCGGTATGGGCCTTCCCAGTTTTGTCCCAACACTCCCGCACTTGGTTCTCTAGTACCGAGGAGAACTTCCTTTAATACAAGGTCGTCTACCTAGAAGTCTCTTCGTCTGACCTTAGAATCGAAGAACCTTTTCGTACGTTGCTGATAGGCTGCTATTCTTAGCAAAGCCTTGCCGCGATATTCTTCAACAAGGTCCAGACTTGCTTGCATAAGCGCTTCGTTGTCGACTTCATTATACAAGTCCCTCTGAAGTGAACCAGTACCTTCACAAGGATCATCGCCTCGCAGCCATACGTTAGCGAAAAAGGGGTTTCTGAGATAGAGGTTCTCGGAGTTGTCCTGTACGCCCATAGGACTTCGGGAAGGTCGTCAACCCAATTCCCTTTGGTTTTGCCAAGTTTGGCCTTTAGGGTGTGCTTGATGGTTTTGTTGTCAGCTTCAACTTGACCATTTGCTTGCGGTCTTGCGACTGAGGCAAATTTTTTATGAATACCCTGACTGCCGTGCAAAACGCTTGAACTCCTCGTTGTCGAACTGTTTACCATTATCTGAGATGAGGGTATGAGGAATTTCATAGCAGCACACAATATTCTTGAAAACGAAGTCCTTGAGCTTTTTAGTCGTAATCGCGACTCGGCTTCTACCCATTTGGTGAAGTAATCTATTGCGACCACGACATATTTGACTCCCCTTTTACCGATCGACATGGGGCCAATAAGATCGATTCCCCACATGGAAAATGGCCAGGGGCTGGTCATTGTTATCAGTTGGTGGGAAGGAGCTCGCGATATGTTCGTGAATCGCTGACATTTGTCACACCTCTTGACAAAGTTGTAAGTGTCTTCCTGGATTCGGGGCCAATAGTACCCTTGACGAATAACTTTGTTGGCAAGAGATCGTGCGACGGTGTGATTACCGCAGATCCCTTCATGTATTTCCCTCATGACGTAATTTGCTTCTTCGCTAGTTACACATCAGAGGAGAGGGGCGCTAAACCCTCGCCTTTACAACTGGTCTCCGATGAGAGTGTAACGAGTAGATCTTGTTCACAAAATTCTCACCTCGACCTTGTCATTAGGCAAGATCCCATCCTTGAGGTACTGAATAATGGGGGTCATCCAAGAATCTGATTCTGTTACATTCACGGCTTGTTCGATCAGTCGCATCTTTGGGGGCCTCGATGAAGCAGCAGAATGCTATCCGGTGCTTCTGAGTCCAATGATGAGGCTATCATTGCCAAGGCATCTGCCACCGAGTTGCTATCTTTGGGAATTTGAGTGATTGCGAAGTGCTTGAAATTCTCGAGTGTAGTCTTAGCTTTCTTCAAATAGTGGATCGTATTTTCTTCTTTGGCTTAGTACTCTCACTACTAGTGACTAAGCTCACAAGGAGCAGCAAGCCGCTTTCTTTGCTTCTCGAGAACATGAACGAGGCCCAAGAGTCTAGACGTAAGACACTGAAAAACAAGCCCTTACCAGAGAAGAAGAAAAGGGGCAGGTTGATGGGAGCTAGTGCGCTACGGCTTTGAGGAGTGAGATTCATATAACACTTGATTGTATGTTCACGTGGTTCTCTCTTTCTTTCTGGGGCGTAGTCAAGTTCAAGCAGAGAGCGAGGCGAGTAACTAGGTGAGGTCTTTTCTAACTTGTAGTGCGTAGGCCGTATGGTTAGATCAAAGCCATGCGTACGTCGACCTTTGAGTTCGGCGCAAGTCCCACTAATGAATAATGTAATTATCTTGTTGTGAGAGTCTTGATGAAAAGAATAATCAACATCAAGATCGCATCGAGAACTTTGTCGACCGCAAAACGATCGTCGTCTTGCCTCCCAGGGATCAGATGCTTGGGATAGCATAGTTCTCGCTATGGATACTAATCGCGGTTGCACCCATTTCTTTGGCCAACCGCAATCCAACGAGCAGAGCTTCATACTCGGCTTCATTGTTGGTTGCCTTAAACCCGAACCGGAGAATGTCGTGAACGCGAGCCCCTTTAGGACTCAAAAGGAGAAGACCTGCACCGGCCCTCTTTCTGTTCGATGATCCATCGACGTAGAGGCTCCAGGTCGATAGATTTTGGAAGATTTTACGAATGACTTCGTGGGCGTTGCTCAACTTATCCATCGAATGATGTGAAAATTCGATATGAAGTCAACTGCACCTACCTCCACCCTTTTATCACTGCTTTCGGTCTATACTTCAGATCGAATTGGCTTAATTCCATGGCCCATTTAAGTAATTCACCCGACGCCTCTGGCTTCTGAAGGACCTGCCTGAGTGGGTAATTATTCATTATGTGGATCGTATGGGCGTGGAAGTAAAGTCACAGCTTTCTAGAAGCGATCAGTAGGGCATAGGCTAACCGTTCTATTTTCGGATACCGCATCTCGGCATCCAACAAACGCTTGCTCTAGTAATACACTGGCCATTGGACTTTCTCCTCTTCTCGAACTAAGGCTACACTGACCGCGAACTGAGAGACGGACAGGTACAGGAGGAGGATCTCTTGCGGGAGAGGCTTGGATAGGAGAGGTGACTTCCCGAAGTGTTCTTTAATACTTTGGAACGTATGTTTGCACTCGAAGTTTTTATTGGCCTTCAGAACATTGAAGAATGACAAACAACGATTTGTTAACCTTGATATAAAGCGACTCAGCGTCGCTATTCGCCCATTAAGGCTCATGACTTGTTTTTTGCTGGTCGAGCTTGCCATATCGAGGAGAGCTTGAATTTTCTCGGGGTTGATCTCTATTCTCTGTTGGTTAACTATGTATCCTAGGAATTTTCCCGAGGATACTCTGAACGAGCACTTGAGGGGGTTTAGCTTCATTATGTATAGTCGGCGGATATCAAACATCCCGGCGAGATGCACTATGTGATCTGAAGCGATATGGGATTTGACCAGCATGTCATCTACATAGACCTCCATTGACTTACCGATCTGTTCGGAGAACATTTGGTTAACCAACCGCTGGTAGGTCGCGCCAATGTTTTTGAGGCCGAAGGGCATAACTCTGTAGCAGTACAGTCCTCGATCTGTAACAAAGGATGTATGCTCTTCGTCTGGTGTATACATCAAAATTTGATTATATTCCGAGTATGCATCCATAAAACTTAGCAGCTCGTGCCCCGAGGTGACATCCACGAGCTGGTTGATTATGGACAAGGGAAAGCTATCTTTTGGGCATGTTTTGTTGAGGTTGGTGAAGTCAACACAGGTTCGCCATTTACCATTGGGCTTCTTTACCAGAGCAGGGTTGGTAACCCAGGTCGAGTAGAGTGCTTCTTAGATGGACCCGTTTCAAAGTAGGTTATCCACCTCTAGCTTTAAGGCGGCGTATCGCTCCGGATCCATTGCTCTTCTTTTTTGACGAACTAGCTTGGCTTCGCTGTCGATGCTTAACGCATGGCAAATGATATCCGGGTTGATCCCGACCATATCTGCGTGCGACCAGGCGAACACATCGATATTTTCCTTGAGGAAGCTGATCAGCTCGAAGGCAAGCTAAGGGTTGAAATTGCTCCCGAATCCTTCAACACTCAGGCTTAGGTTCGCTCGTGTCGCCACCGCAGACGATGATCCTCAATCGCCCGCTGGAAGGGCTTTCATGAATTCGAGGATCCATATTATCCTTGGCTGGACCAGGCTATGGCTCAATCCGGCTGATCACCATAGCCTATCGAGGAATGCCACGCGAGATACCCTTCCCTTTGTATGCCATTTGTACTGCTTTCATATAACAGTTGCAAGATACGTACTGAGATCTGCTGACTTCCCATATCCCGTCGGGGTGGAAAACTTCATCTTCAAATGGTATATCGAAGTGATTGCCTTGAAGTTTCTTAGTAGAGGTCGCCCCAAGATACCATTAAAAACGGACGGGCAATCCACTACCAAGAATTTAGTTACCTTGGTCACCTCGTCAAAGTCACCCAGTGTGACTAGAAGTAAGATCGTTCCTTTGGGGATCAGGTGGTCCTCTGTAAAATCGTATAGAGGGAACGAGGCGGGTTTCAAGTCGGCCTCGTCCTGGTTCATTCTTTCGAAAGTTGTCTGGAACAGGATGTTCACAGCACTTCCATTATCCAACAACATTCTGTGGGTGTTATGGCTCCCTATCAGGGGCGTGATCACAAGAGCGTCATCGTGGGGATGATGTAGTCGGACTGCATCCTTTTCAGAGAAGGTAATTTCCTCCTCCCTGCGAACTTTCTGTGGTCGTCGCGATGCGCTCATCACACTAATAGGGTCGTGATGAGCTGCGCGAGCATACCTTTCCTGGGTGCCTCGCGAGTTCTCCTTGAAGTGCGGTCCTCCGAAGATCAAATTGAGGTTGCATACCCTTTTGCGATCATGTTGCTTCTTTCCAAGTTCCCCTTGACTTTTCTCTTGCGTAAGAGTGGAGTCATCAATATATTCCTTGAAATGCCCCTGCTTGATGAGGTCTTCGATTGCCTGCTTGAGAGCTCGACACTCTTCGGTGTGATGCCCATTATCCCAATGGTAACGACATTACTTTTTACTGTTTCTAGCTCACGGGGGATTTTTCATGGGCTCAGGCTCTCCGAGCAGGCCGGCTTCTTTTGATTTGTCAAGAATAGCCGATATAGACGCATTCAAAGGCGTATATTGATTTCTGTCACGATCGCGATAAGGAACAAGAGCATAAGACTTTTTGGGCTCATAGTGCAGTTTCTTTCCTTTTCGTTAATCATCAGTAGCCCATCTGCGATCAACTCTCCTGTCCTCCCGACCAGACGCACTACCCGAAGCACCGTGGTCGTGACGGCGAAACACCACCACAGAACTTTCAATATGGGGGTACTTCTCTGCAAGGTTATAGAAACAGGTGAGGGAAACATCATCCTCAGCCTGTAACTCTTTCCATAGGTCTGCCTGTGGGCGAACTCCCGCTATGATGAGAGTCCGAACAGACTCCTCATGAGTGTGAGCTATCTTGTTAAGCTCTTTGTGGAATCGATCAATGTACGATTGGAGGGATTCATCCCTCTCTTGCCTTATGTTGCTGAGGTAGCTCAAAGGCATCAAGAACTTTCGATTTGCTTGGAAATGCCTCAGGAATGTCGCACTCATTTGAGGACACAAGCTGATCGATTCCACTGGGAGCGACCTGAACCATCGTTTGGCATGAGAGGTCAAAGTTACTGTCAAACAACGGTATTTTGCTAGATCTAAGACCTGGTGAAGCTCCATCAGGTCGTTGAATTCATATAAATGATCTTGCGGATCAGAATTCCCATCGCACGCTTGCATGTCGGGCATTCTAAATCTTGATGGGAGTGGGGCGGCTAACACTGCCGGAGAAAAAGGGGACGCAGATGTGACCTACCCCTACTCGTTTTGCTGACCTCTTAGCTGGTCTAGAGCTCACTGCAACTCCTCAATCTGAGGCGGTGGAACTATCTGGGGATTGCTTTCTCCCATGCGAGTCCGACCCTCGTGGTTACGGTTGAGAAAAGTCTGGAGGTCGGATTCTGCTTCACCTTGGCCGGCAGTTCCAACCGCCCTCGACACATGTTGGCTAGAGCCGTGTGATGGCGATGAATGGTGTAAGGAATTGTCACGACCTTCGCGGTGGTACGAACCACCCCGCGAAGTGTGGGAACCTCCAACATGATGACTATCAGGATCGTTTTAAGAATCGCCCAGCCCAGCACTTTTATGGGGGTGTGCAATGCGACGTGGCATGGGACGACTCGGCTTGTGACTTTTCAGCGAGTCTTGATGCCACGGGTATTCTACTTGGGACGTGGTCGGTGTTCGTCGGCCCTTTGGAGCCCTTAGGCCCTTTTTTGCCACTTGCTTACCTTTTCGTCGATGCACTGCAGTGCTCGCGGCACGGGCTATCTCCCTTTGCCGCGCGTTCGCTCGACTGCATGCATTTTTTGCGGTTGCACCGCCCAAGCTGATTTGGTTGGCACGCCTTAGTCCAAACGGTCCAACCTTCGGTTGACTGTCTAGAGAGCATTGTCGAACCTCTCCAGGTAGCTCCTAATGGCAGGGTCAAGTTCTGAACTTGATGGGATATCCCCCGCGGCATTTTGCAGAACTGAAGGTATCTTGGAAGAGGTGTCCTCCTAGACTTGGGGGATCCCTCGGCACCTCGGTTGGTTCGCTCGGGAGTTCAGTTGGTGAGCCATTTGCTATTGTAGGATCAGTAAGTTAGAGATTCTCCTGATGAAGGACGAACACTAAATCAGCCCTCTTTCTAGCGCCAAACTGTTGATGCATGATTTTGACACTAACGAAACACACGTGTGAAATGTTGAGCTAGCTCAGAAGGCACACGTGAATGTAAGAGAAAATGAGAGTAAATGCAATGTGAATAGTTTTTAAAGTGGTTCGAATGCCAAGGAAGCAAATCCTATGTCCACTTATGTTTGTATTAATGATAGAGGTCATGTCGCTTTAGCGGACTGACTTACAAAATGATAGTACAAGAGAGAGAATGTTATATATTCTTGAGAGAGAGTAGTTAATCAAAAGTAGAATAATCGAATCCCCCAAATGAGAGAAGAGCCCTCAATTTATAGTGGGATGGATTAAGGTTATCATTACTAAATATGTGAGTTGGTGGGATTATCCATACAAATCTTCCTTTACGTCCCATTGCCCACCTTCCAGAGTAATTTACACGATTTGGTGCAAAAATTTGGACATGTGGAAGCTTTCCACTCTGGTGTGCAGCGCAGCCCATCGTGCTTGAGGAGCATGCTGCTCCTTTCCTCACGTGACTCGGCTACGGGTATACCCATACTCTGACTTTTGCACGCTGATTGGACCTTACGTCAGCCCTGCATTCTTTAGGCATAACATATTTAATTATCTAATTGATATTTTGAAACAGTCTTCCGAAGTTATTAGAACAAATTAATATAAAACCACTGCCTAATTGCTTGGTACTTTGATTTTTTCTGTTTTTATGCATATATTATTCAATTTTCCCTTCATTTTCTGTACGCCAAAATCGCCCTATAAATAGTAGTAACACATTTGACTTCGCGCAAGTGAAGGAACACATGAAATGTTGCTACACCACACAATCAATATATAAATCCCCGTAACTTTTACCCATTCTCCACCCGAAATCCAAACCAAAATAATGAGTATTAATCTTCTTCTTCTTTGCCTCCCTCTCTTTACCAGTTTCTCGCCATGCAATTGCCATTCCAAGCCCAAAGACAGAAATAATGCCTCTAAAATCAAAGGGATGTTTGTGTTTGGAAGCTCTCTAGTTTCCAATGGCAACAACAATTTCTTCCCATCACAGTCTCAACTAAACTACCTTCCATATGGAATAGACTTTCCCGGTGGACCTACTGGTAGAGCCACAAATGGAAAAAATATAATCGATTTTTTCGCTGACAATCTTAAGCTTCCTCCTTTCTGTCCCCCACCATTTTCTGACCCTTCGACGAAGGGACCCCAATTGGTTCATGGTGTCAACTTTGCTTCTGCAGGCTCCGGTATAATTGATGATACTTCGCCATATGCGGTATGGATAACTCTTTTATGCAATACGAAGCCTGTTTGGTTAAACATATGGCCAAAAGAGCTTATTTAAGCACTTTTAAAATTTTTTAGATACATTTTCTTGACCAAACAAATAACAGATTTTTCATAAAAAAGTTCTACTCTTATAAGCTCTTCTCTCATAAGCTTTTTTTTCTTTCTATAAACTATATTTGAAGAAGCTGTACCAAACGGATCCTTAATTGCATTTCAATAGTTCTTATAGAAATTTAAATAAGTTATTTTATTTATGGCTTGTAGGAGAAATAACTTATTTAAAGTTGCAATTTCAAAAACATCAATATTTTATTTTATAAATTTGACTTGTATTAGAAAATTCTTTTACATTTTTTAACCAAACAATTAACATTTTTTTTTTTCATAAAACCTATACTTTTATAAGCTATAATCTAATAAGCTCTTCTTGTATAAATTACTCAAATAAGCCGTATCAAATAGATCCACAATCTTTTTTATATACCTAAAGCATAGATATTTAACAAAAAGAGAATATTAATTTCGTATACTGGTAAGCATCAATCGTCTTTTAATTTCAGACCAATGCAACAAATCTAAATGCTCAAATCGACAACTTTGAGACGGTGACTTTACCGGCATTAGAAGCTCAACTGGGTAGCAAAAGATCAGATTTTCTGCCAAACTACTTGTTTGTTGTGGGAACTGGAGGGAATGATTACTTATTCAACTATTTTACGCCCAAGTTTATATTCAAGAATGCAACTGATCTCCATCCCGAAGTCTTTGCCGAGAATCTCGCCAACTTACTTTACCAGAAACTCCATGTAAGTGCATGTAATTCAAACCCTAAAAACTTAAATTGCATCATTGTGAGTCGTTATTTGAGTTTTTTGAGACCGGATACATTGACGTGTATCCCGGTTTCGACTTTATTAATTACAATTGACAAAGGATTTAAGAGATAATACATTTATTGATGCAGAAGTTATACAGTTTAGGAGGACGAAATTTTTTGTTGATCTCAATATATCCAATGGGTTGCATTCCACAAGTTAGGTTTTTTCTGCCTCTAGAAAAAGGTTGCTTCGGTATTCTGAACATAGCTGTACAGCTCTTCAATGCTCGGATGAGGCAAATTGTGGATGACTCCAGGACACAAATGCCTGGTTCTACTTTTGTTTTTGTTAATTCATACAAGATACTCTATGACATCATCAAGGATTATGCCTCCCAAGGTAAATTTAATTACTTTCTCTCTTAATCTCATCAATAATAACGTCTCCTAGATGTATTTGTTTCTCATATATTTATAAAAGATTTACATTTTCAATTTTTATAATGGTATATAGGGTTTGAAGATGAGAGAAATGCTTGTTGCGAAACGGAGGGAGGTAAATGCAGAAAAGATGGCGAGGTTTGCGATAAAAGGGACAAATACGTATTCTTTGATGGGTTGCATCCAACAGAAGCTACAAACAAGATCATTGCAACCAAGGCTTTTAATTCATTTCATAAAAATGAAGTTTTTTCCCATTAATGGCAACCAACTAGCTCAATCTTAATTTATTCTATATTTCTTAAATAATAAAATTAATCTTTATCTACTTCTCAATTTAATTCATTACTATGTGAAAATCAACTGTATTTTTATATTTCTAAGTACTAGTTAATTAAGCTAGTAAGATTTCTTGAGATTGTACAAGGATTCTTGAGATAGCGCATCCGAGTTAGGGTTAGATCATGGATTTGGTTTGAGTTTAATACCCTATTTTTTATTTTTTATTTTTTGCTTGACAATATTCATTTTTTTTACCATTTATTTTATTTTTCTTGGAAACATAATTAATAAAATGAAATGGATACTTGAATTATATCGTGTGATGAATTTCACAATACAAAGACAAATTCTAGTTATCTCAACCAATATTAAGGGTGCGTTTGGTTTAGGGAATGTTGGATTACTGGGAATGTTAGATTACTGGAATCTTATATTACCTTGAAAATTACTGAGAATCTTTAGGAAAATGTGTTTTGTTAGTTGGTGGGTATATATATTAATATGTTTGGTTAAGGGAAATAAATTCATGGGTATGCTATTTAAATTACTAAATTACCCTCTTTTTAAATATTAATATAATATTATTTTTATTATTAATTTTTGAATAATTTCTTTTAAACCCCAATATTTCAAATTTAGCTAAAACACCCGTGCTTATATAAAACTTTAATTTATGACAAAATCACCCCCACCCCTTGCCGCCGCCTGTCGCCACTGCAAACCATCATCGGAAGTCTCTAAAAGTCACCGTGAACAAGAGGCTCCGATATGGCCATTTATGGCCATATTGATGGCCAAAACCGGCCATATCAGGCCAAATCTCGCCTAGATCTGGCCAATAAAGACCAAGAGTCTGACCGATAAAGGCCAAGGGTCTGGCCGTTAATGGCCAGACCCATCAATCTGGCTGGAAATGGCCAAAATAGATCTGGCCATTTCCGGCCAGATCTGCTCCCGACATGGCCTTTTCAGCCATCAATATGGCCAGAAACGGCCATATCAGGGCCTCCCGATCATAGTGGGCTGCTCACGGCGACTCCAGGTGACTTCTGACGACTTCCCTCGGTGGTTTGGTTGGCAACAGGCGGCTGCAGGTGGGTGGGGGTGGTGGCTTGGGTTAGCTGAAATTTGTTTTGATTTCAAGGGTAATTTTGTCCAAAAAGTTAATTAATTGGGATCAAATGGTAAAAGCAAGATTCATGTAAATAAATTTAAAAATAAGGGCATTATTGTCCTAAAATTTTATTAACAGGGGATAGAATATTAACAAAAAAATATTATCCAAGTAATCTTACAATACCTAAGCAAATTGAGATAATCAGATTATCTTAAATACTATCAAGTACCAACAGCAGCCACTATTGGTATTTGAAAGTTACCGGAATCTTATATTAATTTACAAACTAAGCATGGTAATCAAGTAATATAAGATGACTTAACTTTAGTAATCTCACATAACCTCTAACGAAACACTCCCTAAGGGAATTTGTACTTGATATATTCATTATTCATATAAATCCTACAATTTATAGTGGTATTAAATGTAAGCCCAACATAGACCCACAATGGGCTTCATATAAAATTATAATCGTATAAAATTAGCTAATGGATTATAATTTATATGCCTAATCAACAATATTATTTGATAAAACCTTTTTCAAAACATAAAACCAGTGAAAGAAAATACAAAAGATATTGAACATAAAATAGCACCCATCAAGGATATCAAATTTTGGAAATAGAATTTATTGATGAGTTTTAGTTTTATCGATTGCTAGTCACTCAAAATTTCTAGCTCTATCACTCCCTATGTAATGTTTCAATAACCATAAAATATGAACATATACTTTACCTGAAGGGTGCGTTTGGTTCAGAAAATATTGGGTTACTAGGAATGGATTACTGAAAAGTTAGATTACCTTGAAGATTACTAAAAATCTTTAGGAAAATGTGTTTGGTTAGTTGGAATAAATTAGTGGTATGTTTTATTAATGTGTTTGGTTTGGAGGAATAAATTGGTAGGTGTATTATTTAAATTACTGAATTGTCCTCTAATTAAATATTATTATTATATTATTTTTTAATATTGATTATTATTTGGATTATATAACCCCCCTGCATTTAAAAACTTAACAAAAACAACCCCATAATAAAAGTTTGGAAAATCAACAAAGCACCCCCACAACCTAGCCACTACGGGCCACCGGAAACCATTGCCGACAGCCGGCAACCTAACGACGCACGGAAGGAAGGAAATGGCCTCTGTGCGCCATATGGCCATTTCCTGCCAAAGATCAATCTGGCCATTTCCGGCCATATATCTAGCCATATTGGCTCACGACGACCATTTCCAACCTTCTGTGCGCCTTTCCGATGGCGGCAGTGGTGGTTGTCGGCGGCAGGTGGGTGAGGGTGGTGGCTTGGGCGAGCTGTAATTTGTTTTAAATTCAAAGGTAATTTTGTCCAAAAAATTAATTAATTGGAGTCCAAAATTAATTAATTGGAGTGAAATAGTAAAAACAACATTCATGT
>CM047906.1:16476588-16724148 GCA_026229545.1 Pistacia atlantica | reverse complement strand
CAACATTCATGTAAATAAATTTAAAAATAAGGGCATTATTGTCCTAAAATTTTATTAATAAGAGATAGAATTATAATAAAAACAAAAAAAAGATTACCCTGGTAATCTTATAATACCTAAGAAAATGAAGGTAATCAGATTGCCTCCAATATTACCAATAGTAATTACTATTGGTATTTGAAAATTACTGAAATCTTATATTACTTAACAACCAAACGTGGTAATCAAGTAATATAAAATGACATAACCCCAGTAATCCCACATTACCCCCAACCAAATGCCCCCAAAAAATGTTATAACATTACTTTATGAATAACTTTGTTTCATGCTAAAACTTTTGAACATGTAAAACTATCAATAATATTGTTATCTCATTTGAATTATTGGATTATGTTCTAATGAATCCTGCATCAAAGGATTCATAAAGGTAACATTAGCCACAAAGGCAAACTTGAGTATATATATACTTGGTCATTATTACTCTCACAAAAGTTTTTAAATTTTATATTTGTATATGGGCTTATTTCCAATGTTCTAAAACTCGGATCAGACTGATCGGTCAGACCGGGAATCGACAACCTCTTCAGTCTGAATCAAGTTTTTGCAGGAACTAATTCGTAATTTTGTAAGGGTGTTTTTCAATATTTTTGAACTTTTGGGACTAATTTAATTTTTGCAATATCTTAAAATTCTAGAGATAATTGATATTTTTAGGGGTATTTTGCAATATCTTAAAATTTTAGGAACTAATACAGGTTGTTCACCGGGTCAAGGCCCAGTCTGATTTTCCGAACCTTGCTCATTTCATATGCATATATACATATAAAAACAGTTAATAATATACTATTCTTAAAAGGTATCTATATGTATTTCATCGCTCAAAAGCTCTTTCCTTTACCCCTCTTTGTTTTAAAAATTCACAATTTTGATCCTTTCTTAATTTCTTAAGAATTCATTTTTCCCTTTTGCCTTTGTCAAACGTTACGCATCGAGCCTCCAAATTAAGTTGGTAAGGTTACCTGGCTAGTATTGCAGGCCATCTATAAGATTTTACTTAGAGCTCACTTGGGAGTTTCATGATAGCAGTTATGAGGGTAAATCACTGTAGCAGTTTTGAGGGTGTAAACCACTATAGTAGTTTTAAGGGATTTTTAGTAGTGGTTTTTAAAACACCCAACCTATGCTTGGGAGTTTATTTTCCAACTGTTCTGACAGTTTTTTAAAATGATAAATTTACATATATGCCCATAAAAATATCTCCCAACTTCAACCAATACTTGAGAGTTTCGTTTTTTCAATTATAAGGTAAGGATTCTTTATTTGTTTTCTACTTATTAGTATTTTATAACTTCAAATGTGATAAAGTCTCCTTATCCTTCTTCGCCATTCTTTGCAGCATCTGGAATGATTGAAAAATTGTAGCTCCACTTCTCCAAGAAAGCATAAAGAAATGAGATTTTAATAATTTTTTCTATGATTGTTTAAAATTATTTTATATTTAATATGGTTGGAAACGCGTATAATATGGTTAAAAAATTTGTTTGGATGTAGTTGGGATAGTTTTGTAGTGGATAGGGTATTAATGGAATAAAATTTTAAAATCGATCAAAACACCCCAATTTGAGGGTTTTTATAAACCCTTCAAAAATACACCACACTAGTTCTATGAAGTTTTTGAGTAAGTTAAAACCCGTGTATATAAAATCTGACAAATAATAATTTTAGAACACCTCAAAATCAAGCGGAAAAACAATAAAACATCCCAACAGACCCTCAAACAAAAATTTTCATTTTATGTTCCTTACCTTTACAGCAACCAGGGAGACGCCTAGGACTAGAGTTGGGCATTTGGGACTGGGCCCAAAAGCCCAGCCCCAAAACCCAGGTCCTAAGGTGGTCCTAAAGACCTAGTCCCAAAACGGGACCAGGCCTAAGGAGGAGGGCCCGGGCCCTCCACTAAGCCCTCCTCCGGTCCCAAGCTCGGGCCCAATTTTTTTTCAATATAGTCCCTGTCAAATTACATAAAACCCCATGTTAATTTTAAAATAAACATAAAATACAATGGCTAAAATGAAATTTTACAAAATTTATTTAAAAAAAAAGTTTTAAAAATAATCTGATACTACTGCAGTTCTGCAGCATCCAGGCTATATTTATTTTTATTTTTTAACCATTGGTGGCAAGCATATAGCCAACGATTATAAGTTATAATATAAATTATAACTTCTTCTTTTTTCATTCCCCCCCCCCCTCCAACAACTACACTATAAATAACCCTAAAATCTTTCATTTTTTCCACACCAATCAATCTTTCATTCTCTCAATCTCTCTACTCCAAATCTCCAATCAATTTCTCATTCAATTTATATTTATATTTATAATTTATTCATATTATTTATTTATATTATTCAATTTTTTTCTGTTTTTCAGTATCATCATAATTTCATATTATTATTTTATTTCTTTTCATTTTAATTATTTATTATTTTATCATAAATTTAAATAATAGCTTCCCCAAATCAATTTTACGTTCCATCCATCGAAGAAATGGAAGGCTTCAATCCATTTTCACAATTTCCTCAGAGGAGAACCACATTCGATCGAGATGAGGTGTAGCCAAACACATGAGAGCTGCAAGTCAACGGGCACGGGCATAGCCCAACCCCCTCGACCGTCAAAGAGGGTATTGTTCGATGTATAGTGATACTTCACCAAATCAAAATGACCAAAGACAAATAAGGAGGGGGAAGAATCGTGTGGGATATGTAATTTTTGTGGAACCATTATTGGCGCTGAGAAGGGGACTTCGACGATGCGACGACACGTGGAGAAGAAGCACCCCTAAATAATGCAGTTGCCCGATGCATCTTCAAGCGGACTAAGGTAGACAAATTCAAACTCAACTTAATTTTAATCCACAATCCTCAACTCTCTCAACATGGCAATACAATGCACATGTTACACGAGAGGAAATAGCAAGATGTATAATTGCTATAGACTCTCCCATTTGTTTATTTGAAAATCCTTTTTTTATTTATATGGTTAAAACTGCATTTTGTCCAACATATACCGTTGTTAGTAGAAGTACAAATAGAAGAGATATACTAAAACTTTATAACAAAATAAATAATAAACTTAAAAATGAATTTCAAAATTTTAGGAATATATCTATTGCACTTATATCAGATATATGGGCTTGGTAGATCAAAAACCGATTTTTTAACTGTCACGTACATTTCTTAGATCATAATTGGGGTTTACAACAAAAATTGATAGGTTTTAAACCATTATATGAAAAACATAGTGCTGAAACTATTTATTTTACAATTCTTGAAGTTTTGCAAAAATATTTATTAACTGATAGAGTTGTAGCGCTAACGCTTGATAATGCATGCTAACACTGCGGCAATCTCTTTATTTGAAAAGAAATTGGATCCACGTGGTGAAGGCAAATTTTTTCACTAGAGATGTGTTTG
The DNA here is from genome assembly GCA_026229545.1 of Pistacia atlantica. Taxonomy (NCBI): domain Eukaryota; kingdom Viridiplantae; phylum Streptophyta; class Magnoliopsida; order Sapindales; family Anacardiaceae; genus Pistacia; species Pistacia atlantica. Next base: position 16,720,672 of record CM047906.1, on the reverse strand, counting down.
TCGCATCATCAATTTGATAGTTAAAGCAGGTTTAGATGCTATTCATTCGAAGATGGAGAAGGTGCGCAGAGCTATCGGATTTATCGTCAACGGTAGCAATAAAAGATGGCAGGAGTACATCAACTATTGTAAGCAAGAGGACCCACCGGTTCGACCTTTGAAGTTATGTACAGACATGTCTATCCGTTGGGAACTCCACCTACCTAATGTTGGAAAAAGTTTTGCCAACTGCGAAACAAATTACAGATTTCGTCAACCGGAAAAACCGGTCAAAGGAAGTTGTCAGCTATGATGATTGGGCGGTTTGTGAACTTTTTTATTCATTTCTTCAATTTTTTTATGATGCTACTAATACATTAAGTGGTATTTATTATCGAACTACTAATTTAGTGTTAGATATTTTACTTCAAATTTCTAAAATTTTTGCTCAATATAGATATAATAACATTTTAAGTGAAATTGTTTCAAAGATGGAAGAAAAATATGAGAGATATTGGTTAGATATTCCATTCTTATATAGATTAGGCCTTGTTCTAGATCCTAGGTTTAAATTACATATAGTTAACTGTATAATTACTGAGATATGCCATCATTTAATACATGATTATACATCTTATTTGACTAACTTTAAACAAAAATTGGATAGCATTTTTTCTTTATATGAGAATAGCTACATTGGAAGTGGAAGTGAAACGTTCAGGAGAGAGGATCCGAACCTTAATGTAGCCCTCCGTCAAGGATCAAGCAAGTGGATGTACGTGAAACGTGATGGAAGTAGCAGCTCCAGCTCATACATACATGGCCCAAATGAGCTGAATCATTACCTACAAGTGGACATGTCCTATATGACGATGAAGGAGCAACATAATATGGATATTCTTCAGTGGTGGAACCAACATGAAAGTCAATTCCCCATTGTAGCCCAAATGGCACGTGACATTTTATCTATGCCGGTTTTTACAATTGTATTCGAGTCAATATTTTCAACGAGTGGTCAGATTGTTGAAAATAGAAGATGTTCTTTAACCGATGAGATAATTAAAGTGATAACGTGTTTACGGGGTTAGACTCATGTAGAAAGAAGACTACAACAGCACCTTGAAGATCCCGAACTACTCGAACTTTTAGGAATACTGATTTAAATGATGTAAATATTATTGAAGATGAAAATGAATAATTTCATTAAAAAAAATTTATTTAATTATTTATTTGTGAAGTGTGAATATGTGAAACATGAATTTATGTTAAAAATTAAAATTAACTATTAATTAATTTTTTATTTTTTAAAATTAATTAAATTTTTAAAAAACTTACTTAATCTACCCTTAAAAAATACTAAAAACCTCTTATAAAATTTTGTTTCGCCCCTAAAATATAAAAAAAGATTGGGGGGGGGGGGAATTGTCCAGGCCCACAGGACCAGTCCTAAGGACCGGTTCAGGGTCCCTTATTTTGCTCATGGGCCTGGGCCCGGTCCCAGGCCCATGAGCTATAGGACCAGTCCCAAACGGGCCCGGGCCCAGGCCTGCTTGGGACTGGTCCCTGCCCACCTCTACCTAGGACAACCAGTCAACGGCAATTTACATATAATAATAATATAAAACATGGCGTCCAAAGCCGGTCACTGCTGACTGGTAGATGGACAAAAAATTCCCAGAAAATAAATAAATAAATAAAAATACAATTAAGAACTCATCGCAACCTTCCTGCAATCTCGATCAATGTCTCCAAGTAGTTAATTTTTATGCAAAACTTGAGTTCACTTCTTGATGAAGCTATTTATTACTTGTTTCACTTGACATGAACACAACTTCACCAGCCATCAATGTGCGATGGCTCATGGCTCCATCTTGGTTGACTTCAGAACCAATTCTCTCCACCTCTTCTACTTCCACCAATAACTTCAAAGGGTTCATTCTTGCAGTTGCCTCCGGTGTCTTTATTGGTTCCAGCTTTATCATCAAGAAGATTGGCCTCCAACGGGCTGGTGCTTCTGGTCCTCGTGCCAGTAAGTTTATAATTACAAGATTCTTTGGATAGATTTAATGTTCATCAGTGTTTATATTTAGAATTTTGTCGAAAAATGATTTCTTTATTTGGGTTTTTCAATGTTAAGGAAATATGATTTGTAGCATCAAGTAAATTTGCAAATTCTTAACATGGGAAATTAACGAATTGTATGTTTTGAAGTCTTTTGTGTTTTGAGTCAGTAGCAAAGTTGATGTTGAGATCTAAATTCAACTTTACTTATTTGAAGTTATTGTAATGGTGGATTTCTTGGTTTGCAATTTCAAGGTACTGGTGGATATGGCTATCTGCTAGAACCACTTTGGTGGGTTGGAATGGTCACTAGTAAGTATCACATTTTTAATCATATTGATGGTTTGTGTCTTCATGATTTTGCAATGTTTTGATGTGATTTGAATTGGGGATTTGCTATTCTTATGGCAGTGATTGTTGGGGAATTTGCGAATTTAGTGGCTTACATTTATGCTCCCGCCGTGCTTGTAACACCACTTGGAGCATTGAGCATAATTGTCAGGTGACTTTAATTTCTATACTTTAAATCTTGGTGAGGCTTGTTTGTTTGTATTGGATCACATTAAAATTGACTTCGATTTAGCATTTCTAGTGATTTAGCTGTGGATTTTGGTCTTCTAAATTTAAATTTGATTCTAAAAATGGTAGTATGTGGGGCAACCAAATTGTAGATTTCAGGTTTCAGATGAAAAACTTTGATTGTGGTTTTGATTGTATTCATTTCATTTCCAGTGCTATTTTGGCACACTTCTTCTTGAATGAGAAATTGCAGAAAATGGGTCTTCTTGGATGCGTTTTGTGCATAGAAGGGTCTGTATTGATTGTGCTTCATGCCCCTAGTGATCAGAGTCTGAGTTCAGTGGAGCAGGTCTGGGAGTTGGCAACCCAACCAGGTTAACTGTTGAAATACTCATTGCTTTGTCATTGTATCTTTTGAAACTTTATATGTTCATTATTTTATGTTCTTGCTCCAGCTTTTCTCTTGTATGTGGCTTCGACAATAGCTGTCGCATTGGTACTGATCTTGTATTGTGAACCACGCTATGGACAGACAAACATATTGGTTTACCTTGGCATATGTTCTGTAATTGGGTCATTAACGGTTAGTTTTAATGTTTCTTTTTTAACTGAGTGATGCATATTCGATCCCCATGTCCCCTGAATCTATGAACTATGATCCATGGTATATTTGGAGATGAATAAGTGATGTCAAGTACACAGTTTGAGTGGAATAGAAGAAACATGTTTCTGAGTCCCGATCTGAAATGAAATGCAATTTCAAAATTACTTATGTAAAGTAATGAAATGATGGATATATATTATGTAACTGTTGTAATAATTTTTGCCATTTTATTTTAGGCAAAAAGTCCCTTTGCTCTTTTGATGCATTTGAAGGAGAAAGACAGCTTTGAAATATGACATGTTGCTCTCTTTTTGCAGGTTATGAGTATTAAAGCCATAGGCATTGCAATAGAACTCACACTTGAGGGTTCAAACCAATTGGGACGCTTCCAAACGTGGATATTTCTTATGGTTTCAGTTACATGTATAATCATTCAGTTGAATTATTTGAACAAGGTTTGGAACAACTACCTCTTTCTTTTTCTCTCAGTCTCTCAGTCTTTGTTTTGATTTGTGATATGAATTTGTTTTCACCAAAGTACAGATAAACACATATCCTAGCAAGCAGAAAAAAATTCAATAATTTTCTTTTGCAGCAAAATTCTACCCTGTTAGGTAAAATATAGTTTCTCCTTTTTTTGTCTCCTAAATGTTTTCTTGCTTTATGGTAGCTAGGATCTTTAGGATTTTGATTATTTGGTTTTTCGCATTTTATGATTTCATTGTGTACTGTTGAATGGTTCAACCAGTGGTTGATAAACTTAATTCTAAAGATCATTCTAATGAATTAACACTTCAAAGGAAATTTGGATTTATAAATTTATTGCATTTTACACGGAAGGTATTGGAAACTTTATTGTTCATTTGTCTTGTGTACTTCAAACTGGCTTTTGGTTAATATCTTTTGAGTGCATTAGGATCACAGAATTTTATAACAGGCAGTATTATGGAGGCATACCATATGCTCAGCCTGATTCTTATCTTGAAATTTGGGATGAGTATGTGATACAATAAAGCCATTTGCTTTATCCCACCTACGCATTATTATTTAAAGCTCTTAAAACAGGCAGTATTATATAGACATAATAGCAGGAAGAAGATAAACATGTGATTGGAAGTGATTAAGAAGATCAGATATGCAAGATTTACAATATGTTGGTTGCATCTTTTTACATATTAATTTGTTTTATTATTGTCTAGCCCGGATTTTGGAAATAATGTATATCACTAACCCAGGCTTTGGACACATTCAACACAGCAATTGTTTCTCCAATCTACTATGCTCTATTCACATCGTTTACAATCCTTGCTAGTGCAATAATGTTCAAGGTATCTATGATTCCTGAGCTGTAACTATATGCTTTATCTATTTAAAGTTATAGTGCTACCATTCTTTTATCATTTGTAGGATTGGTCTGGCGAGAGTGCTAGCAGCATTGCTTCTGCACTCTGTGGATTCATTCACTGTGCTTTCGGGTACTGTGGTTTTGCATAGTCAAAGAGAACCTGATCCACTTCCTGTTACAGGTTTGACATTATGAACTGTTTGGAAACACACTACATCCTCTCAACCTAGTGTTATCATATCACTGTTTGTATTGGCCTAATGTTCACCACTTAGCAATTAGGCATTACAACAGGCTTGGCAATTATGGATTTCCCTAAAATTAAAAGGTCTAAATAAGTACTGTTTATCGAGTAACATCTTAATAACATAATTATAAAATCATGACGTGTTCATGTTACTTTGTCAAAGTATCATCACTTCTTTATAGCGAAATCTGTTTCCACACCTGATAACATTATTTCTGGATCAAAATTCTAACTCGCCTAACTCTAATTTTCTCTTCTATTAGCATCATTCGCTGATTTTCTGCTTACTGTTTCAAATTTTGGACATCTCTTGATGTGTAATTCAGTGTAGGATATCTCTTAACCCTCTAACATAGCTCTATAGGTTCTAAAATTCCAAACTCAACCCAAGCATGATATCATGTTGCTCAATCGTGCATGTCATGTTGTTAAAGTATTCATGCTGCACTTTACAATGTCCTTCCATGTCATGGTCTGAGAAAATAATTTGTATCGCAGCATAGTACCAACAGAAATGATCCATTTGATACCCCTGCACTTGAGGTAATAAGTAGTTAGCATGTGGTTCTACCTTAATCAGTCATAATTTAGAAACCAAAGCCATCCTTACGTATTCAGAGATATTCATACAGTCTTCATTTCTATGTTTTGGTAAAGCCTTCTAACTTATTCATGTAGAGGGGACATGGATAAATTCTATTTCTTTTGGAATGACGATTTTTTCAAAGTAAGTATTTGAATAATCTGTGGCCCTATCAAATACATGCAGATATATATTCATCTTTATCCCCTCAAGTATCGTGGCTTATCAAAGCAAATGGCAAAACATGGAAGCAGGAAGTTGATGATGACCTATTTCCAGATTTTGACACAATTCTTAAACATGGATCATTTCAAATAAGATGAATGATTTCTTGACACACCCATAGGTTTTTTTTTTCTTTTTCTTTTTAACCTACTGAAGAGTGTAAAGCCCACAAGTGGAGAAAGCCAGCAGATGTTATTGTATTTTCTCAAGATTGAATTATCGAAGGCATTGCTAGAGACTGTTTGATTCCTCAGACAGCTTGAAGTTCAGTGGATCAAAGGCCAATGTTGGTAATAATTTCTTTATATTATAGTTTATGAAAAACTGTTTTTTTGCCACACCTTTTTGTATTATAGATTTTGTAACATTTTGACTATAGCATTGCACTACAGAAGTAGATTATATGAATGCCCCATTTTTTATTTCTTCCGAGTCAATTTCTGCTGCAGGTCCATCTGTTTTGTGTGTACAAATGATTGACATCGGTCACCAATTAAGAAAATGTAAGAATAGTTGTGTTTTTGGCTCCTCTGTTTTATAATCTAAGCTTCTTACTACTGCTGGTGTAATTCTTCTAGTTTGGGCATCTTTATGACATGCTATTCTGTTTATTTTTTAAGAGAATTCAATTTTGCATAAACTATCCCCTGACTTTCATACCATCTCCATTGTTCATCGCTGATTCAATTGCTTATGCACACGTAATGTACTCTGTCTAACCAGTTTGTTTATGCTGTAAATAATTGGTAGAATACTTGACAAAGGTCATAGATAAAACTGCAAAGAATTCACGGGGCTGGTATTTCGAACAATCTTGCATGGTGCATAAAAGTCACCGTGGTAATTGACAGTCGAAATCCGATTCTCATTCAGGAAGTAATCAACAGTGCGCAGGACCAGAATTTAACGTGTTACAGAACAAAATCACCCTTGTTTCCCTTAGCTAAGCTTGGCTCAAGAGCCTGTCTTCACATCACCAACCCTTAATCAATGAACATTAGAGGAAGAAGGTAGAAATTGGAAGAGGACAAAAGAAACTAACAACTTTGGTTTATATTGGCGGTTCAGTTAGTATTTGAGAAACCACTTATAGGGTATTTCAAGTTTTCAATTACTTTCTCAAGGCTTAGAGCAGAAAGTTAAAAAGGTGAACAAGACAGTGGATACCATAAAGGAAATGTGACTGTATGATATTCTTTGCAGCAATTTAGCAAGTTTTATGATGAATGACACCAACCAATCTATAATTATCATTACGAAGAGCAATCTTACATATCACGAATGTGATTAGCAAAATCAAGAGAATTGTCCATTGTTAGAAGGTAAAAGGTATAAGGTTAAAAATCCTGATTACCAATTTTGTAAGCTTCCAAACATCGAAGCAAATTGCTTAAACTACTGTTAATAACTTCATTTTGGCCATCAATCACGGATAAAAGACAGAAGAAAGCTTTAGGATAGGTTGTTTACTTTATCAGATAAGGGTAAAACAGTGTTTTAACTAAAGATTATCTATCAAAGTCAGTTTTCACAAACATCATTCAAAAACCTCAAGGTGTGTTGCAGTTGTACTTAACCCAAACCTTATTAAAAATGAATTATCTCAATATTTATCCCAAAAAGGCCACACAAAATCCAAAAGTGAAAGATATCTCAATCCTGCACATGATCTTCAGCTGCCTCACTCTAACATTGACACTTGAATTTGGAGTATTACAAATCTAGCTAAACCTTCCCCCAAAATTCACAATTTATACAAGGGCAGAGCAGCTACATTTAAATATCTTAATTTAATGCCACTTTGACTTTCTCTTGCAGCTATAAATCCTATTTTGTACTTATTGAGACCTCACTGTGTTAGAAAAGGATATTTCACCAAACTTGTCCAGCTACTTTATTTAAGAGGTAAAATTTTGCAACTAAATTATAACATTAAACCTGTAACAGATTACATTTATAAATGATAAGTACAAAAAGGCAAAGATGAGATAAAAATGTTAATTACATAATTTCTTGAGTGAACTGAGAAAGAATTTGTACAGGCAATTCATACATGATGGAACTACACCATATTGATTATACACTATGGATATTCAAACATCGATATCACATTTGAAATTTGAGAAACAACTCTTTCTATGATATACAGATTCAGGGTAGTAGAAACAAAACCAGTGGTTGTGCTAGAAGTGTGAAATGAGCTTCAGTTTGGGTTCGATGGTCGTAGTAGAGATGAAGATGTCCTCTCTAAATTTCTATCTGAAGGTAAAGGCGAAACTCCGATTTGTAATGATGAAGATGAAGAGGGAGCTGGTGCTGAGGCTGAGGCTGAGGCTGCGAAAGTTGAGACAGCACTGAAATTACTGCTCATATTCATGCTGGGTCCGCTTACAGAACCTTCTGTGAATGCCTTGGGTGCTGGCGGCCGCTCAATCTCCATAATTCCTTCCTAGCATTTGAACTACTTTCCCCATCATTGGCCTCTGAGATGGTTGCTCTTGGATGCACCAAAAGCTCACCTGAATTGCTCTCATTACTTGCTCTATGTCCACATCTTCAGCTAACCTTTTGTCAACAATGCCCTTGACATTCCCCTTCTCAAACTCTTCATAAGCCCAAAGAGAAAACTTTTTCCGATTAGTTTCTGGTGAGACTTCAAAATTCCTTCTCCCACTCACTATCTCCAACAAAACCATCCCAAAACTATAAACATCAGATTTAGAAGTTATTGGAAGATTTGCCAGCCATTCTGGTGCCAAATATCCTCGTGTACCTCTAACACTTGTCAAAGTTCTGTACCTATGGTCCTTTGGATTTATGAGCTTTGCGAGGCCAAAATCTGACACTTTTGCATTGTAGCTTTCATCCAAGAGGATGTTTTCTGGTTTTATGTCACAGTGAACAATGCAGTCTCGACACTCCTCATGAAGATATGTAATTCCCCTAGCAGTACCAAGAGCAATGTTAAACCTATACTCCCAATTCAACAATTTCCCTGATTGCTCTTCGTTCACAAAAAGGAAGTTATCCAGAGACCCATTTTTCATGAACTCATATACCAGAAGCCTATGCCTTCCTTCAGAACAAAAGCCGACCAATCTCACCAAATTTAAATGATGGGTGCTACTAATAGTAGCAACCTCCATCCTAAACTGTTTTTCGCCTTGCTCAATCCCCTCTAGTTGTTTCACTGCAACAATTGTTTTATTAGCAAGAATCCCTCTATAAACAGCCCCAAAACCTCCAGCACCAAGCTTCTCCTTAAACCCCTTTGTTGAGCGTTCCAGCTCCTTATATGAGAATTGCACAGGTGCACCAGAAGCGTACTCAAGAAGCGCGTATTGGGCTGACAAACCACCAAATTTAGGACTATTTCTGCAGCACCAGTACCACAAACCACCCTCCAATGCAACCAAAACCAAAAGGGTAGCCACGACCACTACTACAACAATCCAAGCACGCAACCTCCAACTTTTTCTATCATCCAAAACCTGCATATTACTTGAAGGGTTTGGTAACACCGGTCCACAAACCTTAACGTATGAAGTACTAGGAAGCGCTGGATTCTCAAACCCACTCACAAAATCTGGCGTTTTCAAGTAACACAACCCTGTCCCATCTGATAATGAAGTAGAAGCAACACAAGATCCAGTAACTAAACAATTCAATCTACAAGCCGATATCCCCACAAAGAAAACCTGAGACGTCAACTCAGGTGCAAACGTCAAGAACTTCGTATGCGGCAACTCCAACATAGTAGCACTCCCAGGACAATCCTCAATCTCCACTTTCCTCTTACACCCTTGCTTACTATCATTAGCATCAACCAACTCAAAATTCTGACTCGGACACCCGCAAACTGGATCCGAACCGGTATCATTGTAACTACAAATACCCATATTTCCACAATACCCAAAAACTTGACACTGATCAGTAACAGCAGCCCATCTTTTAGTAGTAGTCCCACTACCTCTAGCAGAACTATAAATCCTCAAATTCCCATCAGTATCCAACCTCAAAAACCTCAATATATCACTCCCTTCTGCATAATCACTACTATAAGCCACAATAACTGCACTAGGTAACGTTGGATCAACTATAGATAAAATCCCTATAGACTGCAATCTTAAAACCGGCGAAGTTAAATTAGACTCAATGGATGAATTTAAACTATTATTCCAATAAATTATACTATTATTCCATTTCAATGTAAGGTTCCCCGATTGAAGAAGAGTAAAGGAATATTTCCCAGATTCCAAGACTTTCCTAGTAGTAAAATTCTGAGAGGGAACAATAGTATCACTGGGGTTATCAAACGAGGACCAAACTGAAACAGAATTGTTACCAAGCAGCACAAGATTGCCGGAGTCATCAATCGAAGCCGAAGAAACGTTCCGGTTCTCGGTGCTGGAGTCCCAGACGGTTGCGCCGGAGCCGTTGACGAGGCGGAGAGTCCCACTGGAGAGCAAATGGAAGGACCCTGATGAGTCAACGGCGCGTTGACTGGCTTTCCACACCGGAACTCCGCCGGCATAACTGATTGCGGCGAAGTACGCCGACGGGCCATCTTGAATGAAAGAGACTGAAAAGGTGCCGTTGGGAGAGGACCAAGACGCGTTCAAGTTTGAGGCGTAGAGGGTCGAGCCCAGCCGAATGGTAGCTGATGAGAAGATGAAGAGAAGGGTTAAAGAGAGAAGTGTTAAAGATAATTGGGAGGTTTCGGGGGGCATTTTGAAAGTAGAAAAGAGTGATTTCAGTTTCAGTTTAGTTTCAGATGTTTGTATGATGAGAACTGAGAAGTGGGGTTGGGTTTAGAGTTAAAGGGGAAAGAATGAGGAGGATGGAGAAGAAGAAGGAAGGAAGAAGACTCTGACTAATTCAAAGTTTTGATTTTTCTGAGGTTTGATTGGAGTTTGGTGAGGGAAGGAATGGCAAGAGTTTTCAATTTCCCTGCCAGTTTTATGTGGGAAATGAGTAAAAGTATGCAACTGGGTTTAGTTTTGGATGATGACATTTTAGAGGTTTAACAAGGACACAATTTTGTCAATTTCAATTTTTTAATTCAAGGTTTTAAATATTGTCATGGACCACCCTTGCCAATTTCCAAAATTAACCATAATATTTGTTGACGCTTGATTTTGGACGCCAACGACTCGCATGTGCAAAGTGCTAAGAGAGCTTTAGAAATTACACATGACGGATCCATGAGATTTGAATATGAAGATGAGATTATATATGTTGCAGAAAGCATAAATAATAGGCTAACAAGAGAGGTTTTTATAGTGGTTCGGATGCTTAAACAAGTGACTCTTATATCCACTATTATTTTATTGATGTCTGACTATTTCTATGATATTATCCATAAGGCATACAAAGATGAAAAAATACAGTGTTTACAGAGCAAAAGAATTGAGCTCAAATCTATGTCTAGCTCTCATATGCCCAGCCTCCATTTTCGAGAAAAAAGTGCCAATTTATACATCTTTGAGGTCAATGTAATTAGTGTTTTACAAGTTACCTTGACATATGAAAAGCTCTCGTCCATTCATCTCTTGAAATGAGATAGGATTAGTATGAATATCTTTGAGGAGATATGAGCTTGACAGCTAATACAAAAAGATATTTATTGAGCTGACATCAACGTGACTTTTTAGGCATAATAATATTAAATTATTCTTATTGAGAGAAAGACTATCCACATTAAGGTTTCGGTCAACAATTGTTTAGGTCTTGCATTTTAAAATACTAGATTTACGCTTCTTGAATTTAATATACGATAATCGATTAATTAGAATGTTTTTTCTATTTAAAAACCATAATACTCTTTATTATGATATCTTACGAGTTTTAAAGTTTGGATTTTGCCGTCTTGCTCTCTGTTTCTCCTTTATATTTGTTATAATTAGGGGGTATACTCAATACTTCGACAATGGACCTAAACCTCATAAGGTAAATGCAATTAACTTACTCTCACTTAAATGCAATTAATTTTATTGTCGCTTGACAAACAAAGAAAGTGAAAATAAAAGGCTTTATTTGCATTTTTCTTACAATAAATATATATAAGTATGATTCTATTGGTGGTGCATATAATTCACTCTAGCAGCTTTGAAGCAAAAGTTTGGTCAGTTTTGGTTGTTACAATGGTGAAGAGCTTAACAGTGGTGAAAAAGGGCGACGTCTATCGTTTCCTTAAGAGAAGGTGGTAGTTCAATTAACCTTGGGCCAGATATTTAGTAAAAGCGACCAAGTTTATGGTGATTAGGACACGATAGAGTGGTTTATTATGTGGAGAAAATAATACAATCATTAACGGTAGTGTATCGAATTTGTGTACCGAATGACGTGACAAAATACTTACGGTTGATTAATTTTAATTTAATATTAATCAATTGTCAGAATTTTATCACGTTATTCGATGCACTACCATCGGTGGCTGTAACATTATTCTATCATGTGGTGGTGGTGAAACTTAATTAGTTATCGGTGGTGGTGCTCATATAAAAATTTTCATAATTTTGATGGTAAACTCTTTTTTCAAGTTTGTTGGTAGCATTAAAAGGGAATGATATTTATAAATTAGTTATCAATAGTTTTTTTTTTTTCATTCAAATTTTACTTTTGATGAAATGACTCTCTTGTCCTCGACACATGAACTTTGACCATTACTTGACTCTTGGTTTCATTTGACATGGGGAGGTTTATTGGTGTTTCTTAAACCTTAGGGGGGTAACGGACCATCATAAAACTTTTTCGAGATGTGTAATTTTTGTTTGTGGCAGAATTTTTAATTTTCTTAAGTGCCTTAGATTTTGTGAATTCCCAACAACATCCTCTTTAACAATTTATTACGTTGTTCTTTAAATATTATATTAATATTACAAATAATACTAAATATGTTACTACGTTCAATATCAAACAACTGAATTTATTATTTTAATATGAATAAATGAATATACTCAATCATTATTATATGATGCCTAATAAACTCTTATTAATTTAATTGCTAGTTTAATGGCTTTCAATAAAAAATAATAGCGTACAAGATGGGAAAACTCATCAATTAATAAATAAAAGTTTCAATTAATAAAAAGGGTTGTAAAATTAGGCATATGAATGTCTATTTCATGAAATTTCCACATTTAATTTGTTTCAAATTGAATCAAATTTGGCTATAAAACAAACGTCTATGCCTTAAGAATTTTTCAAACCTATTTAAATAAGTCAAAGGTATGATTTCTTTGACATTTGACAAGTTATAATGAGCCACCATCTACAATATATACATATATATATATATATATATATAATCTTGAGGTATAGGTTATATTATGACTATTTTGAAGTGGTAGAATTTCTTCTGTTTGACACATAGGTAAATTGTCAGATATTTGACTGTTTTTGGTTGATGATGATTTGAATTAGGCCGAACGACTTGTGGATACCCAAGGTTTATCGTAACGACAAGTTGATATCCAAAAAGTTTTAAAACGATAAATAAGTACCTTCCGTCATGTTCTATTAGTGATTTTTGTTTATTAATAGTGAAAAGACTAAAATGCCCTTCAAAGTTTCAATTTTAGTTTTTTATAAATTTAAAAATATCTAAAAAACCCCCTAGGTTTGCTAATTTAATTAAACACCCCCATATATAAAAAGTTTGTTAAATGACAAAAACACCCCCACCACCCCAATGCGATTAGGCCACCATCGAGAATGCACGCTGCTGCATTCGACGCAGTCCCCGCGGATACGTAGCGTAAATGCCGATGGCCTTTTGAGGCGGATCACCGCGGATCTGGCCGGAAAACCGAATCTAACCGTCAGCAGCGGCCAGTCTGGCCGTCAGCAGCGGCAGTCGGCCTTTGGCGATCGTGGCCGATCATGCGGAAAAGGCAGATCTCGCGATCTGGCCGTCGCCGCAGATGGAGTTTTGCGGCGACGGCTAGATCTGGCGTGATCTCGGCCAGGTCCGGCTGTCAGACGACCGCAGGCCGACGGAGGCGGTCGGCAGCGTTACGACGCAGATCCAGCAGTGCGTGTCGTAACGCAATTACTTTCATGCGGTTCGGCGGTGGTGGCCGGAATCGCATGCGAGGGTGGCGGGGGTGTTTTTGTTATTTTATAAAATTTTTTATATATTGGGGTATTTAGTTAAATTTGTAAACTTAGGGGGTTTTTTAAAAATTTATAAAAAACTAAATTTAAACTTTTAAGGGCATTTTAGTCTTTTCACTATTAATAAACAGTAATAAACAGAAATCACTAACAGAATATGACGGAAAGTACCTATTTGTCATTTCAAAACCTTTTAGGTACTAACTTGTTGTTACGATAAACCTTGGGTACGTATAAGTCGTTCTCCCTTTGAATTATTGATATTTGATTTGGTATTATTGATAATGATGTAAGATTTTGATTTGACTGGTATTTGTAGCTTCATGTAATTGATGTTTGATATTATTTATTATTAAGGAGAGATTGACCATAAATATTATCATTTGCATATAGATAAATTTATATGAATACAAGGTGTTATACGTTGTATTGTATGTTAAATGTTTTGGCATTCAAAAAGTCTAAACAAACTGATACAAAGATTCCCAAAGGTGTTTAAACCATCACATTCGCTTAAATTAAAACGCTTCCAGTCGCCAAAATTTCATTTCTTCTTCGTACGCAAGCATTGGAGGAGATTTCAAGAAGATTTAGACATGGACATCGCTTAAAAAGTTATTCTTCCTCAACACCAGCTTAAAGGTACCATTTTTTTCACTTAATCTTTAACTATATTTCGTCCAAACTTCACATCTTTTGTGTTTATGGTTTTTGGAACTAGGTTTGCTAAGAAATGTTGATTTGGGATTGTTTATACTGTTTTTTCTTTGGATCTTGCAAACATTTGGTTGGAATTTTTTTATTAGTTTTCTGGGTGATTTTGTTGTTCATCCGTTTTGTAACAAAGATTTTGGATTCATTTGGATCTAATTTAAGCAGGATTTTTGTTTTTGTTGTTTAAGCATAGTGTTATTGTAAATTAGTGGAGTGTGATTTACTTGGGGAATTTGTTTTGGTGCAGGCTCGCTTCTTCTTTAGTAGCTGATATCTGGAGTTAGCTATTGCCATGCAATGGTAAGCCATAATTTCTATTGTGTATGAACTTTTTATTTTTATTCTTTAGCATTTATGCATATAAATAGTTAGATTAATTATTGACTCTATATATCGAAGACCAATTTCAAATGATTAATTATAATTTAGAAAGGCTTTTTATTTCATATGTAGTTGCGAATTCAGGGCAGGTTATTGATTTTATTTGATTGTCAGGTATCACTTTAATGATGCTATACTAGAAGGTGGAATCCCGTTCAACAGGCCATATGGGATGATGACATTTGAATACCCGGGGACGGATCAGAGGTTCAACTGGGTGTTCAATCAGGCCATGTCCAACCACACTACCTTGATTATGAAGAAAGTTCTTGACGTTTACAAAGGATTTGAAGGGTTGAAAGTGTTGGTTGATGTTGGCGGTGGAATTGGTGTTACTCTTGATGTCATCACTTCTAAGTATCCTCACATTAAAGGCATTAATTTTGATTTGCCTCATGTTTTAGCTGAGGCACCTACGTATTCAGGTACCAAATTGCTTATTTTATTTGCTCACTACTGATTTTAGCTATAGTCTACATCTTTGGATAAAACAGGATCTTTTGTAATGCATCAATTGGGAGATGGTATGCAATATGGCATTAGTCTGATTACAATCCAGTTGTCAATGCTAATACAAGAATTATCTTGATGTTTGTGCTATGTAAATTGATGCTCCAAAAATCATATGTAAATGGGCAGAGAATAAATGTTATGACGAAGCTGAAAGGTTTGTGTTGTGGTGCAGGTGTAAAGCATGTGGGTGGAGATATAAATGGTACATATCATGCATCTGCTGATGAAGAGAAATGATGACAAGAAAGCAGAAAGCTGAAAACAAAACACATGACAATGGCAATGGCAATGGCAAGACTAATGGAAAAGTTGGAGAATCTGATGTTATAGATGTGGAGTTTGAAGAATTCTGTAAAGCTATTGAGGCTAATCTATCTATTGAACAAATGGTTGAGGTTCTTGAAAACCAATGACCAAGACTCCTCTGCCCAGATCCCGTTGTTGTCACTAAATGGTGAGTTCAATTAGAACATCCACTAATTTAGATATTTTTCATCTATATATAAACCATGTATGTGGGTTGGTATCTCAAATAATGTATATTTAACGGAAGCTGAAGAAAGAATTGCTTTTTGCATGTTGAAAAGTTAGTATTATGATTTAATTATGTTTCTTTTGTTTGTTTTTTTTGGGTTCATTGTAGTGGGAACAAATGGATATTGAATATGCTTTCTGGCAAATGCTTAGAGGAAGGCAGAAGCAAGATTATTATACTTAAGCGAGGAAGGCAGAAGCTGCACCAATTTAAGTTGACCCAGAAAAAAGTATCAGCAGCATCCAGTGGATCAGCGTCAGAGGCAGAAGCATTTGAATGAGATCTAACTGACCCAGTGGAAATGTGGATACAGCTCCATCTAAACTAACGTAAGTTGTTGATTCAGCTCAGTAGTTGAACCCCAGCCCCGATTGAACCTGTCCTAGCCAGCATCTCTTTTGTTTCGGGGAGGCGTTCCTGTTTATGTTACGAGAAATGGCTATGTTTTGATGGAGTGCATTGCCTGTTGTTCTTAGCATCCCTTTCTCACAAAAGACGTGCAATAGTCTTTTAGAAAGGTTTTACCCTTTGGATCTCCATAAACACCATTCACAAACCAGTATACTATGCAAAGGCAAAGAGATTCTATATAAAATATTAAATATCTGTATATTTATAGACAGTGGAGGGAATCATAATCATTTGCTATGGATCTTGAATATATTTTCAAATGTTTCAACATATTAAATGGTCTTTCTTATGGATTTATTATTGCATGTTTAATGTTTCATACTTATTTTCTTCCATGCATAATGACATTTGCTACCATGAACTCAAATTGTATGATCTGATTACTATGTAGATGTTTTTAATGACACCAATATATCTATCACAATCAAAGTCTTCCAGCTGCCCTTTGTCTTTGATTGGCTGTTATACACTTCCTGTTTTTCTTTATAATTTCATGCTTAAAATTGGAGGCACTCAAATGTTGTACATTTGAATAGACAATTAAAGCCACCTATTGGAAACGGAAACATCCTGTAGAATTAGGCAAGACTCAGTTTGCAGACAGAAGAAAAAAAAGATAAAAATGATAAAAGGAAAAAGAAAAAAACCCTAACTAATTAGTAACCCAATTGAACCAGTTGGATCATTGGTTTAAAATTAATTGTTCACAACAAAAATTACAATTTAATATTAACCCTAAATAAATAATAACTCGATTTAGAAGCAAAACTTTTGGACCGTTCGGTTCAACATTAATTGTCCAGTTCACAAAACATTTCAATCTAATATTACTTATTTGGATTAAATTCGTACATACTGACATGAAATTATTATTCTTAATATCTTTAATAGTTATTACTTTAATTATTTATTCAACATTAAATTAAATACTATGATAAATATTTTTTAATCTATTATTTTAGTTAATCTTAAGATACTATTTATATGGTATAATATCTAAATATCCAAATTATATCCATATATTCTGTAATTTATAATTAACATAATTAGAAGATTCGGTGGATATTTTTTACCTATACAATGTAAATAATAAATATAACTATAGTATATATCATCTAATTGAAACATCTCATTATTCAAACAAACGAGATGTCAAAACTAATTTCATAAGCACCACATGGGTCTTT
The DNA here is from genome assembly GCA_026229545.1 of Pistacia atlantica. Taxonomy (NCBI): domain Eukaryota; kingdom Viridiplantae; phylum Streptophyta; class Magnoliopsida; order Sapindales; family Anacardiaceae; genus Pistacia; species Pistacia atlantica. The sequence goes on along the minus strand of CM047906.1, from coordinate 16,703,250 downwards.
TAACTAGTAAGTTTATATTGCTCTTGAATATTCTAACTTCCGCTTAAATGTTTTTCTTGGCACTGTTAGAACTTTAAAATCTTCCCTTTTTTTTTTTTCAAATGTCAATCAATATATTCAAATACGTTACGGTATTTGAGATCATTTACGTGTGTTTATGTAAGGGTATATATGTCATCACACTAGTCAAAATAGTCAAATATCATGGTTAACAAACTATTGGTGGACATGTGGATCCTTTGGGCATATTTGTTATTTTATGTAAGGGGTATATATGTCATTACATTAAACAACATCAATCAATAGTCACGCTAAGCAATTAAATTCAACTATAGGGAATTGGGAGTTTGTAAATTTTGGTATTCGCCGTCCATTTTTGAAAATTTTGGGGTATATTGATTATTTAATTCTACCCTATTATAGAAGGAAAAAAAAAAAAATCCCATAAGAGTCCCATTGGACCAACTGTATACTACAATTAAAGCCCAATGTTAGCCCAATGTATTCAAACAAATGACTACTTGTAACGTTGTTATATGAATCGGAGGTTCGTGGGATGAGTGGTTCATTTGCAATGGCTTCAATTGGCTTTGGTATCTTGTAGGAAGGAAAAAAAATTCATAATTGAGGATAATTTAGGAATGAATGTGTATTTATTCTAAATGGAAGCTAATTAAAGAATTACTAGGGTCTATATTATCACCACTCTAAAATATGGAATAATATTACACCAGTAATCCTCTCTACAAATTTTCTCTCATAACTCTGACGTGGCAGTTTACAATTAGTCAGTTTATAACGGGATGCACATGGATCTCACTAATAATTGTAAGCTGACCAATTACGAACTGCTATATTAGGATTGTGAGAGAAAATTTATGAGAAATAATTGTTGATGTAATATTACTTCTAAAATAATCTCTTATTGCTAGCTTTCAGCCTGCCTTTGTACACTATGTGGTAGAACACCTAAAGCCCAAAGGCTTGTAGGGGTCTATTCATACAAGAGAAAAACCCACATTCAAAAAACCCTAATTAAAAATAAATAAAAAAGGAAAACTTTGGTAATTATACATAATATAATAAAATACCACTAAAAGAAAGCTAACAAAATAAACAAGGACAATAGAAAATTCTATGTACAATATTAATTGAAGCATATAAAAGAATATAGTCATCTTAATTTTTACAATCTCAAGTGGATGTGTTAATACATGTTTTTAAACAGATCAAGTACAAGCACTATATAAGGGTGAGCGGTTCTGGGTACCGTGCATTTTTTCTGGAGAACCGGAACCGCACAGTGCAAGTTCCCAAAAAAAGGAATCGGAACCAAAACCGTACAGTACAAGTTCTTAAATTTAAGGAACCGGAACCTAAAATGTAGGTTCCAGTTCATTTCCCGGGTACCCTGTAAAAAATCAATCACCTTCCTATTAGTTTAAAAAATGATAAAAATACCTTAAAAGTTTACAAATACACCCCAAACAAATTTTGATTACTCATTCATTTGTGTCCAATGTAACTCATAAATCCTCTAATCTCTAGGTATCACTTGAATTCAATCAATTCATTCACAATTTACATAAAATTTCTCAATCAAAACCAAGACACAAACAATTATTCATCTGTAGATTGTTAATTTAATGTTATAAATTGTTAATGTTTATAATGTAATATTATAATATTGTAATTAATTAAGTAATTATTTAATTATAATGTAATGTTATAATTAATTAAGTAATCATACTATACATGTATAAAATAATGTTATAATTAATTAAATTTCTAATTATTTAATTAAATATTGTACTAATGTTTATAATGTAATATTATAATTAATTAAGTAATCATATTATAAATTTGATTAATATTATGCTTACTCACGATCTTACTAACTATTTTATTATCCTTTTGTAAATATAACGATAGTACGGGTACTATATATAATTTTAACAAAGGTAGTAAGGCGGTTAGTAAACTCGTGAGTAAACATAGCATTATTGTATAAATTTATAATATAATGTTACAATTAATTAGATTTTTTAACCAATTTAATTAATGTACTAATGACTAATATAGTAAATTAATAATGTTTATAATGTAATGTTATAAATTTATAACTAATTAAGTAATCATTTAACTATGTAATACTATAATTAATTAAGTGATCATAATATAATGTAATGTAATGATGTTATAATTAATTACGTAATAATTTAATTAAGTAATCATTTGTTTATAATGTAATGTTACAATTAATTAAGTAATCGTATTATAAATTTATAATGTAATGTTATAATTAATTAAATTTCTAATAATTTAATTAAGTATTGTGCTAATGTTTATGTAGTAAATTACTAATGTTTATAATATAATGTTATAATCAATTAAGTAATTATTTAACTATATAATGTTATAATTAATTATATGATCATATCATAATGTAATGTTATAATGAATTAAATAATCATACTATAAATCTATAATTTAATATTGTAATTAATTAAATTTCTAATCATTTAATTAATATACTAATATTTATAATGAAATGTTATAATTGATTAAGTAATCATTCTATAAATCTATAATGGAATGTTATAATTGATTAAGTAATCATACTATAACTCTATAATGTAATGTTATAATTAATTAAATTTTTAATCATTTAATTAGGTAATGTAATAATACAGTAAATTACTAATGTTTATAATGTAATGTTATAAATTTATAACTAATTAAGTAATCATTTATCTATGTAATGCTATAATTAATTAAGTGATCATAATATAATGTAATGTAATAATGTTATAATTTAATTAAGTAATCATTTGTTTATAATGTAATGTTAGAACTAATATTTATAATATAATATCATAATCAATTAAATAATCATGTAATTATATAATGTTATAATTAATTATGTAATCATACTATAAATTTTTAATATAATATTATAATTAATTTGTTTACAATAGAATGCTATAATTAATTAAGTAATTATTTAATTATAATGTAATGTTACAATTAATTAAGTAATCGTACTATAAATTTATAATATAATGTTATAATTAATTAAATTTCTAATCATTTAATTAAGTATTGTGCTGATGTTTATGTAGTAAATTAGTAATTACTTAATAATCAATTAAGTAATTATTCAATCATGTAATGTTATAATTAATTATGTGATCATACTCTAATGTAATGTTATAGTGGATTAAGTAATTATACTATAAATCTTTAATGTAATATTATAATTAATTAAATTTTTAATCATTTAATTAAGTAATGTAATAATGTAATAAATTACTAATGTTTATAATATAATGTTATAAATGTATAATTAATTAAGTAATCATGTGTGCAAGTCCTGAATCTTACTCAAACTAGTAAATATAACCTGACAAGGACAAGAAAATATCTTTCTTTCCTGATAGGGATTATCTCTCAAAGTATGACTCAGTGTCCTACTAGAATTCCAACCCCTTAGGTTCACTATATAAACAGAGGTCTGCTCTTTCACAATTCATTCAATCTCGAACATTCAATCTTAACTACTCAAAATCACCTCCTTACTACTAAATTCTTGCTCGAGAATTTCGAGAATTCTACACCTTCGTCATGGTCTTGGCCTCCGACAAGACTCCTTGTAATATTTCTTTCCCTAATTCTCATCAAATTGTCTCTTTTAGCCTTACTGACTTGAGCGTTGAAGTGTCTATGGCAAACACCACACCGACGTTTTCGTAAGCTTCACGCTTGTCTTTTCATGTGTGCAAGTTCCAACGGATTGTTAGTGGCTTCAATCTCATGAGATCAGACTCTATTTCTGTAACAGTAGATTTTTTGCATATATACTACTCAAGATGGGACAAACATTGAATTCCACCATTATTTTCCACCTTTTCACTTTCCAACTTTAAAACCTCCTCCATTAATCCACTAACCTTTCATCTTTCAAATTCTTAACTTACACCACCACATTTCATTTCATTCAATTTATTTAATATATTCCAACAATTCCCCACATGAATGAAATTGACAGATCTTGACACAAAAGGCAATGATGGAGTTTAAACGGTTGGACTTGCATAAGATAGGTAGGTGTTACCCTTTGAACCTTCCCTTGTGAAAGTATGTTTACTTTACCGATTGATTAGTAGACATGATGTCCTTGAATTGATTTGTCATTTATGTAATGAATTCAATTGGATCAAATTCAATGACATACTTCACACAAGAATCCTTCTTGACATTATTTAATTCTCATTATTATGTTCGTTTTGGCTATAAACATACCACTGGTTTTGCAAGAAGTTCTTAAGAATTGATTGAAACATATAAAAGAATATAGTCATCTCAGTTTTTACGATCTCAAGTGGATGTGTTAATACATGTTTCTAAACAGATCAAGTACAAGGACTATATATAATGATTTGGACCATAAAAGTTGTCATTCACCTTCGTGTAAGGGAGCTATATGTCTTATGTCCTTAGTTTATTTTAGATAACCTTTTCATAATAAGGTTGTTATTAATTGCTTTTTTTCTTTTCTTTTTGTGAGTGGGGTTGTGTCACTCTACTCAACTTAATAGACGAAAATATTGCAATACCCAACCACGTTCTCATAGGGTTTTTTATAGGATTTTCCTTTTACCTACTTTTATCTTTCTCTCATTCTGAGAACATAATTCTCCTTATTTTTAACCTATACCTAGGAATTTTAAGAGGATTTCTCATCTAATGTAATCAGGTTTTTTGGAAAACTCAACTTGCCAAGTTTTGCTACCATCCCTAAACCTATTATTTTGTAAATTATTTTGTAATTTCACAAGTCTAATGTAATGTAACTGATGGTGTTATTTTTCTTTCAAAATATCCATGAACGAACACACAAACACAAATTTTTGTTATATTCTCTCTCTCTCTCAACCATACCAGAGACAAAGATGAGTGAGATATTTATTAATAGATTTACGATTTTGCCCTATCTAAATAATCAACAATTAAATATTAATTAGATAACAAAGCAACATAATAAGCTTCGCATTAATTTACGAGGCTTAGTATTATTAGATTGGTCGAATGACCTGGTCACACACCAATATAAACCATTGAACTAATATAGTAACATTTATATTTTAATTAAAAATTAAAAAAAAAACATGATGATTAACCTTTTCATAATAAGGTTGTTATTAATTGCCTTTTTTTTTTTTTTTTTACTGGGGTTGTGTCACCCTACTCAACTTAATAGACAAAAATATTGCAATGCCCAACCACGTTCTTGTAGGGTTTTTTATGAGATTTTCCTTTCACCTACTTTTATCTTCGTTAGGGGTGGGTGGGTTCGGATATATTCGCAAAATCAAAGGAACCAGAACCGGAACCGTCAGTTCCGATTCCTAAAAAATCTGAAAAATATCAATTACCCCCTATTTTAAAAAATGACAAATAAACCCTTATAAAATTATATGACACCCCTAACAATTAAATGCAAAACATTAAATAATATATTTGTTTATATTTACTTGATGTTTGATGCTTGAAAAAGGTATTTAATTGTTTGTTTTCATCGATAATAAACATTTAAAAGCTATTATTTAACGTAAATGTCTTAATGTATATTAATTTTTTAATCAAGTAATAAGTGAAACTTAAATGTTAATAAGAATATTTTGAAAAACTGATCTTTTAATTAAAATTAATAAGACTTTTGATACTAAGATAAAAAAAACCAATTTTTTTTTTTTATATATATTTATATGATATGCAAAATATCAAAAAAAACCCGTATGCAAAATATCAAAAAACCCCTATTTTTTAACATTATATTAATTTAGTCTCGATTCCCGGTTCCGATTCCTTTGATTTGGAACCAGAGCTAGAATTGCACAGTAACGGTTCCAATTTTTTAGAACCAGAATTTCACCTCATATTCTTGCGGTTGGAATCATAACCAACACCCAGTGTCCCATCACCCATACGGCCATTGGCTACCCTCAAATGTTGCCCGCCCCTAATCTTTGTCTCATTTTGTGAACATAATTACTCCTCATTCTTAACCTATACCTGAGAATTTTAGGAGGATTCATCATCCAGTGGAATCAATTTGCTAAGTTTTCCTACCATACCTAAACCTTAACTTACAAAAGTAAATTATTTTGTAATTTCACAAGTCTAATGTAACGTAACTGATAGTATTAGTTTTTCTTTCAATATATCTATGAACGAACACACAAACACAAATTTTTGTGATATTATTTCTCTTTCTGGCCATACCAGAGATAAATATTTATATTTAATTAAAAAATAAAAAAACATAATGATTAATTTCTATAGTATTGGTTGATTTATGATAAACAAGACTTAAAAAGTGCTCAAATCCACCTGTAGCCCACAACCCATCATCGAAATGCTATGATAACATTGGTGAAGCATTTTTTAAATTTAATTATATGCAATGAACCAACTTGGGCCTCATGGCCCATTTCATTTCTCTGAAAATGAAAGCATTTGATTTTGTTTATAAATTCCTCTATTCCTTGTGTAGCTCTTTTGAGAAATATATAATTAGGTCCTTCTCCACTTCTCTTTAAAGCTGTGAGCGACTCCCCCACATCGAATTATGAAAGATACATTAAATTGCGACAAAGGGAACAAATATGAAAATAAAAAAGTTCTGCAATATTAAAGGCTCAAACCTTCCAAGAATCAAACTTTATAAGATATTAATTATATGATACGATTGTTTTAGATTAAAGTTAGTTTGATTGGCATAGAATTTTTATGTGTTTGCAACAAGGGGAACAATTTTCTTATAGCTACATTGTCTATGCCGTAACCGTTTATATAAAATTTATTATGGAATATATAGATCTTGCTTTCGTATTATATATCACTTAATGTTATTCCATCACTTGAAGTTTTTTATTAATTTATGATTCACAAAGTGTTGATTTGTATCTCGATGTTTTTAATAAACGTTTAACATGATATTCAAAATCTGTTACGATCCGTTACTTGAGTTAGAATACTTTACAAAATAGAGAATAATAAAACAATATGTTAGATACATGGTACGGAAGGACCTTAACCCAAACATAAATATATTAGTTTTTTTAAGATTCACTTTCTATTTCAGTTTATATATTAGTTAGGGTTTACTTTCTATATAAATTTTGTTACTTATGTTATTTTTATAAACAAAGATATTATTAGTTTATAATTAATTATTAAAATTTGTTATGGGTTTGCTTCATAAATTTGTATGCTTGTCCTCGCTTTTTTTTTTTTTTCTTTGTGTGTTATTATTATACTAATACGATGGATTTTATGCAATATCGTATTATTATTTCTGTCGTCGTGTGAGCACGCAACGTGATCTGATGATTTTCCAACATAATTTTTGCTTCATAATATAGTAAATTTCTTGTAGAGTTATGATCTAATACACAAATTACCATCCACTAAAGCTTATGGACAGTAGCGTCATAACTTCATTTTAAAAATAAATATATTAATTAATTAACATTTATTCCATAAACTTAATTTAAAATACAATGCACATGTCTCTTAGTGTAGGAATGATGGACCATACATTATTAATCTTATATATATATATATATACAGAGAATTAAAGATATACGCACTAGATTAATGGGGAACACATGAAACTAAATTAAAGGCATAGCCATTAACCTGGTGCTCTTACTATACACATAAATGCATTAACACTAATAATAATAATAATTATTCTAATGTAACTTTTTGTATAATTAATTTAATACAATAATTTAACGGTGTAATCTTGTTTTTTAATTTAAGATCTCGACAATGAGGATAAAGTTTGTCTGTTGTTTTTGTTGCTTTTCATGCACTATAATTGTATCCTGTAATCCACTTAGTTAATTTATTATATCTATTCTTTTTAATGTGCTTTGGACTGTTTGATTAGCATAAGTTCCATTCCTAAACCTAACTACACTCTTCACCACCTTTTCCTAAATATCAACTTACTTTACTAAACAATTTGATGCTATTCTACTCCTCTTTTTTTTCTTTTTTTCTTTTTACATATATTTATTTAATTATATATTCATTCTCTAATACAAACTCCTTTATATATATATATATATATATATATATATATATATATATATATATATGCAATTTTTAGTCGATGATTTTTCAATATATAAGAATCAAATCTAACTATTGATATGAACATTTAAGTTTTAAAATGTTTGTATTATAGAATTTTTATGTCAATTATTGTCGACAATAATATAATATAACAAGAATAATATAATTATTTAGAAAAAATTTAATTATTTTGAATTTATAATATTATAATAAAATAATTATTAGTAAAATGGTGATAGTGTAATAAAAATGATGTAATAGATGATGTAAATGTAACATTATTCTATAAATTAAGCTATAGTAGGAAGCTTCCTTCAATGTTTCTCATTAATACATTTTATAATTAAAATCTAATCATTTTTTGTTGGACAAAGGGAAGAAAGGGAGAAAGAGAATGTTTCTTATAGTTTAATTTAAAATTTCTTTTTTGGAGGAAAGGAAAATATTTAAAGGGAAGAAAGGGAAAAGAGAAAAAGAGAGAATGTATGGCATCACATAACTATTATTATTACTATTTTTAATTCCAATCATTTAGTTGATTTAAAGTACACAGAAAAAGGAAAAGGTTTTCACATTATGGGTGCAAGAAATAGATAATGTCACAATATTTTGATTTCATGAATATATTAATTGAATTATCTTAAGTAAATACGTAATTATGATTTTTTTTATTAAATCAAATGAGTCAGCTCGTGAATAATTGGAATAATGACTAAAACTTTGAATAAATATAACGCCTTTTTTATATATTATAATATATTTTTATAGAGTAATATTACACTTATAATTTTTTTTTACAAATTTCTTTTTATAAATTTATGTGATAAAAGATGATTAGATGATTTTAAATTTAAAATAAATTTTTACCTAATTATGTTTTATCATATAAGTTTGTGAAAAAAAATTTGTATAAAAATGTTTTAGGTGTATTATTATTAATTTTTGTATTATAAAATTACCTCAATTAAAAACTTGTTTTATTCTTTTAACAAACTGAATTACTTTTTTTAAAAAGCATTCTGCGTTGGAAAAGGTGATTTTGACCGTAAATATATAGAGTAAATAAATGTTAGGTAAGCAGTTACAGAGCCCAAAAAGGTAAGTAAATAATTAATTCAAATAAAAAAAAATTATTCATAGGGAAGCTGTTTCCTCTAAATTAGGCAGGCAGACACAATTTTACAGTTACGAGACTCTCAGTTACAGTGCGCCAGCTCACTATCTTGAAAATGCTAATTAATAATAAATCATAAAGTAAAAAAAAATTACTGACATTTTCTCAGCCAATAGGAAACCCCTTGAGGCCTTGAGTCAAACTCAACAGGTACTCAACCGGTCAACCCATGTCCCATAATTTACTTCGAAAATTTAAACACAAGGTTAAGATTCAAAAAAAATAAAAAATCAATAAGTTGTGTAATTACTTATTGCCATAAAAAACGTCGTTAAAATTTTTTAGTATTATAACCGTCGAAACTTGGTATCATAGTCGTCGGAAATCTTAATAGTATCATCATGATGACATAATACCATTAATAATAGGAGATCTCAATAGATTCATGGACTAAAAATCGCAAAAATAAATTGACGACGGCAACAACTGGCTATTGTAGTTATCGCGATTGGTGAGGCGAATAGAGATGAGTTTTGGTCAGGAGATTAAAGGTAGAGTTTTTGTGGTGATGGGGTCAAAACCGAAAATAGGCCCTATTTGGCCCGAGTTGTTGATGCCGACAATGTAATTTGGGGTGTTTTGCAAGATTTTAAACTTGTAAGGGCTTATGTGTAATTTTAGGATTGTTTTGCTGGATTTCAAACTTTTTACCTGCTGACATCACTAGTTTAACCCATCGGTCAAATTGGTTCAATCGGTCAACCTGGGACCCGACTACTTTATAGGGTTTCACCTTAGATTGGGTTTTAAAACCTTGATCTCAATACAATAATGTTTATCATGTCAACCCCAAGGGATTGACTTGGCTATCAAGAAAGTTTGCTCCGTTCATTGGCTTCTTATGTTTAAAACCACTTTAGGGTTTCAGGAATTAGTTGAAGTGTACGTAAGTTGACTCAAACACTCCGGTCATCAAAAAATGAAAAAATGTCTATCATGTCAAAACAATATTGACCTTTCTTTTATAATCCAAAAAGTCTTCAGATCTTACCAGTATATAAGCGTCGTGTAATAATCTCTTTACGTGAAACTAATCATAATTTTATATGATAAATTGGATTTATGTTATCTCTTAACAAAATAGTTATACCTTTATATCCTCATATGTGATCTTCTTTTCCTCTTTAAAAAAAAAATAAAGATTTGATTCCTTAAAGAAAATCTTATATTGAGACATGGACATAATATTCTTATCCATCAGATACACATGTAGTTATTATACATAACAACATAAGTTTTCTCAATTATACGTCATAGAATTTTTTATACAACATACAAAGACCTTGATGTAACATTCTCATATCAATCAGAGAAGCACATGTTATACATAAAGTTTTCTCCATTTTACTCCCACAAAATCCATGAAATTTTAGCTAAATTTCATATACAAAAGATTCATATTAGATAATCTAAGCTTGATTTAACCCAACAACCAAATTGGTAAAGTTAAAAACATTAAGCTGAAAAAGGGAAAAAAAAGTAGAAAGAGGACCGACCTTATAAATTTCCCTCTCTCAGTCTCCACCTTCCTTCTTTGTAACAAAAAAAAAAAAAAAAAAGGAAAAACCTTCTTTTGCCTCTGCAACTTCAATAATGAAAGCTCATTAGAAACCGCTTAACTGTTACTTTCTCTCTCTTTCTGCTTCGCCGCCACTTCCCATTACTATCTCTACTAACTCTTATGCTTTTTCACTTCTCTTTTTCCAACTCTTCAAATTAGTGATCTTTTTTCTTTACTACTTTCTCTTATATATATATACATACACATATATATTGTTGGCCTCCTCTGTTACTTCTATTTAATGCTTTTTTTCTCAACTTCAGGACTTTTTTTTTCCAACCCTTTCAGCTTCTCTTTCAGCCTGAGAGAGCTCAACTCTTGGTGGGTTGATCTTGGTTTTCTGTTTCATCTTTGAAATCACTTTCAGTTTCTGCACTGTTTAATTCAACTTCAAGTTGTTTTTCTTTAGAAAATTTAAACCATTGTTTGAAGTAAACTGATGCCTGATATCAAGGACATGGATTTCTCTTCCCACAAACTTCCATCTCTTTCTCAGGTAATCCATAACTTCATAAAAGAAAACATTTTTCTTCTTCCTTCATGATTTTCTTTTCTGTTTTTGGCTCAAAGTGATTATTTTTTTATTTTTTTATTTTTTTTCAGGTTGGGGAAGAGCTAAAGGAGCTATGGGGGATGGCTTTGCCCATAACCGCAATGAACTGGCTGGTGTTCATCAGAGCCGTTGTTTCAGTCCTTTTCTTAGGAAGACTTGGAAGTTTAGAGCTTGCCGGAGGAGCTCTCTCCATTGGCTTCACCAACATCACCGGCTACTCTGTTCTTGTGGGCTTAGCCTCAGGCCTTGAGCCAGTGTGCAGCCAGGCCTATGGTAACAAAAACTGGGACCTCCTCTCCCTCTCTCTCCAACGCATGATCGTCATACTTTTCCTCGCCATCATCCCCATCAGCCTCCTGTGGATAAACCTCGAAAGCATAATGGTTTTCATGGGCCAGGATGAGAACATCACAGCAATGGCAGCAACTTACACTATATATTCCTTACCCGATCTTTTGACAAACACTTTGTTGCAGCCGCTGAGGGTGTTTCTGAGGTCTCAGCAGGTGACTAAGCCGATGATGTGGTGCTCATTTGTGGCTGTGATGTTTCATGTGCCATTGAATTATTTGTTGGTGATAAAAATGGGGATGGGGATGCCAGGAGTGGCAATGGCATCGGTGGTGTGTAACTTGAACATGGTGGTGCTGATTGTGGGGTACGTGTGGGTGAGTGGACGGTGGGAGATGAGATGGACGGGTGGGATTGGGGTTCTGTGTGGTGGGATTGGCCCACTTTTGAGATTGGCAGTGCCCAGCTGCCTTGGGATTTGCTTGGAGTGGTGGTGGTATGAGATTGTGATTGTAATGGCTGGGTACTTGGAGAATCCCACACTGGCTGTGGCCGCCACTGGGATTTTGATTCAGACCACTAGCATGATGTACACTGTCCCCTATGGCCCTTGCTGGCTGTGTCTCTGCCCGGGTATGTACATCTTTCACTTTCTCCATCGATAATAATGTAGAGTAATATTAGTCTTTTAGGCATATAAAAGAGTCAAATTCCCCACTTGAAATTTATGAATGACTTTTTCTCTCTCGTTTTTCCTTTTTTTCAAGGCTGGATTTGATTATTTGTATAATTATTTGTAAAACTAGTATTACTCAATAATGTAATGCCACGAGTTCATTAACATTAGTATCATCAGGTAATGAAGTTTAAGTTTCGTTAACATGATCAATCTATTGGGGTGATGACACATGATATTATATCATTGGACAGACTCGGTGGGACTGTTCAATATAAGTATTTCTCTTATTCGTCACTCTTCGTACCTATTGCTTGCTATTAATATTAATAGTGGTGTGGGGAAGAATCTCATCCATTAAGAGGTCTTATTACAGTACCTATACTTATGTTTGACAAAATAAGATCTTCATGAAAGGAAACGATACAAGGGTTAATGTGTCCAAAATCTGATTGATCTCATAGAGGCTGGATTTTGATTTTTGTTAAAAACCTCTCTTGGGAATAATTATATTTTTCCAAGTCTCTCTCAATAATGACATGAGTGAAATTTTGTGGAAATCTTTACTTTAGGGAAGTAACGAGTTCTCTTTATTTCTTTGACATAAAGGTGGAGCTTCTTTGGTGAGTTTCAAATCAAAGAAAGATAAAAGTAAATGGTCATATTTGATCTCATGACTCATCCCCTTCCTTAAAATAGAACACTTATATCATCTATTACGCATGATTGCATCACTTGTAGGGGACCGAAATAGGTCACACATGAAATGTGATTGGACAAAAATTAGTACATGTTTACTTTTGTCTTCAAACAAACAAAAGTGAACCAACGTCACACTTATTTTCCTGTGAAAATTCTGCAGGTGGGCAATGAGCTTGGAGCTGGAAAGCCTTACAAAGCCAAACTTGCAGCAATGGTGGCATTGGGGTGTGCATTCTTCATAGGCATTATAAATGTAACATGGACAGTGATTTTGAGAGACAGATGGGCTGGTTTGTTCACAAAGGATGATCTTGTCAAAGCTTTGGTTGCATCAGTTTTACCAATTATTGGACTGTGTGAGCTGGGCAACTGCCCACAAACAACTGGCTGTGGCATCCTACGTGGCACGGCAAGGCCGGTTATCGGGGCCCGTGTGAACCTGGGCTCGTTTTACTTTGTGGGTACTCCTGTGGCAGTGGGCCTGGCCTTCGGGCTCAACATTGGGTTTAGCGGGCTCTGGTTCGGGCTCTTGTCAGCCCAAGTGGCCTGTGCTGTCTCTATTCTCTATTATGTTTTGGTCAGGACAGATTGGGAAGCTGAGGCCATGAAGGCTAAGAAGCTAACAACCCTGGAGCTTAGTTCTTGCAATGGAGGTACACAAAAGAGTGATGAAGAGACTGAAAGGTTCTTGGATAATGTTTTGTAGATGGATCGATACTTCTAAATACGAATCATGTAGTGTTGTCGACTTAATAGTAACCACGGGAATCCTTCTTAATCTAACGGTTGGTATGGGTCCAATAATGTTACTTGCCATAACATAGGGCTTTGTTGAGAATAGAAATGTCGAGCAAAGGTGATTGTGGAAGATGTGAAATGTGGTTTTGTTGTTTAGCTGCTTTTTTCGGGGCATATGAGTCATACTAGAATTTTGTGTTGCCTTTTTTATATATAAAAAGTAAAATATTCTTATTTTCATGGATGTTCTTGGGGTTGGCACGGCCCTATTTTGTCACAAGAGATTTTCAATCTCCATATAAGAAGGTATATATTACAATAAAACTTTCCCACAATTTGAACCAAACACTAGTTTGAGTGGCGAAAGTTGATGTTGGAATTTGGTTATTTATAAAGTTAAAAACACAAATATCTTACATCTCCTGTAGACAAATTGTTTCATTAAAATTTATTTGAAACAATGCAATGTTTCCAAAGGCACATGTTGTTTCATGAAAAAATGCAATGTTTCAAAACTCTATATAAGGCAAGCATAATTTTTTTTTTTTTAAACAAAAATTACAACCAATCTTATCTTCATTCATTTTCTTCTCTATCAACTTGCCAGAAAACTCAAAAAACATTATGTTATTCATTAGGTCAATTTTTTTTGGATAAACCCGGTAAATATATTGAGAAAAATAAAATTACAAAGAAAGGGAAAAACCCTTAAACATGCAAACCCTTGGACAGACCCAAGGAGCAAAAGCAAAACACTATTGACTAAACAGAAGCTGAACGCAAAGCTTACAAAAGAAGATGTTATATACACCCAAAAGAATCATGGCAGACACCCAAAAAAAAGGAGGGCATAGCCCTACTATTCAAATATGAACAGAAAAGCCTAAGAACAAAAACATCAGTAATCATAATCAACATACTAACAGGATCCCTACCATAAACACCCAAAAACATCAACCCAACCTTCCACACCTCATCCCATCTCCTCAGCCTAGTTATGAGGATCATCCACATAACCTTTGATACATTCCATTGGGAGGTCCCATTCAGACATAAATCGACGGACAAAAAGGTTATCCTTAAAATGGAAGGAGTAGAGTCGAAGCCTAACTTCTCCCAAAATAATAGACTCCAACCTTTCTTCACTTCTACTACTATTCTTTAAGATGCGAAAGTTCCTTTCTTGCCAAAGGAAATAAATCAAGGCACATAGGAATAATTTACCAACAACAGTAGAGGTGCTTTTACCTTTCATATTAATAGCACACCAAGCAATAATTTCTTGCCAACTACCACGCGAAGGAAAAAAACTTCCCCTTAGCTTGGACTGCCTTCCAGACTTTTTGAGCATACTGACATTGGAAAAACAAGTGATCATGAGTCTCCATAACTGTGCTACAAAGTTTGCAAAGGAGGTCATCACCATTTCTCCAATGTCTCATTTTATCTTAGGTGAGAAGTTTGGACTTGAAGGCCAACCAAGAAATAAATTAATGCCTTCGGATACAAAAAGTATTCCAAATTAGACTACACCACAAGACCACTTGATTAGCAACAGACAAATCCATCCAAACCTGCTTGGTGGAAAATTTCACTCTTTTACCATCTTTATTCTTCCGCGCCCCCGAAAAAAAAATAGCTTTGCATGTCTTCACAAGGAGGAGGAATTGAAGAAGACGGTAACTTAGGGACAACCTCAGATATACATTGCGGCCAACACCATTGGTTATTTTGAACAACATCCCTAACACAAGCAGCATGACCCAACCTAGTCTCATAGCACAATCTTGGGGGTATAAGGAGGTTCAAAGGCCCCAATGGGTGCCAATAATCATACCAAAGAGACATATACTACCTATCACCTAAACTAGATCTAATATGCTGTCGAACTTTGTCCCTTAAAGCAAGTAAGTTTCTCCAACACCAACTAGCATCCCAAGGCACAAGAACACTCCAAAAGCTTTTCCCTTTCAACCTATAAGAATGAACCCACTTGAACTAAAGGGAGTCTCTACTAGTAACAATATTCCACAGGTGGTAAGACATAAACGCATTACTTTTGCTTTTAAGAGGCTTGATTCCAAGACCATCTTCCTTCTTTGGACAACATATATCTTTCCAAGCAACATGACACTTCCCCTTACTCATCTCATTGCCAGTCCAGAGGAAGGAGCACATCATTTTTTCAATAGAAAGAGTGATGAGGCTCAGAAGAATGAAAACTCCAACCCAATATACATGAAGGGACACAAGAACAACATTATGTCAATTTTTATTATAGCTTGGTGTAGATTCACAAAAGGCTTGTCATATCGCAAAATCTATTTGCATTAGAAACCCACAAGCAATTCAAAGGTGGCGAACATCACTTTTTGGAAAGCGTATTACGTGTTTCAAGTCTTTTATTGAATTTCCCAAAAATCAAAAAGCGATATTTTCTTCAATGGAGACTACGACAACTGTTTCGACCATCAAATTGATGAATCAAGATTTGGTGCGACTTGATCATTTTGATGGATCAAATTTCACTCACTGGTAGGACAAATTGTGTTTTCTGCTTACTGCTTTGAAGATCATCTATATTCTGGATCTTGATTTGCCACCACTGCTAGAGGCCACTCATGAAGACATTGATGAAGTGAAGGCAACCAGGAAGCAGAGGGAAGATGATGAGTTAATCTATCCTGGACACATCTTGAACGTCTTGTCAAACAGACTCTATGATCTCTACACCAACATGATATCTGCCAAGGAGCTATAGAATGATATGGAATTCAAGTATATGACTTAGGAGGAAGGCACCAAGAAATTTCTGATTTATAAGTATTTTGATTTTAAATTTCTTGATAATAAGCCTCTCTTGCCTCAAATTCATGAATTACAAATCATTGTCAATAAGTTGAAGGTTGTCAAAATAGAACTTCCTGAACCATTTCAAGTTGGTGTTATAATTGCAAAGTTACCACCAACTTGGAAAGGTTATAGGAAGAGAGTTCTTCATAAAAGCGAAGATTATTCTTTGGAAGAGATTTAGGAACATCTTTGTATTGAGGAAGAATCGCGTCCAAGAGACAAGTCTGAGGAAACAAATTTTGGTCTTTCTAAGGCAAGGGTGAATGTTGTGAACAAATCTAACAATTTCAAAAGCAATAAGTAGAAAAGAAGTAATAGTCAAAAATGGAATTTCCTTGGTCCCAAAAAGGATCAAAGAAAATTCAAGAATAACAAAAAAGGGGGCTATTTTGCTTGTGGTAAACCTGTGCATTTTGCCAGAGATTGCGGGTTTAGGAAGAAACAAAACGAAAAGGCGAAAGCCAATGCCATGGAAAAGGATATCATCGCTACTATGAGTAATGTTGTTCAAGGAAAGATACAAGGCTAGTAGTAGGATACTTGTGCCACAGTCCATGTTTCTTATGACATGTCTCTCTTCAAGACTTTTGATGAACTCAGAAGTGCACAAGAGATTCAAATGGGAAACGAAAATCGCTCCAAGGTTCTTGGCAAAGGAAGCATTGATCTCTTTTTCACTTCTAGAAAAAAGATTACTCTAACTAATGTTTTGTATGATCCTGATATGTATCGGAACCTAGTTAGTGATGCTCTTTTAGGCAAACCTGGGATTAAGACTATTTATGAATATGAAAAATTGATTTTATCTAGGTCTGGTGCTTTTGTGGGAAAGGGGTATTTGTGATGGAATGATTAAATTATGTACTGTTGACAATGAATTGAATAAAAGTGCTTCTAGTTCTACTTATATGAATGATTCAAATTCTATTACTTTATGGCATAGTAGACTTGCACATATAGGCACTAGTACTATTAAAAGAATTATAAAATGTTGTTTACACTCTTGTGATACTAGTGGATTTGAAAAGTGTGAAATATGCATCAAATAAAAAATGGTTAAAAAGCCTTTTCATAGTGTTGTTGAAAGATCTTCTCAATTATTAGATTTAATGCATAGTGATTTATGCGAATTAAATGGTATTTTAACAAGAGGTGGTAAATGATATTTTATAACTTTTATTGATGATTGTTTAGATATACTTATGTTTATTTATTAAAACATAAGGATGAGACCTTTAGTGCATTTAAATGTTATAAAACAGAAGTTGAAAATCGATTAGATAAGAAAATTAAAGTTCTTAGAAATGATAGAGAGGGAGAATATTTCTCAAATGAATTTTTTAATTTTTTGTGAAGAAAATATAATTATTCTTCAATGTTCAACCCCATTTACAGCACAACAAAATGGTTTAGCTGAAAGGAAAAATAGGAATTTTCTTAAAATGATTAATGTTATGTTGTTAAATGTTAAACTATCTTTTAGTTGTGGGGTGAAGCTATTCTTACTACATGTTATATTCTCAATATGATTCATTTGAAAAAGAGAAAAATTTCTCCATATGAGTTATGGAAAGGTAAAAAGCCCAACATCAGGTGTTTTGAAGTGTGGGGGTGCCTTGCTTATTGCAAGAGCAAGGATCCCTAAATGGGCTAAATTGGTTCATAGAGCTATTAAGTGTGCTTTTGTTGGATATGCAACGAATAACAAGGCTTATAGATTATTAGACTTGCAATCTAATGTTATAATTGAATCTAGAGAAGTAGAGTTCTTGGAGAATTATTGTCTTGTGATGATAAATTTCAAACTATTACTAAAATTGGAAAATCTCAAGAAAAGATATCTCCAAAGGTTGTTGAGCAACCTAATGAACCTCATAAGAGTCAAAGAGTTAGAAAACAAAAAGAATTGAGATTTGATGAGATTGATTCTCAAAGAATTTCCTTTTGTTTAGAAGAAGGAAATAGAGAAGATGTGATTAGGAAAATTCCTATAATTCTCCAAGTTGGAGATGACCCTAAGACTTATAAAGAAGCAATGTCTCCTAGAGATTTGAAATTTTTTTTTTTTTTTTTTGAAAGAGGCAATCAATGGTTAAATGGATTCAATTATGTATAATAACACTTGGGAAATTATTGATTTACCATTTGGTTCTAAACCAATTGGTTGCAAATCGATGTTTGGGAGGAAATATCATACTGATGGTACCCTTCAAACTTTCAAGACTAGATTAGTAGCCACACGCTTTAGATAAAATGAAGGAATTGATTACTTTGATACATATGCACCTGTAGCTAGAATAACTTCTATTAGACTTTTGTTTGCTTTGCCTTCAATCCATAATCTTTATATTCATCAAATGGGATGTTAAAACTTCATTCTTAAATGGTGATCTAAGTAAGGAGGTCTACATGGAATAACCTGAGGCTTTTGTTCTACTTGGGAATGAATATAAATTTTGTAAACTTGTTAAATCTTTGTATGGTTTGAAGCAAGCTCCTTAACAATGGCATGGAAAGTTTGACTCTGTTATTCTATCTAATGGTTTTAGTCATAACCAATGTTGATAAATATTTATATTCTAAAGTTTGTGATGATTATACCATTATTGTTTGTCTCTATGTTGATGATATGTTGATTTTGAGTGATGATGTGAAAGGTGTAATATAAATGAAGAGGTTTCTATCCTCCACTTTCAAGATGAAAGATCTTGGACAAGTTGATATTATCTTAGGTATTAAAGTTAAACAACATAGTGGGGGTTTTGCATCATAATTCAATCTCACTATATTGAGAAAATACTTAAAAAATTCAATCATCTAAATGTTAAAGAGGCACATACTTCATTTGATCCAAGTATAAAACTTGATATGAATGATGGAAGAGTAGTGACTCAACTTGAATATGCAAGTGCTATTGGTAGTCTAATGTATGCTACACAGTGTACAAAATTAGACATAAAATTTGCAATTAGTAAACTTAGTAGGTTTATTAGCAATTCAAGTGTTGAACATTGGAAGAGTTCTTAGGTATCTTAAGAAAACCAAAGAACTAAGTCTTCCAATATTCAAAGTTTCTAGTTGTACTGGAAGGATATACAGATGCTAGCTAGATATCAAGCGTATGAGATAATTAATCTACTACAGGTTGGGTGTTTACTCTTGGTGGTGGTGCGGTTTCTGGGGTATCAAAGAAACTAGCATCACACGCTCAACCATGGAAGCTAAGTCTATTGCTTTAGCAGCAATAGGGAAAAAATCTGGTGGCTTAAGGATCTTTTTTTAGAAATCTCATTTATTTCAGAGCATATGTCTGCTATATCGATACATTTAGATAATCAAGCCACTTTGGCTCATGCGTACAATGGTGTGTATAATGGAAAGTCAAGACATACTAGTCTTAGACATGAGTATGCGAGAAAGTTAATTCAAAGTAGAATTATTGTTATCTCATATGTGAGATCAAGTGAAAACTTGGCTGATCCATTTACTAAACCTCTTTCAAGAGAATTGCTAAACTTTGCATCTAGAGGGATGGGGCTAAAACTCTTGAACTAAGAGATCCACCAATGATGGCAACCCAACTTAATACTAGGAAATGACTAGTCTTAAGTTTAAAGGGTACAAACAAGTCATTGATAAGTGGAGAGTTTTCAACACTAAATCAAACTTTCAAAGCTCTGTCTATATTAGAAATGATGGTTGTTATAGTTCAGGGTTGAGTTTAAAACTGTTGATGAAGTTTTGTCTATGTGAGACAAGTATCTTACATGAACCAGGATACTGGAAGAACTTCACCTATCTGAACTTAGAGGTGGTGTCGCTTCTCATGAGAGTTAGAGTTTCTCTCAAGAAAGTACATGAAAAGGATGAGCACATGGCCATAATAGCGTTAAGCGATAATTATGAGGAATATGTTAATGTTAAGTGTGTTTGTGTGTGGCATCACCGATTTTGCTACAAAGAGATATCTGGTTCAAAGCATAGTGCTACTTGTAATCTCAGAAAGACTTAGTGATACTTACACTAAGGTAATGCTCAAATCGAAAGATGCCTTTCTTTATGCATATACACTATTTGGTTTTTCTAGCATGTGTTTCTTTTAATTTATATTTAACTAATTGTTTCATGAAAATTCATTTGAAACAATATGTTGTTTCGTGAAAAAATACAATGTTCAGAAGGCATGTGTTGTTTCATGAAACAATGCAATGTTTCAAGAGGCATTGTTTCACGAAACAACATAATGTTTCAAAAAGCATTGTTTCATGTGTTTTAAAACTCTATATAAGAACAAGAAGGAAAAAAGTTTTAATATACAAAAAAATTACAACCAATCTTATCTTCCTTCTTTTTATATTTACTATCTGAAACTTGCCAAAAAACTCAAAAAACATTATGCTATTCATTAGGTGAATTTTCATTATAGCTTGATACAGGTTCACAAAAGGCTTGTCATATCCAAAAGCAAATTTACATTAGAAACACACAAGCAATTCATATGGGGCAAATATCGCTTTTTGATAAGCGTATTAGTACGTGTCTTAAGTCTCTTCACTGAATTTCTCCAATAATTGATATTTAGTGTAGTCCACATAGCACATCCTGATGGTGTTTTTTGTACAATATTTCATTTATTAGTGTCAAAACGATGACATTATAATAATGTCATTGCCTATTATTAAAAGGAGTTATTCTGATTTAATTGATAAATAATTTATTTATTTTATAATTATTTTCTCTCTTTATTTATAGGAAAAAAAAATAAACAAAAGGGGAGAAGGGAGCATGGGTAGATGAAATAGCAAGCCATAAAAAGGAAGCAAAAGTTGGTTCTTGGCCCAAGACAAGACATCTCCTCATCTCCACAACCATTTACAAACCCCACTAAATCTTTGCTTTTATGATGGTGTCTGCCTCAATTTAAGTCATTTACAAAAGGACTTTGTCTTCAAAAAGTTGCATCAAATAATTTCTAATTTTTTTAGAACTATCATATTCAGGCGCCTAACCACGACCACATATACAATTGTGGGTTCAATTGAATCCCACTCAACTTTTGAAAAAATTTAAAAAAAACTTTATATATTATGAAATTTATAATTTTGAGCCTACAAAAATTTATATTAATTAATATTTTTTAACCTTTTCTCTCTTTTTCATTTCCTCTCCTTCTCTCTCATACTTTCTTCTTCTTTTGGTTGGATTATTCAAGAAAAGTTATTCTTTTGAAGGTTACAAGGTAAGATAATGCTTTTTTTTTTTAATAATATATTATTCTTTTAGCTTTCTTAATTGATGAAAATCATGAACTATGAGTTTTTGTTGAGTTTGAAATTAAAAGATTAAATTCTTAGATTTTGATGTGGGCTTTTGATTTAATCTTGTTTATGTTGAGGTATGAGTTAATTAAGTTGTTGTTTCAAGTTGGGTTTTATAAATTAAGTTGTAATTGTTATTTAAGTTGAGGAATTGGAAGGTTTAAAGGTTAGCCAATGTTAATTATTGAATTTTGTGTTGATGTTTTTGGATTTGTAATTGCAAATTAATTATTTTTCTGATAATAAAAATTCTTTTCTTTTTTCAATTAAGTTTGTCTTATAAACTAATGTTATTTACGCACTCTTATAGACTTGTTAACTCGCTCTAAAGGTGATGGTGGGCTGTGCTATGCCAAAATTTTCATGGCCCACAAAAATGTGGACTGTGCTGTGCCATACCAAACAACCAAAACTTAAGGCCCATGGTTCGATAGGGTCATGTCATGTCGTGCCTTCATAGGCCGACCCACAATTGCAATGGGTACATTTGATTATTATTTTTTTTAAATTCATGGGTCATGTCGTGCTGGCCCACGTGCCAAATCTCTGGCCCATAGGCAATGGCATAACACGGAATTTTCATACCCGAACCAAAAAATTTGTAGGTTGCGGCACGACCCATTGTCATCTCTAACTCACTCACTAAAAAGGACCTTGTCAACCACACAATCATAATTATTGAATTTTGTGTTGGTGTTCGGTAACAAGTCTTATGTGGTCTTATCTCTTTTCGCCTACTCAACATGTTAAATAATAGGTGCGTTTGTTTCCCTTTTTTTCCCTATCATTTCCAAAATGCACATTTGTTTTCCTATTACTAAAATTATATTATATTTAATTATTTTTTAAACCTCCTAAGTTTGTTAATTTAACTAAACACCCCAAAAAAGTTTAGAAATTGACAAAAAACACCCCCACCCACCCACATTTGCTAGATTTCGGCACCACCATCGGAAGGTGGCTAGAATCTGGTATAATGGTACACTACCGGCTGGATCTGGCGGTAGTGCACCGATATAGCCTTTTCTAACTAGATTCATGGTGGATCTGGCCGAAAAAGATCATATCTATGGCCAAAGATCGTCGCTGATCGCGACATCTTTAGTCGTAGCTAATCGTCAACGACGACCAAGATATGACTGTCATTGATGGCCGTCGTTGACCATCAACAACAACCATATCTTTGGTTGTCGTTGACGACCAAACGCGACTAGATCTGGCTGTCAATGGCCAAATCTAACCGTAGATATGGCCGTTTCCAAACAGATCCATAGTGGATTTGGCTAGAAAAGGCCATCTCGGCGCACGACCGGCCAGATCCAGCCGGTCATACGCCGATACGGCGACTCCGACCACCCTCCAGTGTAGGTGGCTGAATGCAGGTATTTAATGGGTGGGTGGGGGTGTTTTTGTAATTTTTAACATTTTTATTACGGGGATGTTTAATAAATTAATAAACCTATAGGGGTGTTTTTGTTAATTTATGAATCCTACCTCGTTATTATCATCCAACTCTTACTTTTTCAAAAATACTATTCAAAATACTAAAACAAACATACCCAACGTTATTTACGCGCTCTTAAAGCATCTCCAAATGACTCTTTATATGACTTAAACTCTTTAATAAAGAGTTTATCCATAAAAACAAGAGTCCAACAGACTCTTTATCTTTAAAATATAAATTAGAGAATGAGTTTGACTCTCCACATTTAGAGAGTTAAATTTCACTCTTTATCTTAATTTTAATTAATAAACTACAAGTTTCCATACATTTTATTTATTAATTATCTTTCTTTCATTAAGTTTCTTTCTTAAAAATAAAGAGCATCTTCATTAAATTTAAAGAGTCTATTGGATTTGAATAAAAATTGTATTCTTTATATTTAAAAAATTAATGAAGATATTCTTTATTTATATGAAAGATCTTTCTTAAAAATAAAAGCAGATTAGAGAAATGCTTCTTATAAACTTAAAATCTATCGATATCTCACAACCCTAGTGTAACTTTGTTAGGGGTCCTTATCATTATCATAAAAATGGGAATGATAAAGAGAATAAGTGGATCAATCGTAAATACTGCACTATGTTGGAGCATTAAAAATGCTATGGTCAGGAGGTTTAAATGGGGAAGTGGGCTCCCAAAAGCACCTTCAAAATGACAAAGTAGTGGATGGGGTTTTTAGTGTTACTTTTAGGAGAACCTGGAATGTAACTTCTCTGTCGGTTTGGGTTTGGCGTTTTCCAAGTAGCTGAAACCTTTATAAGTTGGGCATCACATTTTTCAGTGGAAAGTGATGTTTCTGGACTGTTGTTTTATTTAAGTAGAAGAACTTCCCCGCACGGGACGTATGTGTACTCGATCAATCAGGACAAGTGCGTGAATCGTTCATTTTAATGTGGTGTATATGATTTTTTTTTTTTCTCTTCTCAAATATTTTTATGTCTACTTTTCAATTATGACAATTTGTGTGTCATTCTCAAATAATTCTCTCTTTTTTCCCTTCCTCAATATATTTTTGCTGGGTCTTATTCCGATTAAAAGCATTGGATAACCGAGACTCGGTCAAAGACAAATTAAAGGATTCTTTTTCAATATCAAAATATTAATTTAGAATTGAAATTGACACTTCAAGAACAAAATAAACAAACACAATAAAAAAGTCTCTTTCATAAAGAAAACTCAGGGAAGTAAAATTTACAACAAATAATGGCTTTAGGTGCTCCCTTTTGATTACCAACAAGTTCAATCATATGCATATAATCTAACTTACTTCGATCATCGAAAAATATACCAGCAGCCTTTAACCCTTGAGAGTGTGTTTGGTTGTGATAATCTTTCATTACTCAGATAATATCATCTTATATTACTTGATAATTACCACGTTTGATTATCAAATAATAAAAAATTCTGGTAATATTTCAAAATTAATAATAATTATTATTAGTTATATAGGAGAAAACCTGATTATCTCAATTTTCTTAAGTATTTTAAGATTACTTGGTAACGTTAATTTTGTTATAATTTTATCCTTATTAATGAAATTTTAGGACAAAAATACCCTTATTATCTTAACAAGTTACAACAAATTTATGGACAATTTTAACCTTATACTTAGGATTTTTAAGATAGAAATACCCTTGTACTTCAACCAAATTACCCAAGACCATAGCCATCCAAAAGGACTACCGATCGCTGGCGATGGTGGCTGGCTGTCATCAATGGCTTGGGGTGGGTGGGGATGATTTTGTTACAAATTAAAATTTTATATAACTGGGGTGTTTTAGCAAAATTTCAAATGTAAGAAGTTAAAAAAATGATTCAAAAAATAATATTATATTAATATTTAAAAATAAGAAAAGTTTAGTAATATATAACATGCCGACCAATTTATCCTCTCGACTAAACATATCAATATAATATACCTATTAATTTGTTTCAAGCTAACCAAACATATTTTTTTAAACATTCTCAATAATCTTCAAAATAATATATATTTATATTAATATAACATTCCCTGAACTAAACCCACCCTATAAAACATATAAGATCTGTTAATATGTCATTTATTTGAAAAGCTCTGTTGTTTATGGGGGAATTGATGCTCGCGTGATTTCTCTGCCTTATATGCTTCTGAAAGGTGACAACATATAGATCAATTGCTTGATTTGATTCAATGTGAAATGAGCAACGAATTCCACTTGCTCTTGTAAATTATAGAATAATTAAACCATTGACCATTTTCCGCACTAATTTTATAGAATAATATCATCCTCCCTTCAGCTTAAACTATTACTGTTTCAGATGCAATTATAATGCCACAATGAACCAACAATGGGTTGGTCAGAGTGATAAAAGCTAGGGGTTAAGGGGTTTGCTCCTCCTGTGGTTTCAGGTTCAAATCACAAGAACGGTTGCTAATATTATTGGCCATGGACCGTAGAGCTTGTCCTGTTTTGAAAGCTTTGTTCAGGATTAAGAGA
Organism: Pistacia atlantica; assembly: GCA_026229545.1. Classification (NCBI taxonomy): domain Eukaryota; kingdom Viridiplantae; phylum Streptophyta; class Magnoliopsida; order Sapindales; family Anacardiaceae; genus Pistacia; species Pistacia atlantica. The sequence continues at coordinate 16,677,255 of CM047906.1, read as the reverse complement.
CTAGATAAGGTGCGCGTAAATTGACTAGGACACCCTCATTAACAAAAAATAAAAAAAATAATGCCACAATGTTGGTATAGTAACATCAAGAGGCCAATTTGGATGATAGTCAGATAGATTCACTTTTATAATAATTTACAATTACCAGCCATGTGGAAACTCCATAAACTAAAGCCAAGCACTGCAGTATCCTTCCCCATTTTCAGATTCCACTTCTTGGCAAAAATGTAATGATCTTCAAACAACATCAACCATGGTAATAAGGCCATCTTATGGTCTATGATACTTGTTCTGTTGATTCTACAAGCAAGAATAACGCTTCCAGAAGTTTTTCAAACTGTTGTACATGATATGTTCAACACATAACGTTAAGTAAAAGCCTCAACTACTAAAAACAATCTAAGCATTAACTGGGTGAAGAATGAGTGAAATGTGTTTGTAAACACAGCAGGAAAAAACAAAAATAAAAAGACAGTGCCACTAACAGGGCAGATTGATTTTCTTGCTTGACAAAAGATCCAGTACATGCCAGTATTTAGATATCATCTTTAAAAGTCTCATGGACCGCAGGCCTTGTGATGTAGGGCAATGTGGGATAATTTCACAAATCCATTGATTATGTGAAAACCTGGAAATATGAAGCTGGGGACTGCTTCTAGACCTTACAACCTTGGTAATCAAACTTGTGGGTTATAATATCCCAAACAGGCGGCCCCGAAGGGATTTGGAAGTTTAACCTCTAGGTTGAAACCAAGGGTCTTTCCAACTCAATCCAACCCTTGGAGTTAACAAACGCTGATTTCCCTATCTTCCCTACACACCAAGTAGGCAAGTATCATAACATCTTGACAAAAAGAAAGCCTGAATATAAAAGCGGTGGGAAAATAATCAACTATAGCTGGATGCTTCGAATGTAAAATGCACTTCATTTTGAATATAACTGTTTCTTCTACATCTCTTGTTGACGAGATCACATCTTTCCTTCAATATGTCTTGTCCCTTTTTAAATATCACTACTCTTTGAAAATAAGATCTAATTAGCAGCACACATAAGCTTAGACTGAATAGGTGATCTTGGATACCTCCCAAGGAGATTCATATCTCTTGCTAAACTCTTCTATTAGTAATTCCTTACCTTTATGGACTGACAAGAATGCATAACCTTTTAATTACTTGATTGAAGCCAAATTTCAAACACTAAAGGACCCAACGTGCTTTAGAAATATTGAGGTACAGAAAAGTAACCTAAAATATTTGACCAATCTGCAAGCACATATGGACATTTTGTTTATGTAAAAGAGATTATTGGGCTGCTTCCAAGAGTTATCCACGTTCCTCTAGTAATGCTGGGTTATCTGGAAAGAAATTGGAAGGCAAGTCTTCTTCTCAGATGATTTTGAGAACTCATAAGCTATTTGCAAGAAAATTAACTCTACTACCACCTTTAGCTTCAGTGCACAACATATTTTCATGTCATCATCAAGAAGTTGGAACTGTAGACTGTTCCGATGAAAGCATATGATTTTTACTTTCTTGTTAGGTATTAGTGTAATCTGTTTATTACACAGTAAATTTTTCAGCCTCCTATTCTGTGTTGTTATTTATTTATTTTGGGTACTTGTATGGTCGTTCCTAGTTGCTTTCTTAAGCATTTCAAAGAAATTTTTCCTCTTTTTAAAGAATCATTTCCTGTTTCCAATAACTGTGTATATGAATGCTTACGCAATTTTAAGTATGACATAGACATGATCAACCAACTAAATCACATAACCATAACATTTAAAACTTGTATAATTTAAAAGGAACCAACACAAACAAAGGATTAACTTCATCAAGTAGGAAACTTTGTTTCAGCAGATACATCCAATCTTTTCTAAACGGAAGTTCTCTTCTCTGATGATGACCTCCTGTGGCTTCTAGTGAAATTCGATCTCTCCTCAGAATTCCTGGAGAGATTGTTATCCCCCTTCTTTTCCTTGCGCATATGATTTTGAGGAACATTATTGTTGGCTGCACCTAGGTGTTTCCCAACTGATTTTCCTCTTTCAGGATTTCTCATATCACTGTTCCTGTCCAAGTTAACCCTCCTAGCTGTTTTTCCTCTACTACTTGCAGCATTAATTCGAGAACCTCTCATTCGGTTATGTTCCTCCTCTTCAGAATTCCTGGAGACAATATTATAGCCCTTCTTTTCCTTGCGCATATGTTTTTGAGGAACATTATTGCTGGCTGCACCTAGGTGTTTCCCAACTGATTTACCTCTTTCAGGATTTCTCATATCACTGTTCCTGTCCAAGTTAATCCTCCTAGCTGTTTTTCCTCTACTACTTGCAGCATTAATTCGAGAACCTCTCATTCGGTTATGTTCCTCCTCTTCAGAATTCCTGGAGACAATATTATCCCCCTTCTTTTCCTTGCGCATATGTTTTTGAGGAACATTATCCTTGGCTGCACCTAGGTGTTTCCCAATTGATTTTTCTCTTTCAGGATTTCTCATATCCCTGTTCCTGTCCAAATTAATCCTCCTAGCTGTTTTTCCTCTACTACTTGCAGCATTATTTCGAGAACCTCTCATTCGGTTATTTTCCTCCTCCTCAGAATTCCTGGAGACATAATCATCCCCCTTCTTTTCCGTGCGCATATGTTTTTGAGGAACATTATCATCCTTGGCTGCGCCTAGGTGTTTCCCAATTGATTTTCCTCTTTCAGGATTTCTCATATCCCTGTTCCTGTCCAAATTAATGCTCCTAGCTGTTTTTCCTCTACTAGTTGCAGCATTATTTCGAGAACCTCTCATTCGGTTATCCTCCTCCTCCTCCTCATCATCATCATCCCTGTTCGTGTCCAAAATAATCCTCCTAGCTGTTTTTCCTCCACTAATTGCAGCATTTTTTTGAGAACCTCTCATTCGGTTATCTTCCTCCTCCTCCTCGCTCTCATCATCATCATCAAGGCTATCATCTCTAGCACCCTCTTCCTCAGAACCAGACGAGTCATACAACTGAACATCCTTCTCATCCTCACTATCTTCATCAGCAGCCTCTCTTTCTTCTCCTTTCAACTCCTTTTCTTGCTGCTCGCTTCCACTTGCTGGAGCAATCACTTTACAATCTTCTTTCATCATATTCATTAGGTGAATATACTGATTTCTAATATTCATCAACGGATCACTCTCCATCAATGCTCCCCTCCTATAACCCTCCCTTAAGACCACTGTATATGTTCCAACCTTACTGGAAACATAAAAAACACCAGGGTGGTTAAGCAAAGCTCTCTTAAACCTTGACCTGATACCCAAGTACTCTCCAAGACAAAACAAATTCTCCCTATCCACCTTCTTCGCTCCAAAAAGACTAATCACCTCGTGCAAAATCGCCACCACCCACTTATCCGATTCATCACTTTTCGACAACAGATGAGCTGCATTCTCATATGGAGAAATGTAAGGCAACTTCTGCCAATCATCCATCCACTTCTTCATTTTCTTATCTAATCACAAAACCGCTAGAAAACTTCTCCCAAAAAGCAATCTTTTCCCCATTTTTTGCCTTCTTCTCCATAACTGAAACTGCCAATTCATTACTCCAACAAACCAACTCCAATTCGCCAAAATCCCCCGACCCAAAACAACCATCTTTACTATCTTTACTACCAATAACGCGAAAATAATCGGGAAATTCAGGAACAATACTTCTTAAATAATCTTGAGGAAGACCAATATCCCATTTCAAATTCTCAATAATCTTTAAAGGTACCTTATTGATTCTCGAAATCATCAACAGTTTCAGCAGCCTATCAGCAACAACTTGCTTATAGGTCTCGCTTTGGTAAACCAGCAGCTCTTCAGCATCAAGATTGAGGACCTCTGGAGTGAGCTTGATATGGGGCTGGACCCCGATGTTCCCTGGGAAGAATTCCTGGAAGATTGAAGGGTATTTTCGTACGAAGTCAATGGGGCGAAAGGGGATTTTCAGGGAGTCTTTTTGCTTGGTGATGATGGAGATTGGGAGGGACTTGGACGGCTCTGATTTGATGAGGTTTTTGATGTTGAGGAGAGGTTTGAGGTTCTTTTCTCTCTCCACTGCGTGGTCGAGGCCACGGTCCCGGACCCATTTGAAGGTAGTGTCGGCGGAGGGGAGGTGGCAGTAGTTACGGCGGAGGGAGTGGCGGAAGAGTAAGTGCATTGAAGGGTTTTGGAATTGGCGGAGAAGGTTTTATTAATTGGAGTGTAGGGCTTTAGAAGGGTTCTAACTTCCAACTTCTGAAGAAGCTGAAAATTACATGCACACCCTTAAGGTTTCTATGATGGTATAATAAACTTTAAATTTTTAAATTTTTCTATAAATTCTTAACTTATAATTTTTTTATTCTAAATAATGTTATATAAATAAAATTAAGATTTCAATTTCATATTTCTAAGTAATAGAATTAGACTTCATTAAGAACATAAATGTACAATTCATATTGCATCACTAAAATAGAGTGAATTTACACATAAAAAATTGAGTCTTAAATAGATTGATCCCTAAAATGGCAACCAATTTAAGGTTTCTTCAACTTCTTTGAGAAGAGTTTGAACTTAACAAAAGTAGACTTTATATGAATAGTTTGTAAAAATTTGAAAGTTGTTTTGTTTGACAATGTAAAAGACGTCTGATCGTTTTAAATTATCATAAAAGACTTTAACGCAATAGAAATAATTAGTCAAAATTATAAATTACTAATAGTGTCTTCTGAAAATTTAACACTTTGCATAAGAGGATACTATCAATTAGGATATAAACTTTTCAGGCTTGATCAATAAAGGGACAAAAGTTACAATTTGTTCAATTAGTAATGATAAAAGATGCCCTTAATTTTATTTTTTTTAAGTGAATTTAGTTCTTAAAACATGAATTTTGAAAAACTAAAAAAGACCGAAACCAATTTTTTTCAAAGGAAATTGAAAAAACCTAAAAATTAAGAAATTTCAAAATAATAGAAAATTTAATAAAATAAATAATATTATAAAAAGGGATGATTTAAATATTTTATTTATTTTTATTTTTATTATTTATTATGTAAAAAATAATAATTTAAATTTGTTCAATTTTGTCTTTATGCTTATATAAAGTTATATCTAACCCTGAGCAATTGTTCATTATCCCTTAATTGAAGTTGTGACTTCTGTCCTCCCATTAATAAAGTCTGGAAAATCTGTACGATAATATCTCTTAAATAAGTTTGAAAAGAGTTTACGAAACCTAACAAATATAAAATAATTTAATTATAAAATCTCATAAACGCTTTTGTAACGTAACAAAACAACTTTAGAGAGAGTTTCAAAAGTAATTATAATTTTAAATAAACTCTTTTAGACAATTCGTAAGTCTAACCAAACAAATTCTAGTGGGAGGATTGTCAATCAAATAAGATTTTCGACTAGAGCTTATGAAAATATAATTATTAAGCCTTGTTCTTGTGTGATTTTTCCATTAAGTTCGAAGAAGTCAGAGTCCCGCGAGGTTATAGTTCGACTTAAAATTAGCTCGGCTCAACACTTGTCTGAAACAGCATAAGCTCATCAACATACAGCTCGACCCAACAGAAGCTAGTCACGACCAATCCTAACAGTTGTTCGAACAAATCATAGATAAGCTTAGATCCTGAATATTTCAGAAGAGATCAGATCAATAATAATGATAGTGCGATCCTAGCTCTCAATCGCGAGAATATCATAGTTACACTTTCATCTTGATTGTAATTCCTTGAATTTCGCTCTTTCCTTTATAAGAAACTTGTATATAAGCCCCCTCCAACGATGGGAGAGGGATTAGCAAATTATTCTAGACATATTATTATTTCTTTTAAGCTCTCTAAGCAATAAGAAATACAGTAGATGTAGGCTCAAGATTCAAACTTGCTGATCCACTTTAAAAACTGACAGTGTTCTTTACATTACGATGCCTCTTTTATATTCAATTGATGATTGCCTTCAATCACGCACACATCCATTCCGATTCCACCAAGGTCAATCAGATCACTCTAGTTGGTGTAAAATCTTGCATCAACATTTTGGCGCTAGAAGGAGGGCCTCCACTTACTTTCCATATTTCTAACAAGAAAAAAACAATTTCAGTGAACTGATCACTTGAAATTTCAAATGGCCCATACCAGATCTAAAACCACCACCGAAAACCACGATAACGTGGAAACCGCCCATCAGGAGGTGCAACAGACTGCTTCTCCAGGTCGACCACCAATGAAGCTAGTGCAACAGGTCACGAATCAGCAGGGAATAGGGACTTCAAGTCCTGAGAATGGCCAACTGATGGAGATGATAAGGATGATGGTTGCACAGGCAGAGCAACAGAATGTGGCTGAAATAAGGAATCAACAACCAGCCTACCAAGACCTCAATCAGCCATGCTTCACAGAAGTTACTCCAACGAGTCAAAATAACTCGACCGACGACAAATCTGGCTCGTCATCACTAAGGAGCGGTTGTCACTCCCAACACCACAGGGCGCCTTTCCCTCACGAGCTAAATCTCGCAGGCAAGTTAACCCCGGGAGGCGACCAAGCAAACAACCCATGGGGGAAAATGAAGGCAATGGTCATCAAAGGGATGCTCGCCCTAATCGATGAAATGACCAACACTAGCATGCCAGTTTTAACCCACGTTAAATGCGAGCTCAAACTTTACAAGCCACGAGATGAGCCGCACACGCCAATCTGGCAACCATCAATGTTCCAGTTTTAACCAACGTTGCGAGCAACGCACAGATGAGCATGACAGCACCTACCAACCTAGCCATCATGACTCCACCTCGTGCACTAATGCGCATAACAGAGCAAGCTCATAAGCAACTGATCTTCGAACTCACCTGCTTGAGGTAAGGATGAATAGAGCTTGCAGCTAGAATACTCCTCATGATGAGGACTTAGATCGAGTGCAGAAAATAGTCGACGATCTAAGAGCGTGCTAGAATAATTCGACAGAAGAGACAATGAGTTCTCTATTCATGGAGAAAGTTCGTCAGGCCTCGCTTCCCCAAGGATTCAGAGTGTCGGAGAGCAAGTTCAATGGGAAAAGGGATCCTAGAGACCACCTTGACTCTTTCAATGACTTGATGGAGCTATATCAGGTCTTTGACTTGGCTAAATGCCGTTGTTTCGCGGTCACTCTAGTAAGGGATGCCAAGAGGTGGTATAAGAGGTTCAAGGCAAACTTAATATAGTCTTAACAACAATTCTCCTCACTGTACTTACAACAATTCCAAGCAAGGAGACAGTTCGTAATGTCACTCAGTTACCTGAGTAATATTCATTAGGAAAGAGACGAAACTTTGACCTCATATTTAATTAGGTTCCAGAATGAACAAGCAAAGGTCGCGGATGCACCTGAGGAGTTAATCCGCACTTTGCTTATAGTAAGGATAAGGCACTGACGGAACTGTGGAAAGAGCTTCAAGGCGAAGACCATGTGAACTTGGCCAAGTTCTATCAAATGGCTGCCAAACATCAATGAGTAGAAAGCTCACTGGCGGCCTTAGCCAGAAGCTTACCTAGAGGAGCCCTAAATAGACAACAAGATCGCCCAACAAACAAAAGGAGGGGCTAGGATCGTAATGATAGGGACCAAAATGGGTTCCAAAAAAGGCAGAAAAAAAGAATCCCGCAAGGAAAGGCAACCTTTTTCGCTGTATGCAGAATTAACCCCCTTAACACAAGATATAGCTCACATCTATGAAATCTAAAAAATTACTCGCGCCAGAGAGAATGAGGGCTGCACCAGGCATAAGAGATCACTAGAAATATTGTAGGTACCACCGAAACATTAGGCATAACACTAATGAGTGTGGGGCTCTGAAAGACGCTATTGAGGACCTGATTAGAAGAGGTCACTTGAAAGAATTTGTCAATGAGGAGCTAGCTCGCGAAAATCCAAGCAAGTAGAATAATTAGATCCAACAAACCCATCCAGACAACGATGTATTGGTGGTTATGATCTATGGGCAACCCGACATTGTAGGGAGCTCCAAGCTGTAAACCCCGCATTATTATTCCAATGTCTTAAGGTATGAAATTTACCTTTTTAAATAATTTTCTTTTTTTTTTCGAATGGAAGGGTAAAATGGTCAATTTACATGTATTTTGAGATGTGGCCATTATAAAGTGTAAGGGGTGATGTCATTGAAGAGTAATGAGGGTAGAATGGTCATAAAGTTGATTGATATGGTTAAATGGCATAAACGGTAACCAAGGGTATAATGGTCTTTTTATACAAAACCATATGATTTAAGTGTCCATAAAAGTGCACCAAGGGTAAATTAGTCATTTACCTAATAGAATTGCTTAATGGTTAAGTATTTTAAAGAAGTCAAATGGCATTAAATGAGTACTTATCTTTATGTTGTGGTGGAAATGACCAAAACGACCTTATATAAAAAATTTATGCCAAATGACCTTTATATCTAACTTTTATTGACCAATCACATTACAGTAACAATGGAATGAAATTTTACAAGGTTTAAAGAGAGAGTAGTCGGCCTTGGAGGCCCCAAATATATCATCTTCTTCTTCATCGCTCAAATCCACCATAAAAGCCACTAATCCAAGCTTTTATTCTCAAATTTTCTTAGGATTTCAAGTTGATTTTCAAAGGAGATCACCATCCACCCTTAAAGAACTTCAATTTCAGGGTTAAAGGTGAGTTTCAAAACCCTAGTTTTTCTGATTTTTTTAGTTAAAAGAGAAATTCATAAGTGGTTATGTGTGTAAGGTAGAAAGGTGAACCTTTGGAGCCAAGGAGGAGTGCCTTTTGCTTTGACTACTAAGGTAAGGAAACAAAATCTCCCTTATGACTACAATTGATAACACCTAGGGTTTATGAAACTTACATTTATTTATGTTAATATGAGTGTGATGCTATGTGTTGGTTATGAGTTGTTTAAATGGGTGTGTTGATGGGTGTATGTGTGCATATGGAGGATGATTATGCCAATTAAGAGATTTGTAGTTGGACGATGTTTTGGCACTTTTTGGTTCTGTAAAAAGGGAGGTTTTTATGGCCTTTTATACTTAGAATGATATGGCAAATAATATGAATGTGCAAATGAAGGTGACATGGTTAAAATGAATAGAATTCGGATTTGGCTGTTTTAAGACTTATACTGTACATGCTTCACTGAATCAGTCATAACTAAAGTTATAGAAGTCAGATTGAGTTGATTCTTGAAGTGTTAAAAACTTGAGAAACAGAGCTAAAACTCTTATGTTTTAGCCAAAAATAAATTCGAATCAGAAGATAAGGAAAAAAATTGCTTGAAAAGTGACGAACTATATAACATCCACCTTCTTAATGGAAATTCCCATTTGTTTTTAATGGTAATAAACCCCTGAATAATCTTACTACTGAAATTTCCCTGTATTGTATGAGTAGTTGAATGAATTAAGTAAAGAAGATTAGTAGGAGAATATAGTATGATTGAGCATGGAATATGTTAGTCCATATGTTTGCATTCATAATGGTAATGCATATAGCTTATTTAGTTGCCTTATGAAAAATTTATGAAATGTTAAAGAATGAATTACATGAGTCTCTTGAGGTATAAACCAAGATCAGAGGAATGGAATTCTTATGGAAACCATGAGTCATTTGAGGTGACGACCAAGAACAAGGTAATGGTTCAAATGAATCCGATCGGATAACAAAGACTAATGAAATCGTCAAGTATATAGACAAAACAAATAAGCATGCCATGTACATGAATATTTCATAAGTCATTTATGTTCTATGTTATATTATGTATGGTTATGTTATGACTTATGTTTATGAGAAAAGTCCAAAATGTATGATATGTTTTATGAACTTGTTATGTCAAAGAATGAAGGTCATGTTTTGTAGGTAGGTAAAGTCCTAAGTAATATACTTGTATAATGAACCTTAATAGTTTATAAATGGCCATATTCCTTACTGAGCGATTAGCGCTCACCCCATGAAATGTTTTAAAATGTTTTGCAGGTAAGGATTAAGGCATGAAGTTGGGAGAGGATTCCGAGGAACGCTATGAGGATGAAGTGATGTTTTAATTATGACTTTTGAATGGTTTTGCTAGTATTTAGTGTAGTAATTATGTTTATAACTCATAATGTAGTAAATATGTCCATGTTATAATGGAGTATATATTGTTTGTGTTAATAAAGGAAATCAAATTGCTAGTAAATTTTGTATAATTGTGTATGTTCTAGTAAGTATTACTATGGATTTCATAATTTACTCCAAGAAAGGAAACTATAATTTTTTTTATTATACAATGAACTTATTATGGTTAAAAAAAAAAAAAACTTAAACACATATATCTATATATATTTTTTTAAACTACAAGTTTATTCTTTGAATAGGATTTTAAAATAAACTTATTTCCTAGGCGTGCATTTTCTAGGTTCTCAATGGCCAAAAGATACTTAGGAAATACTCAGCTATGGAGGGGTTTTACACAAGCGCTCTCGCGAGCAATATGCGCAGGAGGCTAGGACAAACTCAATCCCCCAAGTAATGAATTGTGAACAAAAGCAGCCAAAGTGGCCCATGCTAGAAAGCGAGGTGATATGATTCACCAAGGAAGAATGCGACCAATCCCCTCGCTACAACCATGATACGATTATAATCACAGCGAGGATCGACAATACCCAAGTACTCGCTGTAATGTCAATAATGGTAGTGCAGAGAACATTATTTTCTTGGAAGCTTTCCGAGAAATGACGTTTACCAAGAAAGATATGGGGGCATGTCCATCGCCGTTGTACGGATTCACTGAGGATAGCTTAGTCCCCGAGGGAACAATCAAGCTGCCCATAACTTTTGGGGAAAAGCCTCAAATAAGGACAGAGATGGCAGAGTTTTTAATGGTCGATTGTCTGACCACTTATAACGTCATTTTGGGAAGGACAATCTTGGACGACCTGAGTGCAGTCACCTTCGTGCGCTATCAGGCAATAAGATTCCTAACTCTAGACAGAATCGCAATGATCAAAAGTTGCAAGAAAGACTTAAGGGAGTGCTACAATCGGGTCATTCATGTTGCACAAAAATGGCCACTCTCGAGGATCATGATCATTGCTGAGTCCGAGCCAAAGCTCAAACCATTGGAAGACATCATAGATCCTCGCATCCACAAAGAAAAGCCAACAACAGGCCCTATAGAGAAGCTGCGAGAAATACTTGTCAGTAAGGAAGACCTAACTTGCGTGCTAAAAATTGGGAGCAATTTGAGCGACGAACTAGCAAACAGTCTCATAGGGCTCCTAAAGAAAAACCTTGATATGTTTGCTTGGGTACATGAGGACATGGTGGGGATCAACCTCGAAGTAGTGTACCATAGGTTGAACATCGACTCAGGGGCTCGACCGACAATACAGAAAAGAAGATCTATAGATCCTAAGCAATCTAGAACACTCAAGGATGAAGTTGATAAGCTCTTGAACATCAACTTCAGTCGGGAAGTAAAATATCTGGACTAGCTCGTCAACCCAGTCTTAGTGAAAAATTCTAATGGGATGCCACTTGCCATTCGAATTCACTAATCTAAACAAGGTATGTCCTAAAGATAGCTTTCCGCTACCCCATATCGATCAATTAGTAAATACGACAGCAAGGAACGCATTACTAAGCTTCATGGATGCTTAGTCGAGATATAATCAAATCCCAATATACCAATCCAATGAAGAACACACCTCTTTCATTACTAACTAGGATATCTATTGTTATAGGGTTATGCCATTTGGCTTGAAGAACACCGGAGCGACCTATCAGCCTTTGGTGAATCAAATGTTCACCAAGAAAATTGGCAAAGCCATGGAGGTGTATATTGACGACATGCTCGTCAAATTAAAGGTTGTCAAAAGCCACATCGAGCACCTTGGGGAAATGTTTGGTATCCTTAGAAAGTAGCGAATACAGTTAAACCCTCTGAAGTGTGCTTTTGGAGTAAACTCAATGAAGTTCTTGGGCTTCTTAGTAAATTAGCGAGATGTTGAAGTCAACCCAAACAAGATTCAAGCTCCCTTGAATATGCAAAGTCTGACTAATATAAAGTAGATTTAGAGTTTGACAAAAGGAGTGGCAAGTAGATTTAGAGTTTGACAGAGGGAGTGGCTACACTATGTATGTTCATTTCCTGAGCTACAGATATGTGCATGCCTTTCTTTGAAACTTTAGAGAGCAACAAGGGTTTCAAGTGGACAAAGGAGTGCGAGAAAGCATTCCAAGAGTTAAAGAGGCACTTAAGGCGGTTTCCTTTATTATGAAAGCCCGTCTTGGGCGAACCCCTATTATTGTACTTGTTGGTATCTAAGTTCGTGATCAATGCGGCTTTGGTATGCGAAGAAGGAGGAGTGCAGTGGCCGGTGTACTATGTTAGCAAATAATTGCTCGATGTCGAGACGAGGTACCCAGAGATGGAGAAGCTCGCCTATGCACTCATTATAGTCGCTTGGAAATTGCGACCCTATTTTCAAGCACACTACATACATGTTCCGACAAACTTTTCGCTAAAAAAGATAATGCAAAAGCCCGAGGCATCAGGTAGATTAATTCAATGGACGAGGGAGCTCAGTCGGCATGACATTAAGTACATCCCAAGGACAGCAATCAAGGGACAAAGCTTTGACTGACTTCATCTTAGAATTCTTGTACCTACCCTAGGGGGAGATAAGCCTACCTGAAGCAAGCACCTAAGAAGAGAACAAGCCAATAGGGCCAAAGCTCGATAGTTTATGGAAGTGGATCTTGTACGTGGATGGGTTCTCGAATGAGAAGGGGGCAAGAGTAAGGCTCATGCTTGAATGTCTTGAAGGGAATCCAATCTGAGTTGCAATCAGATTTGGGTTTGTTGCCTTAAACAATAAGGTAGAATATGAGGCTATGCTCATGGGGATCCACCTAGCCAAAAAAATTGGGGCAGAGTCAATCACGATATACAGTGACTCCCAACTTGTGGTCTACCAAATCTCTGTAGAATATTAGGCCAAAAAAGACAGAATGACGTCCTATATCTGGCAGGTGAAATTCGAGCTTGAGTATTTCAAGAGTTTTTCAGTTCTGCAAATCCCAAGGGAGAAGAATTCAATGGTTGATGCCTTAGCTTGCCTGGCTTCAGCGATTAGCAAAGAAACAACTGATTCTATCCCTATCAAATTCCTCCCAAGTCCAAGCATCCTCACATCACAAGAATCAATTTTAGTAACATGACAAAGGTACAACTAGATGGATTCAATAACCGTGTACTTGAGAGATGGGATGGTGCCCAAGGGAAGAAATGAAGCCAAGACCCTTCAAGGAAAATCAGCTTGATATACGCTTATCAACGACAAGTTGTATAAGCGAGGTTATAATTTCCCGCTCTTGTGATTTGTTGATCATAAGGATGCAGAGTACATCCTGAAGGAAATCCACAAGGGTATTTGTGAAAATCACATCGGGGACAAATCTTTGGCATAATAGTACTTCGCCAGGGATATTACTAGCTGACAGTCTTTGACAATTTGGCCAACTTCATACGAAAGTGCGATAAATGTTGGAGGTTTTTAGATATTCGTGAGCTCTACCCTAAAAGTTGACCACCTTGATAAGCCCATGGCCATCCGTAATCTACGGGATCAATTTGATGGGTCCTTTGCCTTAAGGAAAATAAGGCGTCAAGTTTGCAGTGGTCGTAGTTGACTACTTCACCAAGTGGACAAAAGGCGAGCCTTTAGCTACCATCACTTCAAACAAGTTGAAGGATTTCGTCTACAAGAACATCATTTATAGATTTGGAATCCCTTATACAATCATAATCAATAATGGGAAGCAATTCAATTGTGAAGACTTCCAATCATTTTGTGAAAGGCTTGGTATCAAGAAAAACTTCTCCACTATCTACCGGGCTCAAGCTAACAGTTAAGTAGAAGACATCAATAAAGTGATCAAGCACACCATCAAGAAGAAGCTCAAATCTCTTAAAGGAAAATGGGTAGACAAACTGCCCGATGCCCTATAGTCATACAGAACGATGACCATAAGCTCTATAGGAGAAACCTCATTCTCGCTTTCTTACAGATGTGAGGCAATGGCCCCGGTTGAAGTTGAAAATAGTTCGTTTCAGAGGAAGGTCTTAGATAAGGAAACAAACGAATATCTTCTTTGTTTGAGGCTGGATTTAATCAAAAAACATTGGGCTAAGTCTTAGTTAATGGTTGCTTCTTATCAATAGCAAGCCAAAAGATACTTCATTTCCAAAGTTAAAACCGAGACTTTGGGGTGGGCAACCTAGTCCTCAGAAAGGTTCTCTCAAGTACACAAAATCCGAAATTAGGGACTGTAATATCCAAGATGTCAAAGGTATGTTCCTAACTCAAAATAGTCCTTTAAATGTTAATTTTATGTTAAAAGCATAAAATCTAACTAAGGGCAAAATAGTCAATTCATTTGGAACGGTATGAATCAATTATCCATAGAAAGGCTTAAGGGCAAAATGGTTATTTTGCCTATGGATAAGCATTGAAAAAGTCAAGGATGAGTAGGCTTCATTGCATTTAATGGCATTAATTAAGTAATAATTATGTCTAGTGTGAAATGACCAAAATGCCCTTATATGAAGAATTAAGGACTTATGAGTTATACAACTAAAATAATTGGGCCAATTGCATAATTTTGGAAAATAAATGAAATATTTTCCTATAAATGAGATGAAATTCGTTCAAGCCAAAGGAGAGAGCCTTTCTTCAACATTTCTTCCATTTTCTCTCAAATCTTCCATGAAACAAACTTTCTTTCTCTAAGTTTTAAAGGAGTTTTGCTTAATTTTTCAAGGAGAACAAGATAGGAGCCTTGGATCTTCAATTTGAAGGGTTTAAGGTAAGGATTAAAAACTTTAGTTTTGATGTGATTTGAAGATTTGAGGTAGATGTTGAGGTATAATGTTATATATCTAGGATTCAGGTGTAAAAGAAGTCAAAGGCAAAGGATTTGTTGGAGGAAGTCTTTAAAAAGGTAAGGAAGAACCTCCCATGACTTTAGGGTTTATGCTAGGGTTTGTAGCTTTTTATAAAACCTTAAATTAAGGCTTTAAGGCATAGAATTAGTTGATGGCAATTGTAGTTGAACTCATTTATTCTACTTATTGCTTTGAATTCATTATACATGAAGTTATGGCTATTTATGTTTTATGAGTTGTTATGTTTGATTGAAGAAAATGAAGTGTGGATGCTGATTGTGGAAAAACTTGTAGTATGGGAGGCCACATGGTGTTGAATGGTTGCTATTAGAAGTGTTGAGGTATTGTTTGCATTTGCTTACCATGTTATAGCAATAATGGATGATTATGGGAATGAGATTTTACACTTCCTTTAAGATGTTAAAGACTATTAAGGGAGGTTTATTTGATCCATAAGTTGACCTATTGGTTAATGTTAATAGGAATTGATGTGGCATAATTAATATGAAAATTCGGATTTAGTGAGCTTAAGGGTTTTGTTAACCCTGCTTCAGTATTTCGACCATAACTTGAGTTATAAAAATCGAAATGAGATTATTCTTGAAGAATTAGAAAGCTAAGACACAGACCTATAACTTTTATGTTTATGCCAAGAGCCAATTTGTTTGAGAAATAGATGGAAAATGGCCTGAAGTGTAAACTGGTTATTAAAGTTTAAGATTTAACATGATCAATTCTTATGATTATTAATTGATTATTAATGTATTATTGTAAGTATGCCATGTACTAATGTTTACCCATTAGTTAGATGATATTTGAAAGATATACATGGTCATGATGTCAATACATAATTAATGTTATGAAATGGCATGAAGATGCAATTTAATACATGTTTTAAGATGATGTATGTGAGCAAGAGGTAATGTAAATGGATTGATAATCCATAGATGAATTAAAAGTATTAAGCTCACCAAAATATGTATTTACATGCCATAAATGTTAGAGATGCAAATAGAGATGATAGAGATGCCTATAGACATGATGGAAAACGCGTAAGCATATCCTCGTATACCGGTTGAGGAAAGATGAATATATGCTCTAGATGCTAAATAACGCGTAAGCACGCCTCCTGATGATATGAGCTCTAGATGAAATTTGAGGCTAGATGATATGAAGTGCTTAAGATGCTAAGAAAGGTCGGATCGGCTAGACGTTAAATGTTTCATATGCATTTAGTTGCATTACATGAGTTATGATGTTATTTACATCATGAGATGATTTATACTCATGTTAGATGATTTTAGATGTTATGTCATGACATGTGATGTGTGTTTACTATGTTTACATACTTATTTGTATGTGTACAGATTGATTTTTATATAGCCATGGGATAAAATGATGAAAAGCATATGAATTAGTAATAAAAGGGGAAGTATCCCTAGATGTAAAAGATAAGTGATGTGTTAATAAATATGTTTAAATAAAGATCAAATAGTACATTTAGAATGAAACGGATCATTCCCTACTGAGCGATTAGCGCTCACCCTTTCATTGTTGATTGCTTTGCAGGTAGACTAAAAGCGAGGGATGCTAGAGACAGAGAGACTACACGTGAGGGGACATGATTTATTGTCATTTCGATGTTTTTATCTTGATGTAAATAATGTAAATGATAAATATTTGTGTAATACCTTTGGAAGCTTCCACCCTATAAATATGTTTTGATTGTGTAATTTCTTAAAGTTTGTAAATTATAAGTTTGGATCCTGCGTGACATTTTATATGCATGTTTTGGATATTATTATTATTATCCTTACACGGATTTTTCTAAATACAACTTGTTCTCTAGACATGTATCCTCAGGATTCTCATTGAGAGATATTCAGAGGATACCTGACTGGAGGGGGATTTTACAGGGGCACTTTTTAAAATCTCTAAAAAGCTCCCACCAAGAACTTTTCACCTGGAACACCTTCATGGTAAAACTGTATTGCGAGCATCTGCAAAGGTAATACCAATAATAGCTCAAGTTTCAATTTTATTCTCTCTCCATTCTTTTCAAAATCAATGCAAGGTCTCTTGTGGCCAAATTTCAACTATCATTAAAGAGGTATTATTCAAAACTTTCTTTTTGTTCATTATTATTTATTTGTTGTTTCAAAATCGCGACCTAAGCAATAACATCTAAAAAACTTGAAGCCAAGAGTTGACTGCTTAGCTTTGTAAGCCACGCCACAATTCAACTCATCAAGGGAGACATTCCCCAACACGACAAAGTTAAAAATCAAAAAACACTCAAGTAAAATACGTCGAAAGAAATCGATCATAAATCGGTGACCAACACTCGAGACCGACAACTAGCCCAAACTTGACATTGTCGCAAGAACAATTTTCTTGTTTGTTCGAAAAGTTCCTAATGAAGTGAGCTACGCATAACTTGGAGCAAATTTGAAATTTCTATGCTAAATTCGTCTAGAACAATTAAAATAACTTAGCAGAAATAAAATTAGTGCTTGACAAGAAATGGGAAAAACTAAATTTCCATTGATCGATAAAAGTTTAGTTACAAAACTAAACTAAAAACAAAAATAAACACAAAAATTTAGGCCGCAAGGGTTGGAGCATCTTTAACAGCAGGAGTTTGAATAGCATTTTTAGGAGCAAGAGTATAATTTGATGGCTCACCTGGGGGAAGGTCACCAACATTAATCAGGAACAAGGCTAGTGGGGTCGGGTCCTTGACCTCTTGCTTGACCGTGACCTCTTCCTCTTCTTCGCCTTTTTCTTCATCCTCGCTCTCATTGGACTCAAAGCTATCTAAGTAAACAAACTCCAAGTCCTCTGCTTCGGCCTTTATCCTTTCAATTTCTTTCTGGTAAACAGCGGGAAAAAAGGAGAAGTCTAGCAAGGGATGAGCTCCCAAAGCTGTTGGACCAAGTAGACCGATGTCTCCCAGACGTGGCCTTTGACCTTTGACCTTTGACTTCAGCTCCTTAACCTCTTTTTTTTAGGCTAACAGCCTTTGATTCGGCCTCTTTGTAGTCTTTCCTCTCTTGGAAGAGTTGGCCTAAGGTGCTCATGTGTTTGGCTTACTAGTCCGACGCAGCTTTTTGAGCCACGGCAAGCTCAAAATCTAGCTTATTGTTGGCACCTTGCCCTTGTGTCAGGTCCCTCTCAGCCTTTTATAGGTCTATCTCAACTTTTTACTAAGCAACCTTGCTTGCCGATAGTTTATCGAGAAACTCTCTTTCTTTGATCTCGAGGGCCTGGGCCTACCTTTTCAGGCGCTCAAGTTTGGCTCGTAGCGACTATTTTTCCTTATCCACCCCTCGACCCCTACCAAGACATCTTTCTTAAGCTTTTCCACTTCTTGCCAACCCAGGTGATTGCCCTCCAAGGTGAGATAGCTCTCATCAAAAAGGAGTTTGGTCGTCGTGAAAGCCTAAAAAGGAAAAACCAATTAGCAAAAAGGAAGGGAGAAGACCTCTGAACAATGTGAGAAAGGCGAACTACCAGTACCTTGGTGACATAGCTACAAAGGCGAGCAAGCTGCTCATGAGGAGGGGTAGCCTTGAGCATCTCGTATGTCCACATCGAAACGGCCTTCCTGACCGTTAAGGCTCTAACACCTATATACTCAAGGAGCCCGCCGATCTACTCATCAAGATCAGCCTCGGCTACCTTAGCTGCTTTCCCCTTACTGTGTCACAGGGCAAGCTCTCCCTACTTTCAATAGGGATAGAGGCTTCAACCACCGGAACAAACTTCTTCTTGGTCGTGCTCTTAACCGAGATGTTCTTCAGGCCACCAGTAGGCCCTACAGTTTTTTTTCCTGAGCCTTCCAACTACTCGATCAACTTCTGCTTGCTCGACCTCCCTACTGCTCAGCCAATTTCTTCTTTCTTAAGCCCTCCTACTACTTAATTATTTTCTTCTTCCTTGAGCCTATCGCCTGCTCGAAGATTTTCTTCGTCGAGCCCTCTAGTCTTAAGTACCTTTTTGCCCAATTGCCTTGGAAGCAATTGCGGGCTTCTTTACACATGAGCCTCCCCAAGTTCACCGCTAGTACATTTGAGGGCTGGTTGAGAGGAACCTGGCTTGGTCACCCTAGCAATGTCTGTGGGTTGTTTCTTTACTGGGATTATCAACAGCTTCTTGGCAGCCTCATAGGCTGGCGCCTTCTTCTTCAAATTCTTCGGCTTATCGGCCCACATATCTGTAAAGAAAGCAAAGTTGTTGGCGACCAATCGAGATGGAGACTTAAACAGTAGGTTGTTGAACACTTACTTTTCTTAAAGATTGTAAATAACTTTGCTAAATCGTTGCAGAAGTTGTACTCTACCAAGTGAGAAAGCTCGAACCATTCAAGTGTACTTTCTTAACCTTAGAGAGGTAGTACGTCTCGTCTTGGCTCTTATTCAACCTATACAGGTGGACATACTCGTCCACCAATAGCTCGTCCAATTCAGCTATCTAATATGCTATATACATTCCTACTATTATTATATATGAGTTTCCTATCAGTTAGAGGGAAGCAATGTCAAACCTTTTTAGCACGTCAGCAATAAAATAATAAGGGGGAATGGACATCCCACACCTTAGAAGGGTGTCCGAAATCGCCGCCCAACCTTTAGGGGGACTTTTCCCGGAGGTATCTCCCAGAGCCCTCAACGGAAGTTCAGTCGCATAAATATCTTTTATGCGCTCAAGATCTTCGGCCTTAATTAAGGAACTTAGTTCCTTTTGAGTTTTGGGAACTAGTGAGCTCTTTGGCAGGGGAAGCTCGGCAAAAGCATCGTCCGAGGAGCCCACATCATCGTTGCCAAGTTCCTTACAATAAAGTCTTCGAAAATTTATGGGACTCCTCCCCCGCGAACAGCTGAAGCTGTGGGGAGTAGAAGAGGCCATCTATACTATGGCTGTTGGATGAAGACATAATGGAAGCACATTTCTGGATACTTGAAACAGAAGAGAACAAGTGTCCAAGCTTAAAATATCGACGACCTATCCACACTTTGCTTTCAGTTCAAACCAAGAGATACAAGCGAGCTATCAGGATTCTAACAACCACCTTTTAAAACCTTCATAAAACCCAAACCAGTGGGTCTACTAAAAAAACCCTAAAAAAGTTAGTATGGCTACGACAATGGCCACCCTCAATAGCAAAGAAAACTTGGAATAAAGAAGGCTGAAGACAAGAGCCTTACCAAAGTGTAAAACGCGATGGGAGTTCGTCGAAAAGTCGCCATAAGTTTGAGAGAGTAACGATAGAATAAGAAGCAAATGGCTTTGCGATATTGCAAATGTGTAATTCTGACCAAGAGCACCTGCTTTTATAGTGGTGAGCATAGGAGACGAAAAGGCGGGATTCGACTTTAACCATTGATCTGCGACGAATCTCAGCCCTCCATTCTCCGAGCAATCTTGACCGCTCGACGTATCCATATGTCAATGATCCACAAAGGGCAATTTATCGTTAGAATTTTGTAATCATAATTGTCGTCGGACATCCTCAACTTCGCGCGTGGACAATTGAAGTCACCCATGTGTGATGAAAAGTAACTACAAAAGCTGGCTGCATTTATTACAACACGACCACGTGAAAATTACTCGCATGCAACTTATGGAGTTCAAGCTAAATATCAAATCGAGCAATTAGTCTTCGAAGCTTGAAACGAACACCGAACACACGGGGAGATGTTATGTATGATTTTTCCGTTAAGCTCAGAAAAGTCAAAGTCCCACGAGGTTATAGTTCAACTCAGAATCATCTCGGCTCAACATTTGTCTAAGCCAGCATATGTTTGTTGAGATACAGCTCGACCTAGCATAAGCTAGTTGCAACCAATCTTGAAAGTTGTTCAAACAGATCACAGATAAGCTCAGCTCTTGGATATTTTAGAAGAGATCAGATCAACAGTAATGATAGTGAAATCCTAGTGCTCAATCAAGAGAACATCAGAGTTGCACTTTCATCTTGATTGTAATTCCTTTAATTTTGCTATTTCCTTTATAAGAAACTTGTATATAAACCCCCTCTAATGATGAGAGGGGGTTAGCAAATTATTCTAGGCATATTATTATTTCTTGTAAGCTCTCTAAGCAATAAAAAATATAGTGGAAGTAGGCTCAAGATTCAAACTTGCCGAACCACTTCAAAAACCAACTGTGTTCTTTACATTACTGTGTTTTTTTTATATTCAATTGCTAATTGCCTTCAATCACGCACACATCCATTCTGATTCCACCAAGGTCAATCGGATCACTCTAGTTGGTGTAAAATCATGCATCAACACTTATGATCTAACAACGTCCAATGAAAGGATTATCACTCAACAGATAAAAGTTACTACAGGGATAATAGATTGATATTTCCCTAACAGCTCATATCAGTGAGAAGGTTTGACACCTCAACACCGGACTTTTCACCACCAATGGTTGTAGTTTACTCCAAGGGTTGAAATGTTACGTGAGTTGGATTTGGAATGTCGCGAGATAGTTTGGTCCCTATCTAATGTGGGGGTTAGAGTATTAAGAAGACTTTTCCCTAGTAGGCTATTACAATGGGAAGGATGCACATTCATAGACTAGTTATAATGTCCGTGGTAAACATTGGATAGCCAAATTTTTATAGAAAATTTGTTAGTTGTTTACTTGATAAAAAAACTTTCTAGTATTTAATCCCTCCAAAAAAAAAAATTAACTACAAAAGAAATATAAAGTCAAATATATATATACAGTTGAATATCCCCCTTTGTTGTTTGACATGTAGCACATTTTGAACTCGTTTTGAGGCTATAGAATTGTTCCATCTCGACACGTAGGATTTGTGGTTGCCATGAGGTTGAATTTTATTGGTGATGATGTGGACAAATATTAATTGCTACATCAATATTCCAAATCCAAAGGTAAAAGCATAGCTGTTTAAGTGACATGTATGGCACTTTTTTTTTTTTTTAGCTCTAAAATTGCTTTATTTTGGAGCTCTAGAATTGCTCCCTCTTGCCACGTTAGATGTGTGGTTTAATGAGATATTAATGTACTGCATTGGTATTCCAAAGGTTCATATTATCTTGATTACATTACATAGCACATTACCCAAACTTTTCTTGATTAGGTTTAATGAGATATTAATGCACTGCATTAGTATTCCAAATGTTCATATCATCTTGATTATATTATGTAGCACATTTTGGAACTCATTTTGAGGCTGTAGAATTGCTCCATCTTGACACAGTGGATTGAACAAGTAGGATTTGTGGTTTAATGAGCTCAATCAAATTGCTCCATCTTGATACATTGGGTTTGTATTTATTGTTCCATCTACAATTAATAATTAAAAAAAAATTGGATATGTAATAATAATAATAATAATAATAATATAAGTGCATTGCATTGGTATTCCAAAGCTGTAACCATTTTGACGAGTTGGTTGTGCATTAATAACAAGTATACAAGTGCATTTGATTGCTATTAATAATTGTGGTTTAATGACATCTATCTAGGATTGCTATTAATAATTATATAGGTGCATTATATTGACATTGCAAACGTTTCTTCATATTCAATTCGTATTTAATTGCGTTAACATTCGAAATGTCTAAATAAGGGGTTATAAAAGGGATATATGTTCAGTTGTGTATTATCACAATATGTTAATTGATGTCAACAATACATCTGATCTTTTGTTAATTGTTTATAGGTCATGTTAGTTTATGTCAATAAAATGTTTGTTCTTCATGATTTTGTTAATCGATTATTTTTTTGTTATTTATGTTTTTGTTGTTGTTTACAGGTCAAAGATTCATGAATTGGCATAGAATAAAGCAGGATGTACAATTGATATTGTCAAATGAGTTGTTATTTTGATTCGTTTTTCCTAACTGTAAGTATATCTTCTAACTATTTTAATACGAAACTGTAAGTATATCTCCTAACTATTTTAACGGTTATTATTTGATTGAAAGATTGTTTTTGTTTGGTCAATCTATTTGAATGATTAATTGTGCTAGTCTTGTCGAACAATAAGTTTATTCCTTAACAATTTTAATATGAAGATTAATTAATTTTTGTTAATTTCGTTTTCAGGTAACAGTTGTTATATGAATGAATAATAGTTCCTTAACAATCTTAACATGAACATCGATTAAATTTTGTTATATTTGTTTTCAAGGAAATGTTCATGTACTTTACTAAGATCAAATCGAGGATGATCCTATTGTTAGCCGAACTGTGAGTATGTGTCATATCTATATTAGTAAAAACAGTTCATTTGTGTTGAATATGTTTTTTTGTAAAAACATTCGTGTATTTTAATTTGTTATATGAATGATTAATTGTTTATGTCTTTCTGATGTGCGAGTATATGTGTTAAATGAATTAATTTGGCTAATTCAGTTTTCTAATTAATAGGTGTTATTTGAAATATTTCTTATCAGTCCTAATATGATAATCTCTTACATTTGGGTTAAGTAAACCATTCATTTTATCATCATATGCATTTCAGTTTTCACTGAACAATCAATAGTAAATTGATCATAACTTGCTCAATAAAAAATCAATTGATGAGAGGATTGAATCTTTTAAAACTAGACAATCAGGGCTTTAATTTGATATATTATACGCTTAATTTGGATAACTGTAGCCCCACTACCGAACCATTCATTTTATCATCACACATATTTCAATTTTCACTTAACAGTCAATAGTAAATTGACCATAACTTGTTCAATAAAAATCCAATTGATGAGAGGTTTGAATCTTTATAAACTAGACAGAGAAGTTTTAAATTTATATATTATACGCTTAATTTGGATAACTGTGGCCCTACTACTGAACCATTCATTTTATTATCATACACATTTTGGTTTTCACTAAACAGTTAATAGTAAATTGACCATAACTTGCTCAATAAAAATCCAATTGATGAGAGGTTTAAATTTTAGAAACTAAACAAGAAGGCTTTAAATTGATATATTATATGCTTAATTTGGATAACTGTAGCCTCACTGCCAAACCACTCAGTTTATCATCATACACATTTTGGTTTCCCATGTTTCTTATTTTCCACTAAACAGTCAGTAGTAAATTAGTCATAACTTGCTAAATAAAAATCCAATTGATGAGCGGTTTGAATCTTTGAAAACTAGATAGACAGGGCTTTAATTTGATATATTATAGACTTAATTTGAATAACTGTAGCCCCACTATCGAACTATTCCTTTTATCATCACACACAATTTAGTTTCCTTTACTTATCAATTTCCACTAAACAATCAATAGTAAATTGACCATAACTTGCTCAATAAAACTCCAGTTGATGAGAAGTTTGAATCTTTAGAAACTAGACAAACAAGGATTTAATTTGATATATTATAAGCTTAATTGGATAACTGTAACCCCACTGCCGAACCATTCCCTTTATCATCACACATTTTGGTTTCCACTAAATAGTCAGTAGTAAATTAATCATAACTTACTCAAAAATTCTAATTGATGAGAAGTTTGAATATTTAGAAACTAGATAGATAGGGCTTTAATTTAATATATTATACGCTTAATTTAGATAAATGTAGCCCTACTTCTGAACCATTCCTCTTATCATCAAGCACATTTTGATTTCCCCTGTTTCTTAATTTCTACTAAACAGTCAGTAGTAAATTGGTCATAACTTACTCAATTGAAAACTAGAAAGATAGAGCTTTAATTTGATATATTATACGATGAATTTGGATAACTATAGACTTGCTACCGAACCATTCATTTTATCATTATACACATAAAATCAATTTAATTTTGGTGATGACAAAGGAAAACAAATATTGATATGTAATTTTAATTATATTTGTTCTATCTCTTTTTGTTGATATTTTTTTTTATGTTACATACATATATCGAAAGCAGGTTATTGCTGAATATAACCAATTTTATTTGTATCACAAATATCATCGGATGTTTGTTGTCGAACCATATAGCTTTAGTAAACCATTTATAATATGTCAAATCATTATTATTATCCTTAAAAGAAAACAAATATTGATACGTAGTTTTAATTATAATTGTTTTATCTCTTTTTGTTGATAACTTTTTATGTTACATGCATATATCATGAAAAGAGATTGTTGCTAAATATAACTAATTTTATTTATTTAACAAATATCAACTGATGTTTAACGTTGAACCATGTAACTTTAGTAAACTATTTATTTTGTCATCACACACGTTTAGGTTTCCACTGAACAATTAATCGTAAATTGACAATAATTTTCTCAATAAAATTCCAATTGATGAGAGGTTTAAATCATTAGAAACTAGACAGACATGGATTTAATTTGATATATTATACACTTAATTTGGATAACTGTAGCCTTACTGCCGAACCATTCTTTTTATCATCACACACATTTTGGTTTCCACTAAATAGTCAATAGTAAATTGACTATAACTTGCTCAATAAAATCTAATTAATGAGCAGTTTGAATCTTTGGAAACCATAAAGATAGAGTTTTAATTTGATATATTATACAATAAATTTGGTAACTATAGACCTACTACCAAACTATTTATTTTATCATCACACACATAAAACAAATTCAATTTTAGTGATGACAAAGGAAAAAAAATATTGATATGTAGTTTTAATTGTATTTGTTCATTCTCTTTTTGTTGATTTTTGGATTGATTTTTTTGTTTGATTTATGGGTTTTACAATTATCGTCTCTCTTTATAATGCTATCATCAAATGCTTTTTTTGCTATATGTGGTGGTCAATTCTAATTGCAGCAAATAGATTTGTGTCACATGACCTTTATCTTCCTTGCTTCTTCAATGCTTCAATTAAGTTGTCTTTAGATTATACTGTTGGAGTTGTTGTTTTTTATGGGAGTTGTTGTTGCTTTCTATGTGAGTTCTCTTCTCAATATTCTTAATTTTTTTAATTTCTAAAATAATAATATTAATAAAAATAATTTATTTTATTTTCTCAACAATCAAAATCAGTTTTTTCCTTTGGCTCTACAAGTCTCTTGCTTAAAAGTTCACATTTTTCAGCAAAGTTTCTCTTTCTCTAATTGATTTATAGACTTATTATTAATACCTCGTAGGTTATCGCAAATTTTTTTGCTTTTCTTGACAAAGTTAAACTATGGTTGCATATATCAAATGATGATATATTTGAGAAAAACCATGTAATATAGACTTTGAGTTAAATTTGTGGATATTTTATTTATTGATTTTTTAATTATCAATTCAATATAAAATAAATTTCAATACAAAAAATATATATTTAAAACACAAAAAAACTAATAATAATATAAAAAAAATATAATAAACATAATCGTGCCGGCTTTTCATCTAGTTTATGAAATAATATAAAGATAATTTTGAAATTCTCTAAAAAAGAGGAATTAAGTCCCAAAAATATATTTGATATACAATCAAATAACTTATAAAAATGTTTAAAACTTAAAATAATTTGTCTTAGATGAAAAATTTAGATCCAACCTCGTATAATATTAATAAAAATATATAAAGCTAAATAAATCAATATAATCATAGTTACTCATTAACAAATAATATTAAGCATTAATTAAAGTGAAATGATTTTGAAACTAAATAAACAAACCAAATCCTTAACTTTCCAACGCATTATTCCACAGAGCCTCACATTCCCAACGCAACCATTGCCACCACCACCACCACCACAATCGCCTCCCCGAAACTAACCCAGCTGGGAAATCTCATTTCCAAACGCTCTCGTTCTCAACGGAGGTTGGCCTCCGCCATGGCCGCTTCATCCGCCGGCAACAGCAACAACAACACCGCCATCCCTTTTCAGTTCTCTTCCGTTGACTCTCCTCCCCGGCTCCGTCTCACTCCCGATCAGTTCGCCTGCTGCTCCGAAGCACTCTCTACCTTCAAACAAAAGCTCCAGTCGAACCCCCAGCAAATCGCCCAAGAGTTTGCCCACCTGCAGGCCAACCGAATTCGTCCCTCCCAGATGGCGAAAAGCTGTACGGTCGCCTTGGACAGCGTTAACGTCAGCAAAAACCGCTATACAGACATTTTGCCTTGTGGGTTTTTTTTTCTTTTTTCTTTTTGGTTGTGGTTGTAAAGTGCTGATTTTTGTTGATAAATATTGTGTTTTGAGATGGAATTTGACAACTTTTTTTTTTTTTTCAGTTGACGATAATAGGATTGTTTTGAATCCGTGTAAGGATTATAGACCTTCTGCAAAAGGCTATATCAATGCCAGCTTAATCACGGTAGATGTATTCGTTTTATTTTTTATTTTTTATTTTCAAAGGAAATGCTACGGTACGGGCCGGTAAGTATACTGGAATCCATGGTTTTGTTTGGATAGAATGATCATTTCGGTAACATGTAACACAATTTTAGAAACAGGGTTTGCTTTGGTACTGACTCGGTAATGTTACAGGTCGATATTTTGCTTATAATTACTTGTAAGCGAAATATTGAGATGATAATGGCACTGGGTCGGTACCATAATATTGCTCTTAGAAACAATCAACAGCAATCTAGTAATATTGAAATATGAATTGTACTCGATATTAGTTTAGTGTATAGCATATGATTGTTAAATGTTACCATTTTGAGTTGTAACGGTAAGATGAAGTTACTAGGCCAAGAACTTAGTATTTCCGCTGTTTAATCAATGTATTCTATTTATTTGATGTTGAAATTTATATACGTTATTTGTGTGTAGTCATCTTCCTCTGAAAAGGTATCTCAGTTTATAGCTACACAAGGCCCTTTGCCTCACACCTATGAGGACTTCTGGGAGATGGTAATCCAGTATCAGTGCCCTGTCATTGTGATGCTTACTCGATTGGTCGACAATTTCAAGGTACTTAAGTATGTCGATATTTAAGTATAATTATCTTGAAATTGACTGGTTTCGACATGTCATTTTGGCTATTAAGATGCTGGCTACCGATATGTTTGTTTAGTTAATTGCCTGTTTTTGTTAGTGAATGCATAATTATATAAAGGTGAGCCCTTTCACTGTAGGTTGTAAAACCTTTTCCATGAAGTGTTTGTTACTCAATACTTGATTCAGTAATGTATTAATTTTTTTGCCAAGAAGGGAGATTGTTATTGTCAATAATAAACAGGATTTAGACCATTATTAATCATACCTATTATATTGAAAGCATGAGAAGAGGTGCTGCTATTTCACTTCGTACAATCCATTAGCATTTATTGCAATTTGATCTTCAAATCATCTCTGGCTCTCGCTCTGTAACTCACATCTCATGGATCTTCTGTTAAATAGTAAAAGTATGTCTTTTGTAATTAACTTGTCACCGATGGCTTCCTATAGCAGATTTTTATTTTTCAATAAATATGTCTGCTCTTGTATCTCTGTATTTTGTTTTTCACTTTTATGGCTAAGTATGAATCTATATCTATTATCTAAAATGGTTTTGGTATCTTCAGATATTGAACTGTATGTGCAGATGGTAAAATGCGGGGATTACTTCCAAGCCGAAGATGGTCCTAGAGAATTTGGTAATATATGTATTGCCACTAAGTGGATAAAAACTACTGACAGTTCATTAGTGTTGCGCAACCTTGAGGTGAATTACAGAGAGGTAAGATGGTTTCTTAATTTAAATTTCTTTTAAGCAAATGTTTCTGATTCTTAATGATTGCTTAGCATACCCAAGATGAATTACATGAGCCATGTGGGAGGGAATCATTTTAAAAATGAAAATAGTGAGGAGGTATATCTCTTATGATCTGTTTTTGTGTCTGTTTTATGAAATTAGACAATATAAGAGAATATCTTTACCTGTTGCTGGCTTTCTTTAGGCTTGGTCTATATGCCAATGGAGGTATGGCACTCACTGAGACACAATTTTGGATGTGATAGAATTGCATGAACGATAATCCCTTCTGCGTTCTGCAGTGCATTTGGAATGGGCTGCAGTTAGATTAGTGCTTCTGGCATCAGAAAACTTGATTTAACATCTATGTATGCTAGGTCTTTAATTGAAGGGAGGCCTCGAGTTTCCTGTTTCATGTGTGCATTAATGTATTTACAGGAACCCTAGATAAAAGCATCAGAAGATTCAGAGCTCCAGCTTCCTTATGACAAATATATGCTTCAGTCTATAATTACACCATCACCAAACTAATTCATGATTAATTTGTTATTTGCCTTGTTTCAAATGTTTGTTCTTTAATTCGTTTTACACAGAGACTATCTTTCATTAGAAGCAATACTTGTATATCTCCTATCTTAATCATGTTATTTTTGCTGCAGTCAGAGGATCCACCCATGTCTGTTTTGCATATTCTGTATCCTGAATGGCCCGACCATGGAGTTCCCCAGGACACATTGGCTGTTCGTGAAATTCTGAAAAGAATATATCCTGTACCACCCAGTCTTGGGCCGATAGTGGTTCACTGCAGGTTCCAGCCCAAGTTTATTGCTATAATGTGTCCTCGTGATGTTTGGTAAATCATCTTTTCACATTACTGATAGAATCTCTGTCTTGCTCAGTGCAGGTGTAGGGAGAACTGGGACATACTGCACAATTCATAATACAATCCAGAGAATTCTTGCTGGAGACATGTCTGCGATGGATATTGCTAATACTGTTACACTATTTAGGTCTCAGCGAATCGGAATGGTTCAAACCATGGTATTTTCTTCTTTCTCGTTTCCTTAGTTTCATAAATTCACTTTTTACTTTACTGTAGGCAGCCGAACTTATTGATCACCAATTTCAACTTCTTGATAATTCAAGGGTTCATAAGAGCTTTAAGAGTGTAATGGTAAACATAATTTATGTTATTGTTAAGTGGACAATTCTATGTGCAATTGTTCAATGGAAAGTGATTTGTCTATGAAAAGTGGGATTTTTCCTTGTACTATCAATGTCCTCCCTGGACTCTGGCTGGCTGTTGGTAGAAAAAAAAGGAAAAAGGAAAATTACTTCCCTTCAATATATTTCACACTTCGAGTCAGTTGTATCTAATTATAAGTCGTTTACAAAGTTATTGACGAGAATTCTTCTCAACTTGAGCTTCCAAAATCTTTTTGTTTCTGATTTTTGTTAATGTTTGTCATAATTTGTGTTAAGTCTTTGCTGCTTGTATTCATGAATAATTTTTTCCTTGAGAACAGCTAAGAGGGATTACATTAGAAGTTGGTTTGTTAAGATAAGGATTGTCTAAATGAAGTTAAAGAATAACTAATGCTATAAAATTTTGGATGTATTCAGGAAAGTAATACCAATGTCCTTAGAAATGTTGTACAGTTTCAAACTTTTATTACCTTTTTTTTTCCACTGCAGACGCTACTTGGGGATTCTTTGTTGTTTCGCATATGTTTTTATTTATACATTATGCTCCTGGAAGAATCGTAGAACTTTCATTGTTTCCTTTTCTAATATTTAAGTATCCATTCCATTATGACATCATTACTTCTTTTAATGTTTATATAAGTTTAATAATTTTTCATGACTTCAGTGGCATCCATTTGTTCATTTTTAGTGGTAGGAAAAATCAGTGTTTTGAAATTCTTTGATTTTAAACATCATAGCATTTTTTTAAATGAAATGGAAGTTGTTGCAGTGGCTGCTATTTGAACATTTTTGGATTTCCCATTTAAGCTTTTGTCGACATTTAACCCATTGTTTTTTAGGAACAATATGTTTTCAGTTATGAAGCTATTGTTGATGAATTGGAAGACCTAATCTCAGATTTCAACAACAGTGAAATCAGCTCAAAGTGGTACGTCCATCTGTCCTTCTGTTGAACCTTTTTTTACCTTTACCGAATTGTCCTTGTGCTGTGCCTCTCATCGCCTGCTTGAAGATTGACAGTGTCATAGCTTTCAGTCCTTAGCTTCAACTTATACCTTTGTTATTCTTGCAACGCCTAATGCTTTTGTTAATCTAGCATTTCTTTTCGTGTTTAGCAGCTAGATTGGTAACTGCTGCCCATGCTTTTAAAGAAGTTGGAGCTGCTATGTTACTTATATAAATCTCCAGAAATATGCAATTTATGCTGCCCTCCATGCTCATTCCCCGGCGAAAGTAATAACGGTACTACTGAACAAGCCAACTCAAGTTTGCCTCTGATGTTGCAGTTGGGTTTAGATTGATATTGAAGAGAAAATGTAGCCGATGCAAGGATGAATCCTTTAGTTTCAAGTTGGGCATTTTGGGGAGTTTACTTGCTGTGTAGTGCCAATAAGTTCATCAAATTCGTGTTACTTGTAGATTCTTTTTTTTTTTTTTTTTTTGTTATTCAGTTTTTGAACTGTGCTATATCTGAATTTATTGGTGGATGCTTCATGTAGTTTCTCTTTTTTCAAGATGATTCTTTTGCTAAACTAAGAACCAGTCAGTTGAGTTTACTGACTTGACGACCTTCACTAATTGGACAGTTGTATATACATACACTTGTATAACAATAAAATTATACTTACAAAAGATTTTAATATTAAAGGTGGGAATTTAGGACCGGGCTCAAAAAACCGATCTTAGGACCAAGGACCGATGGTTTGGGACCAGGCCCATGGAGGGGGGCTCGGGCCCTGGTTCCATCTCTCCTCCAAAGGTCCCAAGCTCAGACCAAACCATTTCTATCTTTTTCCAAAAGTCATTAGATAATATCTAAAACCCCCCCCGTAAATTTTAGCATTGAAAAATTGATATTTTATCCAATTTAAAAAAATAATTATTAATAAAAACAATATATTTAATTATTTATTTATGAAGTGTGATCATATAAATATTATATTTATGTTAAAATTTAATTAAATTATCTCTTTAAAGTCTAGATTTAAAACACTCTATATTTATAAATAATTATTAATTATAATTAATCATTAATTTATTTAATATTTTATTATTTTTTAAAATTAATTAAAATTTTATTAATCTCCCCTTAAAAATTATATAAACCCTCTTATATAATTCAGACTCGATTGGTACCGATCCTTGCTTAGGTCTATTTAATATAAAATAAGGTGGCAAAAAAGAATGGAATAGTGAAACAAAAAGTCAAATTTATTATATTCACTATTTCATTCACTTTGTATGGAAATCTTTGTAAGATTTCTTTATAAGTATAGTATTATTCCTCGTACAAAGTATAAACCAAGTAAGTTAAGATCAATTGTAGTGCAATAATGCTAGATATACAAATAAATATTACAAAGATTTATGTATAAATTAACGCGACGGCAAATGAATGGAAGAATGAATACAAAAAGTTAAACTTATCGTATTTACTTTTCCATTCATTTTGTGCCACATCAGTTTGTATACAAATCTTTATAAGATTTATCTGTACATGTAGTGATGGTGACGTAGACTACAAACTATAACTACTAGTTTTGTGGTCTGAGGACAAGACTTTAGTTATCTAAATGTATTACTCAGAGGTCTTGTGTCACATTTGTGACTTGTCCTATTGGGCTTATATAGTATTCAATGGATCTTGATAATTAGTTAAAGTATGCACAAATTGATCGGACACCTTGGTTATAAAGAAAAAAAAAAAAGTATACCACATAAAAATTTACAAATGGAATTTAAAATGTTTTGATAATTTAGTCTTCAAATAGAATTATTATAAGGAATATAAAACTAAGAATACTAATTCATGTTTCAAGAATGTTTGGCAAGAATGTTTGTTCTATTCATTAACTTCTTGGGTCAAATAACTTTAAGACTATCTATCACATTTGTGAGCTTATTTGGAACATTAAACTTGTAAAGGTGTTTAATAAAGATTTCGAAAATTAATTGAGATGTGAATAAGCTAACTCCAACACCCTTGTTATACATTTAAAAAAAAAAAAATCTTCAACCCTAATATTTTTATTTTTGTATTAATTTAAGACCTTTGTAATATATTACTTTGAAAATTGTACATTTAATGCATCTTGAAATGACATAATTTGGATGCAATCTTGCTCGTTCAAACACATTAAATATAACTTATTTTCAATAGTTTTAAATGGGTAATTTTTATAATGGATAAAGTTATTTATGCAAACTTTTTGTACAAAAAGGGTTTATACAAAATGACGTAACATATCATGTGAATGTTATGTGATATGAGGATCCACATAACATTAATGTAACATTAAGTTATATGAATCTTAATACTATATGATATGCTTTGTGACATATCACGTGTATAAATTCCTCTTTGTATAAGAGTTTATACAAATAGTATTATCCCTATCATAATAAATGGTTTTGAATGATTGCAAGTGGAAAAGAAAAGATAGCTCCAAACCAATAAAAGTCCCAATTGACTTGGTCTTGTTGAACCATATAATTAACTACTATTATTTGTTGGACCACTTTCCCATTCCCATTTAGAGTAAATTTAATGAACGGCTAGGATCTATTTAGATGACTATATGATTTGACTACAAGTTTGACCATTATCCTCATCAAGACTTTATATAAAGAATTACAAAATGTTTTGGTGAAGAATTTAATGTAAGTTTGAATTTTTTAGTTGCAATCAAATATTTATTAAACATTTAGGTTTATTTTATTCGCTCATTGAGAGATAATTAAATCTCAAACGTAGTAATGATTTTAAAAAAGTGTTTAATGCACCCATAATTAAGGTATTTTTAATACTTATAGTTATTTTTTTCCTATTTCTTTAGTGATTTTTATTATATTTTATAGGGGTTTTTGACAATTTTATGGAGATATCTAATAGACTAGTAATGCTACACTTATAAAAATTCTCATACAAAGTGATGTGACAAAAAATGAATAAAAAAGTGATTATAATAAGTTTGACTTTTTGTTTCACTCTTTCATTCATTTTTTGCCACCTCACTTTGTATGGAAATTTTTATAAATATAGTATTATTGCTAATAGACCAATACTTTCCAAAAATCATTAGACGATTGAATCTTAATTATTTCTTGAAAAAAAAACTATAGTCTTCATCTTTATGTTTTCTATGTCAAAAGTTGATGATCAATGATTGGAATTTAAATTGTTCTTGATTTTAATCAGTAGGTAAAAAATATTTAAACATTAATTTTTGATAATTCCTCGTACATACAATATTTGATGTGCATGAACATAATATTTTCATAAAGTATTAAAAAAAAAAAATTTAATCTTGGTGAAAAGAAATAGGATGAGGGTGTGAACTAATCAAACCATGATTGTAAAAGTGGGCCTACTTGGTATGGCT
Source organism: Pistacia atlantica (assembly GCA_026229545.1). Classification (NCBI taxonomy): domain Eukaryota; kingdom Viridiplantae; phylum Streptophyta; class Magnoliopsida; order Sapindales; family Anacardiaceae; genus Pistacia; species Pistacia atlantica. The sequence goes on along the minus strand of CM047906.1, from coordinate 16,643,079 downwards.
AGTAAGTTGACTCATGAGAGTCCATCATATATCAACAAAACCTCATTCAATTAATGTGGGCCTATTCCTTTCTCTGTCTCATTCAATTTCTATTATCCATAATCTTTGGCCTTGTTTTAAGTTTCATTTTATATTTATATTTATATTTCTCGTTACAAATTTACTGTTTAATGTTATTGGTAAGCAACCATATAAACCCATAAGTTTAAATTGTGAGATAAATTCAATATATTGAGATAAAGATTAATTAATGAACATAATTAACATTCAATTAGACTGGTAAGGGTGGTGTTTGTATTTTACTGACTTTAGGCAACAAAAGTCTATTGAATAATACATAAAATTTAATTACAATTAATTTAAAATATTACTTTTATTTTAAAACCATAAGTGATCCATTTTATTCTTTAATTGAGGTGGGGGAGTTAGATCTTTGCATGTAAAAGATTAGAGTTGTAAACAAACATTGGATTTGCATTAAAGAGGATACAAATTCAGAAATTAATTAATAAAAAAATTGAATAATATAATAATAAATAAATTGATTAACGTGATTGAGCTGCTATTCTATTATATTCTTACATCAAACATACCGCTGTGCTTCAAGTCTTTTACTGTTCCTTTCCCTACTCCCACCACTGGCGCGTGAAGTCACTCTCCAACTCTTATTTACTTTTTTAATTAGTGAATATTGCTAATAAAACTATGTTAAAAGCAGACAGGGTGGTATGAATTAATTTAAAAAACATTTAATCTCTTCAAAATTAGGATCAAAATTTAATATGGATAATACAAGTTGAGAAAATAACTCAAGAAATTGAGAGTTTAGTCACTTTTCCAATTACAAGAATGTGAATTAGGCAACGGTTAAATTACTTGGGAGTGTTTAGTATCTAGGTTTGTATAAAATAACAATATTATACTCAAAATTGGAATGTAAATGTTTGGTTTGATCTAGGTGAATCCTACTAATTTCGTAAATAATCCCACATCTACCTTCGTTAATATGCTTCATATTTGTTATGATATTAGATGATTTAATGTTGAATGGTATTAATTCTTTTAATGATTAATGTTACACAAATTATCATAAATACTTAATGATTAATTTGAATTATAATTTTAGTAAAATATAAAAATTGTTGATTGCCTTATAAATAAAAGTAATTAATCAATTCAACTATCACACTAACATATCAAATCCAATTATGTCTTATCAATCTTATGATTTTATTCTAAACCTTCCTTAAAACTAAAAAAACATTTTCATAAATAGTAAAAAAATCTATAATTAAATTTCATAAAATTTATAAAAAAAAGCTTCTTAAATAAATAATTTTTACCCTCATTTTCTAAGTAAGACAAAATTTAAAAAAGGTGAAAAAACAGAAACCCAAATAAGATATATAAACAAAAACAAGCGCGTGGAAGAAGGGGAGTGGGATTGGAAAAAGAAAAAATTGACATTGGTAAAAGTGGTGAGTGTGAAGTCTTCAGAAAACCCAGTAGCAATAATAAACCCTGGTTAAGAAAAACGAAACCATTATTTTAAAAAAATACAAAAACAAAGAAAACATGTCAAGCAAAAGAGAAGAAAAGTGTTTGTGAATGCTATGAGTTTGATTTGGCTTTGGGGTTTTTGACCGTCTTTTTCTTCCTGTTTTTGGGTTTCCTCTGGGAGTGCGCTTTTGAGAAAGACAGACGCTGGCTGATACCGTCAAAGTCTCCCTGCCCTGCCCCCGCTGGCCCTTTCTCTTTCTTCACAGATCCATTTCCTTGTAAGCTTTTTTGTTTATATATCCATTTTTTCGCCTTGGTTTAATTGTTTCCCATGTGGGTTTTCAGTCTATTTCTCTGTAATGATCTCAATTTTTCATCTTTTTGTTCTTTGTGAACCTTGGTTTTTGGTTATTGTATCTGGGTTTGTTTCTGTTTCAGTCAACTTGGAGTTAATTTTTCTGAACTAGGTATTGTTCATTTATGTAAAGTTTGACTCTTTTCTGTTGACCGTGGGATTTTAATTTGTGGGTTGTTTTGGTTTTTACAGTTTATTGCTTTGGTGTTGATGGACTGGAGCTTGATCAGTGATCAGAATTGTTGTTGCTTTGGTAATTTTGATGGAGCTTGAGGGTTTTTGTAGGTAGAGTTAGTGCTGGTGTGATTCAATTTCTAGTGTGAGGTAGATCAAACTTTTGGTAAGTTGATTGACGCTACTTTAATTCGGTAAAGGGCTAAAAGTTATTTGAATAATTTGGTTATTGTATGGAAAAATTTGGACAAAGATAGAAACTATTATCGCTGTGATCAACACAATGGGAGGGCTTTGCTCGAGGAGTGCGAATGTAGATAATGCTCCCGGTGAAAGCTTTCCGAGTGTTAATGGTCATTTTAACTATGGGTCTACATTGGTATATCAGTCCCGCGAACTGAAAGTAAATAGCAATTCGACTCCCTCTCCTATAGGGGAGAATGTTGATGATAAGCAGTTGAGAGAGCCGTTCTCCTTTCCTGGGGGTAGTGCAGTTCCATACGGGGCGTATCCAGATGACATCAATGACGGGATTCCTCGCTTATCAAGAGCTCTATCGCACAAATCTAGATCAACCAAGTCTAAGCAGGTTGCCGTTGCTAAGGTGTGTCCTAACTTTCTGTTGGGCTGGACTAAATAATATGTTATGTGTTGGTAATTTATGGCATGAAAAAGTTACTAGATGTTTGCTGTTGTTGGTTGTGTTTTAAAGCGCATGCTGTTACTGAAGTTTCAGCCATTGGAATGAAGATGGTGAAAAGGTGCAATATTTTAGACTGTAGACCACTAGAATGCTTATCCGTCCTGTCTAAAAGGTCTCAAAGAGCTTGTTGCTTAAATATACTATATGTTTAGCTCAGATTCTCTCTTATGGCTTATTAAACAGTGGTGTTCTCATCTTGACAATTTGGGCCAATTTAAAGAACAGTCTATCTTATGCAAATTGATAAATTTGATCCTTGCCTAGTTTAATGTTAAAAGCCTTCTGTTTGCGAGCATAAGAACATGGGTTTAAGTGTAAAGAGCTCCCACTTCATGCAAAATTGCTAAATAATCATTTGAACTTGTTTAACTCACCAATTGCTTATTGACATAAATTTCATGCTCATAGTATCCTGACCTTATTATTTTCTGGTATTTTCATGTTTGCCGTGGTTTTCATCGTGGTTTCTTCACTTTGTTCTGTACTTAATTTGTTTAGATTTGTAATCATTGATCTCTAAATTTACGTATTGATGTGGTCAATATGTTATTGAATGGATAAATCGGTTGTTTCTGTCTTATAGGTTTCCGAAGTGAGTTCTCTTTTGGGCAGAGCTGGTACTGCTGGGATTGGGAAGGCAGTGGAAGTTTTGGACACACTTGGTAGTAGCATGACCAATTTGAACGTCGGCAGTGGATTTACATCTGGGGTGACAACAAAGGGAAATAAAATTTCAATCTTGGCTTTTGAAGTTGCAAACACAATTGTAAAGGGTGCCAATTTAATGCAATCCCTTTCAAAGGAAAACCTCAGACATTTAAAAGAGGTGGTGCTTCCATCAGAAGGGGTTCAAAATTTAATATCCAGAGATATGGATGAACTCTTAAGGATAGCTGCTGCTGATAAGAGGTGGATAATGCCAAAAAAATGCTATATTTCTTCGGAAATTTCTTTAATTAATGATCTTATCTGCTGGTTATATTTACTATGAATATTAGAAAAGAAAAAATATAAATCATTTTATTGTACTGTTCTGACAGAGAAGAATTGAAAGTTTTTTCTGGAGAAGTGGTACGGTTTGGAAATCGTTGTAAAGATCCTCAGTTGCACAACTTGGACCGATATTTTGCAAAGTAATAATTGCAACATCTTGCCTACTTTAGTTTGTTAGTATTTTTTTTTTTTTTTTTTTATATTTGACATTAGGATCTCATATTGTTTTTGTGATACCTTTTCTATTTCATAGGTTGGGTTCTGAACTTACACCGCAAAAGCAACTGAAGGAAGAAGCAGAAGCAATAATGCAACAATTACTTACTATGGTTCAATACACAGCTGTAAGTATTTTACATTATTGTTTGATTGATAAAGCTACACTGCTAAGTTGCAGTTTACATGACATTATGTGGCTATAGTAGTCCCTTGGAAATTGTGATTTCTTTTCCCACGCTGGAATATTTTAAAAGTAGGCCTTGGATGGACTTAACGATATCATGTATGGTTCCTTGGATTTGTCTTCCCCACCCCCCCAACCCCCCAATTTCCATTATCTTTTCTTGCGTGAGTAAGGAGCCTTTTTTAAATTCCTTGAGTTTTGTGATCTGATAACCAATGGAAACTGCCAATGTAAACAGTTTGTTATTTGCAGTCTTGTCATCGCTTTCCATGATATTTGAATCACAACTTCATTGTCTAGTTTCATATTGTTTAATTGGTATTTAAGATGCTACTAGAAGCTAAGAGGGTGTCGTATGTGAAACTACAATGGTGGCTGTCCCATATTGCATTTTCTATCTAGTTTCTAACTGAGTCTAGTAGAAACTAAGAGGGTGTTGCACATGAAACTATAATAGTGGTTTTCCCATACTACATTCCTAGTTGAATCTTCTGGCAAGGCTTTCCTATAACTAACACGGTGGTGCACTCTTCTTTTGGATAAAGTTGGACCTAAAATTTTCAAGAAGTTTAAAAGATTGAGAGGCCCGAGAGTGTGGTGATCCTTGGTGATTTTTTAAGTTGCTTACCTTGATGAGTTTAGGGATGATAAAAGGGCGTAGCCCCTGGAGTCTTAAGGATCCTTTTCTGTCGAATCCTTCTTCTCCTAGTTGAGTAATGATACAACTATTCCTCTCTTTGAGCCTTCTACATGGATTTGGAAGGCAAGAATTTCTTGCAAGTGAAAATTCTGGTTGGACCTTTAATAAGGCACTAATGATATTATTCAAAAGAAAGGACCAATGTTGAGTCTTGATCCTCAATGGTGCTTTATGTGCAAAAAAGAGGCTGAAGCATAGACGAAGTCTTCTTGCATTGCCCTATTGCTTTGCATCTTTTGGTTGAATTTTTTTTTTTTTTCAGCTCTCATCACTTTGTTGGTGTTACTCCAATCTGTCTCTGTTTTTCTGGTTGAAAGTCATTCTGGTATTTGGTCTAGAAAGTAGGGATGAAAAAAATTCTAGCTTGGACCTAGGGCTTGGACATATTGGTTAAGGTAAGGAAAAAAGAAAAACCAAAAACTAAAACTAAAAAAAACTATAAAAAAAAAAAAAAAAGAACTCTCTGTCTGAAAAAGATTCAAGGGCTGAAAACTTATCCTGGCTCACTCAACCGAGCAAAACTCAAAGTCACCTTTGCCTCTCACCACCCAGCCAATGTTGACGAAGGATTCCTGCTAGCTAATTTTTTTAGCTGTAGTACCGGCTTCCTCCTTCATAGCACAAGGATATTTCCAGTCTGAAGAATACTGTGGATTTAATACTGTAAAATTCTAAAGTGGTAATTCCTTTCCAGGACATCTCCTTTGACCTGCATTATAGGGAAAATACTTAAAATGCTGCCTTTTAAAATCAAAGGGACTGTTTGTAAACCTCTGTGTGATTCTAGGTTTTTCTAGATCTGGGGATCTTTTCGATGGTCATCTTGTGGGTATATCTCAACTTATTTTAGCTTCCTTGAGTATGTCACTTCATTTTCCTGAGCTGACTCAACTTATTTTAGCTTCCTTCCAGAGATTAGCCCACAAAAAATTTAGTTATAGTTCAACAAAAAAAGTAAGTGATCACATGCTTCACGGCTTTTTTGGTATAACACACACCACATGAATATATAACTTCATGTTTGGATACTTTCTTTTCACAATATACGTTATTTTGATTCTTTCATCATCTAAAGTCCTTGCAAGAAATTGGATTTGGGGCGCCACTTTGGCTTTCCACACTGAATTGAACTGCATGAACGTCTCATTTTCCTCAAGATAACACCCTGACATAAGTTGCATGAGTAATATCCAAACTCTCCAGTTTCCAAGTTCTTCTATATTCTCTTATATCATCTATGCTCACTTGCTGCATTAACTCCATCAGATCGGAAAATTAAGTGACTTCTCCATCATTGAGGTTTCTTTTAAGATTGAATATCTAGCCCCAGGTTACATTTGGAGGTATGAGCTCTAACTGGATCTTTCTTGCTACTACATAAATCGGGGAGAAGTTCAGAAAAACAAGTGATCTTGAACCCATTTGTCTTCCTAAATTTGAATGGTTTGCCATACCTACTTCAAGCTTTTATATGATTTAGGAAGATAGTATACTCCTTAGATGTAGATTTCCACGGGCTTTGTAGAGATCCGTAAGATGCCATTTTTGAATCCCATCCATTTTGCTTGAAGGCCATATGTGCTTCTAATGACCTTATGCTGAAGGACTCTATATTACTTCACAATGTTCTTCTCCTTGTAAATCGGTCTTCTCTTACATGATAGATTTTTTTCTTATAAAAAATAAAAGAGAAATTAAAAATAATAATAATAGTTTCGAGTTTTTGCTTACTTCAGTTGAATTGAATTTCTTGCCAAATCACAATCATTTGGGGAATAAGTCAATTCTATTTAAATGCTATGATATTAAACAATATGATATTGATTTTGTTACCTTTGTAAAAAAATATTTTAGATGCATTTTAATCATTTAGCTACCTGTAGTTTCTTTTCATTTATTCATAGCTTTGTCAGTCTTTATCAATTCAATATTGAATACAGAAAGGGAAGGTTTGTTGCTGGTGATTTGCAAACTATAAATGTGAAGCTGTCCCTTATGGTTTCACTTTTTCAGCTTGTTGAACTTAAGAAGAGTAATTTGATAATCAATTAAAGTATGACTCAGTGCCCTTCCTAGTTAATAAACTTGTGACTGAGCCTTTTCAGTGAGTATTATTTTATGTTCTTTGTAGTTAAAAGAATTGCTGGTCCATTTATTTATTTATTTTATAAGTTCTTAGAATCAAAGGGAGGAAAAAATGTACTTATGTTTTTAACACTGCATGAATGTTATGGCCAGTAGCCTTGCTAAAGGAGAGGCGATTTTGTTCGGTTGCAGGAATTATATCATGAATTGCATGCCTTGGACAGATTTGAACAAGATTATAGACGTAAGCTTCAGGAAGAGGATAATTCAAATGCTACTCAAAGAGGTAAATTTCGGCTTGGATTTGCTATTAGAAATTTTATTTTAGAATAATATCTCAGTCATCTAGTTTAAAATAGTTGCTTCTAATCTTTCTTTATGTGATGATTGAGTGTGTAAAACTTCTATGACCCACATACGCATTTGGAGACCATTCTTCTTACCTTGTAATAATCACTGAGGCCTAGCTAATTTATTGCATATCTCCTTCGATTTTTTAAATGTGTCATGGCCCTTCTCTGTCCTTGTGCCTTGCCTATTAACACTTCTGCATCAAAAATTTCTGATTCTTTTTTTATTATTATCGTTTACTGAAACTTATATTATCAACATCATGCCTCTGAACTTTGCATTCATGTTTGCTGTCTATGCCCACAACATTATGTTTTTGCACGGCCTAAGCCAGCTTTTTGCCTCTGGTTTTAATGTTTAGCCGGGCATGACTTGAGGCTATGACACTCCTAAGGTTTGGGATACTACTTGGTTCTAGTGAGATCCCTCCTTAAATTCTGAAAAACAATGGAGGATGAGCTTGATTTAGCTCTCTCTTGTGATCTTAATGAATATATATAATTGTGTTTCATTTTATCTATATGTTTGTTTTACATGTAGGAGACAGCCTTGCAATCTTGAGAGCTGAGTTAAAGAGTCAAAAGAAGCATGTAAGAAGTTTGCAAAAGAAGTCTCTTTGGTCCAGGATTTTGGAAGAGGTAATCAACAATACTACTTTGTTTACTATTTTGGTGCATGTCGAAATAAATAAGTCAGTTTAGTGTTTCCTGAATGTTTTTTGACTCAGTCTTGCTAATGACTTTCTTTGCCCCTTGATTTCTGTCCCTAGAATACTCCTTTTATTCTGGACAATGCTTACTGCATCTTTCAAAATGCTTATGTAGACATAACCCGCTTTGCTCTACAAGTTTATATATGTTTCTTTTTAACTTTTGACAAGACATATCTAATATCCTCTGTTCACAGGTGATGGAGAAGCTTGTAGACATTGTCCATTTCTTGCATTTAGAGATTCATGAAGCCTTTGCTGGTGAGAATTATAGACCCTGAATTGAGTTTCTGAATTCGCCAGTAGGCTTTTCTATTTCTTTTAATCTATTATTTTCCCTCTTTGCTTATGTAAAGGGGAAAAATAGAAAATTTGTTATTGAAGAGGATCAGTAAATCCATGTAGTTATATATCTTATAAGAGTCATTAGATTTTTTGTACCCACGAAGTTCTTAGATTATTGACTTGCAGTTCTTAGTCTAAAGGGGAGTAGGGAATTAAGGATTAGTTGAGTACAGAGGGGAAATCCTTTGATCTTAGGGGTTTTCTTGAAGCCAACATCCCTGTTTGCAGTTCTTAGATTGTTTGCACTATGAATTTCATGTTCATAAACTGTAAATGAACAATTTATGACTTAGAAATTGAAGCTTTTGTGAAGCATTGAGGTTATTAGTTTCTTATTTTTAGTCTCCCTCTGAACCGTGAAAATATTTCTAATCTAATCTCTTCCTAAAGCTTCATTAGAATCCTGATCAATCTATAAGACAATAACCTTCCTGCCCACTTAAATTTATGCATCTTCTTGTTTATTTACGTCTCTTTGTTTACTTACTACTATGGTCTTCAACAACTGTTTTAAACTATTTAGGATATTCAATGGGTTGACTAATTCAGTGGAGCTATTATGATGCTTTCCTGTGACCTTGCAGATGGTGATAAACCAGTAAAAGGTTCTCAAAGCAGTCAAAAGAAGTTGGGTTCTGCTGGTCTTGCCTTGCATTATGCAAACATTATCACTCAAATTGATACTCTTGTGAGTTTGTTATTTTAAGCAGATTTATAATTTCTTTTAATTTAGGGTTTGGGGCATGAATGCGTGGTAGCTTATATTGAAGTAACACAAAATTGACTTTTGTATATACAAGAACCCCTATTGCCTTTGAAGGGGAATTTGTGACCTGAAATTAATCAATTATTTTTATAAGATGGTTTTACAACTCTTACAGGGATATTTTATATTGGATGTCACCACTTTTCTAATTATTTCATCTGGTACCTGTTGTCGTTACTTAACATGAGGAAGATTATGCATTTTTCCTTTCCAATTTTTACCTGCAAAGATTAATTCTTTTTATACTTTCTCAATCAAGAAATCAAGAGGTTTATGTTTCTACTAAAGTTGGAGAATGTTGGTTGGGGAGTTTGTTTAACATTTTCTGAATATAATCAGGTGTCTCGATCAAGTTCTGTGCCGCCAAACACAAGGGATGCTCTATACCAAGGATTGCCGCCTAATATAAAGTCGGCATTGCGTGCCAAAGTACAGTCATTCCAGGTTAAGGAAGAGGTATTTGATTGATATTTTCAACATTTGACATCTCAATTGGCTTCTATCTTTTATGTTGGTGATAGCCTTATTTTCCACTCATGCTTTGATTGATAATTATTTTGTTCAAACGCTGTTCTTGCAGCTTACTGTCCCACAAATAAAGGCAGAAATGGAGAAAACTCTGCAGTGGCTTGTTCCTATTGCCACTAACACAACTAAGTAAGGATTTTCTGTCCTCCATAAAACTCCATAACTTTCTCCTTCTGGGTTGTGTTTATAACTGATGCCTGATTACCCGTTTTCAATGTTAGTAATTAAAAACATCCCTTGCAACTGTGGTGTTTACAATGGATGAGCTTGAGTCTTTTCTTCTTCTAAGTTTGTTTACTTATTATTTAACCATATTTTTTCTTTTTGCAATATGGTCCTACCAGGGCTCATCACGGATTTGGTTGGGTTGGAGAATGGGCAAACACAGGGTGAATTACAAGTCTAATTTGCTTTTTGTTTATTTACTATTTTTCAACATTATTTAGCTAAGGGTTTTCTCATTAAATTTGTACAGTGCTGAGGTGAATCGGAAACTGGCTGGCCAGACCGAGTTGCTCAGGATTGAGACACTACACCATGCGGATAAGGATAAAACGGAAGGATATATTCTCGAACTGGTTGTATGGCTTCACTATCTCGTTACACAAGTGAGGGCTAGCAATGGTGGAATACGATCTCCTGTTAAATCCCCAATTCGATCCCCCAACCAAAAGACAATTCAGTTATCTACCAACAAGGCCCACCCGCCGTCTCCCATGTTGACAGTTGAAGATCAAGAGATGCTTCGCGATGTAAGTAAAAGGAAAAAGGCTCCAGGAATAAGTAAGAGCCAAGAGTTCGACACTGCCACAACCAGGTTAAGCAAGCACCATAGATTGACTAAAAGTAATAGCCACTCCCCAACAAGTGAAAATAAGAAAGACCCCTTTCCGATTCGAAGACCTTCTTCTGTTCCCATCATTGATTTCGACATCGATCGCATCAAAGCCTTGGACGTCATCGATCGAGTTGACACAATTCGAAGTTTATAATAATCATATGCTGCAGAAAAGAAACTGGTGCGGCGCTGGAGGGGCCTGGGTTCGGAAATTTTCCTTGAATCATGTTGGTTGAATCTATGAGTCCTGGTTGAGGAAATGATAAGTGATAAAGAGTCATTAGTTTTTGTCAATGGAAATTTGAGGTGAGAAAGTATTGTAGAAGGGGAATTTAATTGTTTTAAAAGCTTGGAATGAATGGATATCAAAAGTTATATATAGCTTTCAGTAGTTTTAGTTTTTGTATGTACAGAATACTTCAGCTCCTTCTATAATAATCAAAAGCATCTGTTTTTTTTTTTTTTTTTTTTTTTTTTGGGGTCACACTTTACAAATTGGGTTCATAATTTTGATCTCACATAAGCTATAGAGTGCAAAACAAAATTTCCATAATGGAAATTTCTATCTCTAGTTTTGTTCAAGCTTCTAACTAATAATCATAGTTGATCACCTTCTTGGCAATTACAATATATATCTCATTTTATCATTTTTCTTGAAGATTCTAATTTAACTAGGAATTAACCTTATTTTCGTGGAAAATTAAGGTCCTCTAATCTTCGAGTCTGTTTGATTGGGTTTATCTCTCAGTTAAAAGTGGTTTTAATTAGAGCTCTATTGACACCCCCACTAATGAAGACTTAATTCTTAAAACATTACATCTCAAAAGTTTTTTAAAATTAATATTTTTACTTATGGCACTATAAATTTCATAAATGCCCTTCATTCAATTTTTTATATTTTAAAATAGTTAACATTTTATTCCTAAAATAAAATTTTTAATAATTAACTTGAAATTTCAGAAAAAATTAAAGCTAAGAAAATCCTTACAATATAATCTTAAGAACATAATACAATTAAACAGCACAAAATACATGTAGATTAAAATAATTACCAATATTTTGTAGAAAAAAATAACAATTAAATTTATATGTGACATAATTAAAAACTTGTAATTTTGTATTGTTTGTAACCTAATAGATTCTATTGCAAAATTTCTTCCTCCATTAAACTAATTTTTATTCTAATAATTATTTGAATGGCATAAGATAGAAGTAAGGTGTTAAAAGTATTTGTTGGAGGATAGAAAATTAAAGTTAATAAATTAATATTATAAAATTTATTAAAAAGTGGGCTTATTTTAAATGATTGATGCCATTTATTGGGCTGTTGGACCATGGGCTTGGAGTTGGTAGCAGCCCATGACATATTGGGTCTTGGTAATATGGGTCTGGATTGAGCCTTTCTTTGGTCCATTTGAACTTCGTATTTTATCCTAACAAACCTCATTCCAAATTTATTGCCTTGCTCTGTTATGTAATTGTGTTTCCACATCGGTCCAACAAAAATAAACAACGTAGTAATCATATAAAATTTTTAAAATTAGATTTTTATTCTAGATAATTTTTTCGTTCTGGAAAGGGATATTATCAATCAAAGGACAATTTTTTTTTAAGAAAATTATTATAAGAGTACATATATTTCAAAATACACTGCAAAGTAACCCAAAAAAAGAAATTAATTGCTCTTAGATTTAACAATTGGTAAGGGTTAAAAAATGTAAGAAATATTAGACCGCGAAAGAATCACCGATGTTTTTTTTCTCCTTAATAATTGGTTTAAGAATATTTATGTCTTTTCAATTATTTCCATTAAGATGCCATTAGATTGAAGAGAAATAAAGGAAGAATATCGAAAATTTAAATATATTTTTTTAATACTTTTTCTTTTGTTTTAGAATCTAATTCATTTTTATTTTCATATAACATATCCATGTGAATGAACATACTTCTTTTATTTTCTTTTTTTTATTCTCATACAACATATCATGTGATTGAACCCTTTATTCTAATTTAAAAGAGAAAAAATAAATACAGTAAAACCTCTTTATAGTGATACTTTATATAGGAATAAACTTTATATAGTTATAAAAAATTATAATCTTAATTTTGGATAGTTATAAATAAAAATAATCTTTACATTGTAATAAGTTATAATTTTTCTAATCCTTTACCTTAAGGAAAAATTATCTCCACATAGTAATAATTATCTTTATATTACAAAAAAATATATATATATATATTATGTTACATTAAAGATTTAAGATGAAATAAAATATTTATTTAAAGTTGTTTGGGACAATGATTTATATTTTAGAATTGTTACCACATCTTTTACCTTGTGAATACGTAATAACTTGCTAGAATAGACATTTTCTCATTAAAGCCAAAACATTTTTAGCTTCTCAAGTATGTTTACAGCTTCATGGCAATAAAACTTTTTGTATTTCCGTATTATCATCCTCGGGATTATTTTATTTCTTTTGTCTAATTGCAGCAATAATTTCTTCTTTGGTTAAAGCATACACGATTTACTGCTTATTTGGATAATTGAAGCAAACATTAATATCCATTCGATTAGTGTATTGAAGTTGTCGAATCTGATCACTCAATTCTGCAATGACTTTCTTATTCTTCTCATTACTGAGTCATTAGAGGTGGAAAAGCAACTCGCTCGGACCGACTCGACTTGGCCTGCAGTGGGTTGCTGATAATGGCGGGTCGGTCTTGACCCGCCCGGTAACATTGGCGGGTGGGGTTAGGCTAGCCAATGTTTGGGAATTGGCAGCCCAACCTTACGCTCCAACCCTAACCCTCCACGGGTTAGGCGCTGGTTCAGTGGGTTAACCCGCTTTTTGATTTTTTTTTTTTAAAAATTTTAATTTTGTTTTTTTTAATTTTGTTTAAGTTTAAATGTTTAATTAATTTTTCAAATGAATAATTAACAATTTATAAATGAATAAATGTAATTGTTTTTTAGTTAATTGTTAATTTCTTTTCAAATATCAATAATTAAATTAAATTAATTTTTTTTGGTTAACATTCCAATATTAATTCAATTTTAATACATTAAAATTGTAATATAAGAATAATCAAATTTATTCATTTATTAAAAAATAAAATAAGAAATTACAATAATTATTGCCTCGTTAAAAACCTCACCAAAGAAAAAACCCAATAGGACAAAAAACTTGGTAAGGAAAAAAATAGTGCAATAATTGACAATTAATTTACAAGTTACAATTTTGGGGTTCACTAGGACCTCCTCATCCGTATCATCTATATTACAAAATTGAAATAATTATATTAAAGTATCGTCGACAACCTCATATTGACATTGATGGCGCGACCGTTCCCAATCTTGAAGACATGTGAGGACTTCAATCATTTGTGGTGAAAGTTTAGTCCTCCTTTCATTTAAAATTCTTCCACTTGCACTAAATGTTTGTTCGGATGAGATGGTTGAGACAGAACAAGAAAAACATCCAAGGCAAGTCTTGATAATATCGAAAAAATACATTTTCTCGGCTCTCCAATAGTCAAGAGATTCAATGTTCGGCTTTCTGTTGTGGATCTCTTGGTAACATTTCAAGGGGTTGCCAAATATTGTTGAAGCTCATTACTCTGCGACTGCATGGAAGACAGACATTAGTTGTTGTTGTTGGTAGAGGGGCTTCGAAGAGGAGGTTGTGTTTGGTTTGGGTCCTCTTGGCCTATTCAGGTGCACCCCAAGAGTTAAAAGTCTTTATTTGTTTTTACCGATGCGACTTACTGGATGTTTCGCCTATTTGCGGGTTCCCATACCTGTTTTCATACTGGAAATATATTTGAAAAGTGTATTTTTAACCTCTCCTATTTGATTGGCATATACTTCGGTTTATAAATTTTCACATAAATTATCAAAACCATTTTCTAAACCTTCTAATTTAATTCTATGATCAAATATAAAACCTAAATAATAAAGAAAAGGAATGGGTTTCCAATTTTTTTTTAAAAAAAATTTTCATTGCCTTTATTGGTGCATTTAAAATTATATTGTCTTTGTTTTTTATAAATAATTCGGAAATTTTTATAATTGTATGTATTACTAATGAACTAATAGGATAATACAAACCAGAAAGTTGTAAAGTGGATTGGTAAAAAATTTTAAGAAAATAATGAAATACTTTAGCTATTTGTCAATCATTTTCTACTAAATAATGAGGACCCCTATTATTTACTACAAAATAACTAATTATATTGGCATAAGGTAAACATGAATCAAGCATTAAATAAGTATTATTCCATCTAACAGGCATGTCTAATGCAAAAGTTCTAGGAGACATATTTGATTTTATACAAGCGTCTTGAAATTCAGCATTTCTTTTATTACTACTAGTAATCCAAGCTAAATAATCTCTAATTCTATTAATATTTTCTTTAATTGTTTTCATATCACTTTTCACAATAAATTAATAACATGGCATGTACAACGTTGGTGAAAAAACTTCAAATTGTTATATAAAGGATAATTACTTTGAAAATAATCTATAGTTTTACTATTAAAACTTGCATTATCTAAAGTTAAACTTATCACTTTACTAACAACATCATAATCTTCTAAAACTTCAACAATTTTATTATAAATTTGTTCACCACTATGATCAACATCCATTAATCTAAATCCTAATAAAGATTTATTTAATTTACATTCATTATCAAAATAATGACTAGTCACACAAATATAATCTTGTTTAGCTCTACCACTCCAAATATCGGTAGTTAGAGCCACACTAACATGACAAATATGTATTTTATTTTTTAATTCTAATTTCATTTTTTTAAACAATTTTATTAAATCATTTCTAGTTGCGCTTTTAGAATAACTTTTAAATCCTTAAAGAAAAAAATAAATTTTGAACAAATCTTTCAAAATATTTATCTTCACCATATTAATAGGTTGATCGATTGCAAGAATATATAAAGCTAATCTTCCCTATATACATCAATTAATTAATGTCAATTAGTACCCATATTAGTTATTTGAGTTTGATTACTTTCTCTATTTCCATGTTGATTAATATGTTTATTAGCATGCATTTTTAAAGTACTAGTACCATTACGAATCAGGCTTTATAAATATTTTTCACATATTTGCATCTCGCTTTCTTGACTTGAACGCCATTTTCTGCTCGTAAAACTTGTCGAAATGCGCCCAAACGTCGATGTGTGTCTGTCTTCGCTTTCGACGCTTGATGATCCCTCGCCTTAGCTTGAGATGAAGTTGGGACGAGCACGACGATTACGAGAACGACTTCTAAAACCACCGGGAGCTGTTGGAATCGGGGGCATATTTTGAGGTGTATCGGATTCTGAGAATGGGAAAGCATGACTATTTGAATCTCCTCCTGCATTTATGTTAGTAAAATTAGCGGGACTAGGACTAGGATAGTAGTTTCCTTCATCATTGTAATTGATGGGAGAGAAATATTTATCCATTGTAGTTGAAAAAAAAAATTGATGTAGAAGAAATAAAAATTAAAGAAAGAGAATTTGAAATATGGAAATTTGGAATTTAGGAAAATTGGAAATATGAATTAAAAAATTGCAAAAACTAATAAAAAATTAAAATAGAGCAAATTGATAACAAAGAGATTAAGAGAATAAATGAATAATTGAGAGATTAGAGATTAGAGAATATGAAAGAATGAGAGAATTTGAGTTGTGAGAAAAATGTGAAAGTTTAGGGCCAATTTATAGGAAAAAAATGGGAAAGAAAAATGACAAAAAAGTCCCCTCCAACGGCTATAAAACGGCTATATTTCCAAAGGTAAAGGGGTAATTTGGAAAAATAAAATAAAATTTTTTACTTTTTTGGGCCAACCCGCGTTATGGAATAATAGTCAACTGTGGAGGGTTGCAAGCCAACCGGAACGGAGGGTCTCTTGCAAAAGACAAAGCAACGCAACCAGCCAGGGTTGCTTGTTCAGCTAACTTGAGTTAAGGGTCGGCCCGGACCAGCCATCTTGGCGATCGGGTTCTTGGCTTACGGGCGGGTTAGGGTTGACAGCCGTTATTCCATAATCGTAACCCGCCGAGTTGACAATACCTAACCCTGGATCTCTTGCAAAAGAGACAAAACAGCAACCCGCCAAGTTTTCGGTTGCCATTGTGCAACCCGGCCCGTCCGGGGTTGTTGCAGAGGTTAGAACCCGGACCGCCATCTTGGCGGTCCGGGTTCAACCTGCTTCTTTACGGGCCGGGTTAGGGTTGACCCGCGTAACCCGGCCCAAATGTTCCACCTCTACTTCTCATTAACTTCATTTATAACTTGCAATTCATCGATATTAGGGATCCTAATTTTGCAATCCTTAAAACCATTCGGCAATTTTCTGTGGCTTCACATCAATTAATCATGCATTAACTGCATTTACAGTTCCATCAATGATACTTATCTTTACTAGGTTCCAAGACATGATCTTTAATCCGTTTCAGAAGTAAGTAATTAAAGCGCTAAATTGAAATCCTAATAATAATAAAATATGAATTGAAATCTCAATACTATACTACTAAAACATGAATTATAAAATAAGAAATCAAAACAATTAATTTTTGTAACTACACCTCTATTAAATTATAACCTTTTCATTGTAATTAAAATTAGTAAGTCTCACCATTATAACTATAGATAGGTTTTTCCGTATGTTAAAATAGAGAAAAAAGTCTTAATCTTTATTTGACTATAAAGCAATACAATTAATAAAGTAAAAAAAGAAATCCTTTTATTCCTTATCTATCATCAACCCTTTATTCTAATTTACAACTTAATTTCCGAAAACTTTTTTTTTTTTTTAAAAAAAAGGTATAATTTATAAGTATTTAATTATTAAATTCACTGGTTTTGCATTTAAATTATATGAACAGTGAAATTAGGTAGTGACAATTCCTAACCTAATTTTAACTTCTTTATGTTTGGCAATGGTCCAAAATGAATCTTTTGCTTACAACATTTTGGTTTAGGGTAACCATTCAATCGACATAGGTGTCATCTCTTTATGATCTTGCAAAACCAACAATAGTAAAAGGAATCTCCAAAAAAACCACTTCTGGATGGTCAAGTGGTTCGATAGGAACTCTTAGGTGTATTCCTTAAGAGAGTATAAGTTCAAATCTCTTTTCAGTTACTAATATGGGTAGTCATTAGAATTTTTATACGGTTATAGTTTTAAGGTCTCGAATGGATTAATTAAGGTGCGTATAAGCTGGTTTGGACATCCCGCAATAAAAAAAAAAAAAAAAGGAATGGATGATGGGGTTCATTAGCTTACAAAAGTTAGGACCTTTTTCACTAATTCACTAACTACTAAATTGGCATTAGATACCTCATCTTTCTTTTTTTCCTTGTTCTATAAGAGTTTTAATAGCCAAGTTTACCTTGAGAATTTTGTCATTCCAAAAGAGTAAATTTCCCTTGGGACAGAATCAGCTTCTTCTACTTTTAAGTAATAAATTTCTTTGGGGAATCACTTCCTAATTCCTATTTTATAGACCTTGCGTTTAGAATAAGAACTTCTAGAGTTCAGTGGATGATGGATATTCGGCTCAGAAAAAGCTCGAGTTTTTTATACTTGGGTTGGGCTGGGTTGAATTGAACTGACCCTAAATAGGCTTTCTAGACAAGGTAAGAAATCTTCAAAATATTAAATTTTGTATAATGAAAAGGAAAAGCAAATATAAAGTTATTTTTTATATATAAATTATAAAATTTATAAAAAAAATTATTTATTTATTTAAAAATATGGTAATATTAAATATAAGAATCAAAATTTCCCATTAATTTTGAAAAAAAGGATTTTATTAATATAATAAACTCCAATCTCAATAACCTTGTTTGTTTTACTTCATGGAAGGTGGATGGATGTAGATCCATTATAATCCAATCTTAATTTAATTTTATTGCCAAACAATTCCAACTTAAAAGTTTAAATGTAAATTTTTATATCATTATACCCATTATACTCCAATAATTTATTAAATATCAATTATGCAGGTCTTTTTCTCACCACCGTTACAATACAATTAAAACAATATCTCATTTCTAAAATTTTAATTTATTTTTGATAACTTTTATCATTCTTTTTATGGTGTCAAAACAAACATTATTTCCATAATAATAATAATAATAAAGAAAACATTGGCGTATGAAACGATCAAAAGCTTTTGAATAATTTTGGTGGCTTTCGGCAAAAGATGAAAAACGGCCAATTCTGACCACTTGTTCCTTGTAAAAACCGATCACCGGCCCGTGACACACGTAACCAATTAGTCAACACCAACAAACTTCCTTGACGCTTTTGTCTCAAGTCACCGACCAATTATTCGCCGCCATTTCACTCTGTGCCATCTCGATTCGTGAAACACTCCCACCCCACGTTCTGAATCTCCACGCAGGGCGCGTGGTTTATCAACCAACCATGACCGCCATTTGTAAGAGCTTTTTCGTCGTGCTTCGTGAATGAATACCTTTCCCCACTGTCTGCGTATAGATAATTTTTGCGTACTCTCCTTTAATTATTGAGATTCCCCGTTGACTATATAAGTATGGTGTTTTCCTTAACTCCAATTTTGCTATATTGTGATCCCATTCATTGAATTCAAAATAATTACGGCAATATTAAAAAATAAATATTTCCTTTTTTTCTAATTCAGAATTAATTATTTAATGTGATAAATAAGTAAATTCAGCATATCAAGAGGTCTTTAGCATTAACAAAGGGTTCTTTTTTATACTTGTCAAACTGCTTTGATTTAAGTATATTTAAGGATAAGGTAAATTTACAAAGGAAAAGTTGGTGGAGGAATTAATGTCGAAATTGATTTATTCCTCCACCAATGATTAAGACGGAGGTTGATATTATTCCATTTGAATGTTAGGTTGGCCTTTTAACTTTTAAAGAAGATTTAGGCGATTTGATAATACATAATGCGGCAATGTTACGTTACCTTATGTTTCAATTTTAAGTAATTTGATGTTTCACAAGGTTGTAATGTTACTTCAAGTACCAAATTAAGTGATTTGATGCTTCATAAAAGGTCATGTTACCTTATGTGCAGTACCAAAATTCTAGATAATTTGATACCAAATAGAGGGTTTTATTCCATTTTATCCTTTGAAAACGCTTGGTTAAATTACCCACTTTTTTCATATAATTATTAAAAATCCATATAAAAATGTCCAACATCCCTCTTAGAGTATATTTAAAAGACTCTTTATTATAATCAAAACTCTTTATTATAAAGAGTTTATCCATAAAAATAAAAATTCAACAAACTCTTTATCTTTAAAATATAAATTAAAGAGTGAGTTTGATTCTCTATCCTAATTTTAATTAATAAATTATAAGTTCCTATGCATTTTATTTATTAATTATCTCTCCCATTAAGTCTATTTCTTAAAAATAAAGAGTATCTTTATTAAATTTAAAGAGTCTATTGGATTTGAATAAAAATTGTGTTTTTTATATTTAAAAATTAATAAAGTTACTCTTTATTTATATGAAAGATATTCTTCAAAATAAAGAGTACCATTGGAGATGCTCTTACAATGTTATAAAAATTTTTTAATAAAGATATTTATAATATTTTATAAATTATATAAATAAATTATCTTAGAGTATCTCCAATAGACTATTTATATAACTTTAAAGAAAGAGTTTATCCGTAAAAAAATAAAAAAAGTCTAATCATATTTATTTACCACCCAAATATAAATTAAAGAGTGAGTTTGACTCTTCAGAGAGTCAAATTTCACTATTTATTATAATTTTAATTAATAAATTATAAATTTATATATTTTTATTTATTAATTCTCTCTCTTATTAATTTTATTTCTTGAAAAAATATATTATCTTTTCTAAAATTTAAAAATTTTATTGGATTTAAATAAAAATTTTATTTTTTATATTTAAAAATTAAAAAAATAATCTTTATTTATATGAAAGATACTTTTTAAAATAAAGAATACTATTAAAAAAGATGCTTTTTATTTATACGAAAGATATTAAAGATACTTTTATAGTGAGAAAGTAAGATAAACAAACAAATAACTTAATATTGGAACTATATAGAAACAGAAAATCATGGGAGAAACAAATAAAATATATCCAATAGAAGCACAAATTTCAAGGAGAAGATATATGCATGCATGGGTAATATATGTAAATAAAAAAATAAAAGCCAAGTGCTGAGACTGGTCCTGATTAAAGTAAATGAAATGTCTGAGGGTTTCAGGTATGGTTGCAGTTTTTTTTGGAGTGCGCAATTCATTCATCATCTTCCTCACTGGATATACATGGATAATGTCTCTTCATTAATTATTTACTTAACTTATCCTCTTTTAGCCAATTATTTTTTAATTTTAATTTAATGATGACACCTTTATTATAAATGTATAATAATTAAACTCTTTATAAGGATAAACGCAGTCAGTGGTTAGTGATTTTAATTAATTAATTACTGTAATTGATATATATATATATATATATATATAAAAGTGAGGAACATTAACATTTTGATTCTTTATTTATATGAAAGGTACTTTTTTAAAATTGAAGATGCTCTTATTTAGATAAAATGATCTTATCCACTTTTACATATATTTTTTCTTTCTTATAATTGATCAAGTAATTACAATTATTTAAAATTATAAAAAAGAAAAAATTATTATTCCCAATTATTCTAACCTAACCAATCCTCTTGAACTTGTGGTTAAACTCTAATGCAGTGACGTATCCTGTAGGGGAGGTCTTGAGGAAAAATAGCTTGATGATATGATAATAAAAAACGCTTAACATCTTTCATTCTTATTAATTTTGTAATATAAATGAAAAATGGAAAGGTCCTCTTATTCAAAACCCTAAATTCTGAAATCCTTTCGCTCACGCTTCACAACTCGCACCGTGTTCTTATTCTTACTTCACGCCTCGCACCGTGTTCTTATCCTCACTTCACTTCACGCCTGGCACTGTGTTGTTATTCTTACTTCAGACCTCGCACCGTGTTCTTAATTCTTATTCTTATAAAGAGAGATGCTATCACTAATTCTGATTTCTTTAAAATTTATTATAAATCAGGAAGAAAGGTGCCACCAATAATTATGCCTTATCTTTAAAATTTATTATAAATCACTTATCTAAATATTGTCCCAAGTGATATGATAGCATTATTAATTTGACAAAATTCGGTTACAATCCCATCTACTTTAGAGGGAAACGTCGATTGGCATCCACGAAGCATGAAAGTTATCCTTCATGTGGATTAACTACACATGATTGTAATTAATGGCGAGAAACGTCTCCCGCCCAAGAGTCGCTTGCTAGGGAAACCAATCGTCGTCTTTCCCCTTATTGGAGTAACCAAGCGTCGGCCCGGTTACCTCCTCCATATTAAATGCGCCTTCATCTGCATTCAATGCTTTGAAAGGGAATGTCATGACTTACATTTAATGCGCATGGCTGACACTTATTGTGCAAGAGACACGTCTGTCAGAATAAAGTTTATTTGATTAACCAGATCAGTTGTCAAGCACAACGGATAACATCTGAAGAGGTCGTTCGAATAAAACACTCTTCGTTATGTATTGATTTCGAGACGATACGATCCCTTGTTTTCGATAAAAGTGTGCTAAATATTTTTAGGTCACGAGCGACAGATGAAATTCAAAGCATGGTGGTATAACACTGAGTAGGGTTCGACCCAAGTCATTGAACCTATGGGAGAATGTCGCCTCGGGTCGCTTGTGCTATTCTTAGAGACCTATGCTGTGACCTCCTTACAGCTCGATGGTCGGGTTGAACCACTAGTTTTACGTTATCTTAACTGCTTGTCTCATACAACTCGATTAGGCGTCACTCAGGATAAGTCAAGTCACTTCATAATCATAAAGTTCTCAAGGTTCAATCCTTAAACCTTAAAAATTGAGAGGCTTCTATTATGCTTAAAAAATTAGGGCTGATGTAAGCTCACGCTAACAAGGGCCAATCAAAGCTCAGGAAGACTTTATGCCGTCCAAACACTGCCACGTCACGCAAGGACGGAAGAGTTAAGGTTGTTATCATTGTGGCAGGTGAAAGCCTGGGTAGTGAGTGGCTAAGAATTGTCCACCTGCCCAAGCCCTACGCGATTTAAGGATATCTCCTATGCAGACAACCAATGGGAAGCGGGTTAGAAAGTGTACCACACCTTCTCGACTGTGGAATCATGATTACCACTTTAAATCCCTCGACCATAAATAGAGGGTTCCTCTTTCATTTACGGGATTCACTCATTCTTTACTTTTCAAAAGCAGACTCTCTTTCTGTATTTAAGTTTTTTCTAGATTGTAACTCAGTTCGTTATACGCAACTTGACTGTAATCATCCATTAATACATATTTAGTGGATGTAGGATTCGCTTTTGAGCATCCAAACCACTTTAAAAATCGTTTCTTGTTTTTTCTCTCATTGCATATTTACATATCACGTGTAATTTCTAAGTTCGTTTAATATTTTACACCTTGGAGTCGTTGGTATCGAAATCAAGCATCAATATAAATATTGTCCCAAGTGATATGATAGCATTATTAATTTGACAAAATTCTATTATAATCCCATCTACCTTGGAGATATGAGTCAAGGACATTAGTCTCCCTCAATGGACGAAAGAATTAAAGATAGATGGTTTAAAGAAATAAGATTAGGGCTCTGTTGTAAGCAATATAGCTTTTGGCTTGATGGTAAGTACCAAATCCCAATAATTTATTCTTTTATAATTTTATAAATATTTACTGAATTTCCCACTTATTGCTTATTTTAACATGTAAATAATTTTATAAATATTTACAAAATTTTCCTCTTAGTGTTTATTTTAAGTTTTTAACATGTAAAACTTAACTACCTCACGTGAATAATTGATTAACTCTTTCATCCATAAAGACCTCATTTATTTCTTATTTTTAGAATAACAATCACACTAAGTTATAAGTTTCAATCTGCCCTTATATGATCTATTATAAACGCCCACCAGCACTAAAAAAAGAGACCCTCCCAAAGGAATAAAACACCCAAAGTCTTCACCCTAATAAATTCCTGTGGATAATCTATCTCCAAAATTTAATTCCCCTTCTAAACTTAATAATTACAATTTATTATCGTCCAACAAGTGTCCTCCCTTATTCTGTACCCCCAACCCCCCTCACTATTCACAGTCAGACAACAATTCAAATCTCGGATAAGCCTCTTTCCGAAATCTCGCCAGTTGCAGTCCCTCATGCAACTCAACTCAACTCCCTCCCTTATAAATTCTCATGCAAATCCCACAAATCAACACCAACATTTCTCTTATCTTCTTCTCCTTAGCTTGAGCAATCGTTCTTGATTTTACTAAAAAAAAAGTAATGGAGGTTCAGCTCGAGCAAGAGCAGCCATCGTCACAGTCTTTTAAAAAGATTGTAACGGTGGCCTCCATTGCCTGCGGGATCCAGTTCGGCTGGGCGCTTCAGCTCTCTTTACTCACTCCCTACGTTCAGCTTCTTGGAATCCCTCATAAATGGGCTTCCCTAATTTGGCTCTGCGGCCCCGTTTCCGGGCTGCTCGTGCAGCCGATTGTTGGTTTCCATAGTGACACATGCACCTCCCGTTTCGGACGCCGCCGGCCCTTCATTGCCGCCGGGGCTGTTCTCGTCGCTATTGCCGTCTTCCTCATTGGCTTCGCTGCCGATTTGGGGCACCTGTTTGGGGACTCCGTCTCCCGACAGATCAAACCGCGGGCTATCGGCGTCTTTGTTCTCGGGTTCTGGATCCTCGACGTCGCGAACAACACGTTGCAGGGACCCTGCCGGGCGTTTCTCGCGGATCTTTCCGGGAACAATCATAAGAAAACTCGGACCGCTAACAATTTTTTCTCCTTCTTCATGGCGGTCGGTAACGTTCTCGGCTACGCCGCCGGCTCCTACACTCATCTTTACCACATGCTCCCGTTTACCAAAACAAAATCTTGTGATTATTACTGCGCGAACCTCAAGACTTGTTTCATTCTCTCCATAACACTCCTCTTAACGCTAACCACGGCTGCTCTGAGTTACGTACGCGAAAACCCCTGGTCGCCGGAAAACTCCGGGAACGAGGGCGGCGAGATTGTCGCCAGCGGAGACAAGCTCGTAGAAGAGTCGTCAAACTCAAAAATGCCATTTTTCGGAGAAATTTTTACCGCGTTTAAGGGATTACAAAAACCCATGTGGATTCTTCTTCTCGTTACGGCGCTCAACTGGATTGCATGGTTCCCGTTTTTGTTGTTCGACACGGACTGGATGGGGCGCGAGGTTTACGGCGGGAATTCGCAAGGGAGTGCGAAGGAGCTGAAAACGTACAACGATGGCGTGCGGGCCGGGGCCTTGGGTTTAATGTTAAACGCCGTCGTTCTGGGGCTGACGTCTCTTGGGGTTGAGCATTTGGCACGTGCGGTTGGTGGGGTGAAGAGACTGTGGGGGATTGTGAATTTTTTATTGGCGTTTTGTTTGGCCATGACACTTTTGGTTACCAAAATGGCGGAGTCGAATCGGCGAGGGCTGGCGGCCGTGAGCGGTGGATCCACCGGCCATATTTTGCCACCGTCGGTTGGTGTGAAAGTTGGTGCTTTGGCTATCTTCACTGTGCTGGGGATCCCTCAAGCAGTAAGTTTTATGAGATTTTAA
Organism: Pistacia atlantica; assembly: GCA_026229545.1. Classification (NCBI taxonomy): domain Eukaryota; kingdom Viridiplantae; phylum Streptophyta; class Magnoliopsida; order Sapindales; family Anacardiaceae; genus Pistacia; species Pistacia atlantica. Next base: position 16,617,925 of record CM047906.1, on the reverse strand, counting down.
ATTTGGAATTAAATTTAATTTATTGTGAGCTGTTTATATTACTCAAACTTTTTATTTATAGAAATAAGATTTTAATAAATTTTTTATTTTTTAAATATAAATTAAAGAGTGAGATTGATTTACATTTAGAGTCAAATTTTACTTTCTATCATAGTTTTAAATAATAAATTATAAGTTTCTACGCATTTTATCTATGATTTATTTCTCATATTAAGTTTTCTTTTTAAAAAACATATCTTATTTCTTAAAATTTAAAAAGTCTATTAGATTTGAACAAAAAATTTATTCTTTATATTTAAAAATTAATAAAAATATTTTTATTTATATAAAAGATGCTTTTTTTAAAATAAAAAGCACCCTTAGAGATTCTCCTAGAAAATAGTTATTCTTCAACTTTATCTTATTTTTTTATGTTATTGAAGATTGTGACAAATTATAATTGGGTCTTGATGCGGCATTTCTTGTTCTGTTTTTGTAAAAAATAAAAAATAGAAGTATTTAATAAAATTTTGAGGAATTTTTATTTTTTTATTTTATGAAATTTACTGAAAATTAAAAATTTAGTGAAAATCAATTGAATTTAGCTTCTCTTTTCAATTTTTGATGGGTAGACTACTATAAGTTTAAAAAAAAAAAAATGATGTATGATTTTATCCTGATTTTTAAGGCATGTTGCAAGCATAATTTATTTTTATGAAATAAAATTTAACCATAATTTGCTTTGCTAAATTTATTAAGTAAAATTTTAAAATATGGGCTCTACTTCTACATAAAACACTATTTTTGGGTTCATTTTACTCATAAGCACATGCAAAATAAATGCTGAAATCTCTTTTAGCAAATAAAACAAAAAACAAAAATAAATAATTTTGTCATTTTTCATTTGGATGTTGCCAAATTGAATGATTTGATTGGACCAGAATTGGTTCAATTCAATGCTTTCAATGCCCTCTTTTATATTTTCTTATATTTATTAATTTGTCTTGGTTAGGCACTTATTTAATCTTATATCATTGTTATAATTTTTCTAACTGTTGGCATTATTCTTAAAGGTCAATTTTATTTATTTATTTTTACTTTGTACCGACCTTTCGTTTCTTATGATTCTTCAAATCAAATTTGGATTTCTCCACTCATCTTATATATTATATTCTCTCAATAAATATATTGTAACTTAATTTTGTAATTTATCCAAATAAATTTTTTTTTTTTTTTGAGCTATTAATGGTAGAAATTAAATTAAATTTCTACTTTGATATTAACTTCTTCACATTATGCACAGATAACTTTCAGTGTCCCATTTGCTATGGCATCCATATTCTGTAAATCTTCAACTGCTGGTCAAGGTATATAAACTTCCTCCACCCCTTTTAAGAAATTGTTTCTGATTCATATTTTCAGCCACCTTCTAATTTTTATTTGAAATTTTTCACATTTACAGGGCTTTCCTTGGGAGTTCTTAACCTTGCAATAGTTATTCCACAGGTATGTTTTCCTGTGGAGTTTGATTCCATCCATTTGACATCTCAAATTTTTAGTTTTGGATTCATAATTGCAACACCCATACCTGCAAAATTTGCTTACAGATTACTGGTTTTACAGATGCTGGTGTCTTTAGTTGGAGGACCCTTTGATGCTTTATTCGGAGGAGGCAACATGCCTGCTTTTCTCGCCGGAGCAGTCTTTGCCGCAGCAAGTGGCATCGTGGCACTGACCATGCTGCCATCACCGCCGCCCGATACTCCGACAAAAGCTCCAATAGTTGGATTTCATTAATTTATGTGGGATTCAGATTTAGTTGAAGCTCGCAAAAGAAAGCTTTTTTTTGAGGCAAATGTGTAATGTAATGTGCATTTTGGTATCATAATGCAGAAAAAATGAGATAAAAATTTATTTATAACGTCGAGATCTGTAGAGATACCATCTTCAAGTGCAATATAAGCTAACGATAAATGTGTCTTTATTTGGTAAATTGCAGAGTTTAGTGCATGGCTAGTGTCTTTGATTCACAAAGTTTTAATGTGGAATCATCGTATGTTATATATATCTGGTTTTATGTGTATCATTTATCATTTATATTTATCATGTTATTTAATGTTCGAATAATTTTTATTTGTCTATTGGGAAATTGCACTTTTGTTATATAACATATCATTTTTTTTACCATCTTGGAGGTGTTTGGGCCAACGTGCACATATTTCAATTAATTATTCGAATCCTAAAACTGTTGATCAGATAAGAATCTCAATAATCACCCCTATTAAGACTTGAGGAGACTCGAACTTAAAAGCTAATGAAACCTTCCTTTACTCTTTTACCATTATACTACATAATTAATTTTCATTTTGATTAATCATTATATGATAAATTTTATTTTTATCAAAATTTATTTTACCTTCCCAACCAAGATCCACAAACGGAACCTTACAAGTCAAATTGGGCTGATTTGGGCCTCCTATTAGGAAAAAAGACCATTAAAATAGTGTGATGAGTGATTTTGAAACTACTCAATTAATAAAAATAAAATGTAAAAAGAGTAGAAGATTTTGGCAAAGGAAGAAGCATGCACGAGAATCACATATGTTTGGAAGTTTAATTATCATGTGATGTATTTATTGAAATATTAGCCAAATTGGGAATTAGTAGTTAATTAATGTTAAGTCTCATTAAATATATGATTAAAGAAAAGTTTTAGTACACGGAGAAGGGATCTTATAATAATGGCATGATTTGAAATTTCATTGCAAATATTATTGAGAATCAAATGTCATGAAAATGGAGGGTTGATCAAGAGACAAGATGAAATAGAAAGACGTAGTGGATAATAAAAACATCTTTGTGTGTTATCTCTCCGTCAAAAGATGATTATCGTTTCAAAGAATGTGAGGTGTCTTGACTTATGGATATGACAATAATTTCTATATATTTACATTATTAAGTACATATAATATTAAAATTTTAAAAAAGATTTTTTCATTATATTGGGGTATTTAGTGAAATTTGTAAACTTAGGGGGTTTTTTGAAATTTTTAAATTTATAAAAACAAGGGTAATAAACATAAATCACTAATGACACTGACTGGAAAGTACCTATTTGTCATTTCAAAACCTTTCTAGTACTTCTTGTCATTACGATAAATCTTAGTATGTATAAGTCGTTCTCCCATAATAAAAACATCTTTGTGTGTTATCTCTCCGTCAAAAGATAATTATCATTTCAAAGAATGTAAGGTATCTTGACTTATGGATATGAAAATAATTTCTAAATGTTTTATATTTTTTTCTCTTAAACTTTGATCTACTACTTTTCATGAAATTACAAAAAATGTAAATAAATTTTTAAATAATATTGAAACACTATATTTTATTTAAGATAACTGCAATGAAATTTATTTTTTATCAATAATAAAATTTATACTAAAATTTTATTTATGTTACCATTTTTGTGCGACAATTTCACATGTAATAAAAGTGTGGTTATTGTCATTTGTCAAGACATTTCGTCCAACAAAAAGGTTCCGTGCTGGTGAACCAGTGATACGTGTCACTCTCTCACGAGTCACTATCCTCTCCACTTCTTCTGCTATAACTCATCCGCCATAACCAAACCTGTAACTACCGAACCAGACATTTGAAACACATTAAAAACCACGCCGTTTCATTCATCTGAAACGTTCTCTGGTGAATTCTGAAACAATGCCTTTGTTCGACGAATCTTCTTTACATGCTTACAAGCTCCTCTTCTATGCTCTCTCTCAAATCCCTACCTCGCACTATCTCTTCTCTCTTCTAATTCTCTCTCTCGCTTTTCTTTACAACATCTTGGAGTTCCACTTCTTTCAAGATCTCTTCTCCGGCTTTCGTGGATCCTCCGTTGCCTTGACCTTCAATTCCTCTTGCTCCCTCTATGACGACGTCGTTTCCAAGTGTAAAGTTCTCCACGGAAGGTCTGATTTTACTTATTTATTATTATTATTTCATACATAAGTTTGTTTCCGATTCTTCACTGCAATGTTATTAAATGCTTATAATTTGTTACAACAATAACTCACAAGTAGTAGTTGTACTTGTCGAGTAGAATGTTTAAAATCATATGTTGTGACATAATGCAGTATTAAATTTGTAATACGAAACAACAAACTATATGGTTATGGCAAAATCCTTTTACTTAATTTGTTAAATGAATCTGAATTGAATTCTTGAAGTTGCCAAATGGGAATATTTTTTCTTCTAGGGAAATTATTTTCTAGGAAACTTTTCCAGTTCGTGGATGAGTAGTGAAGAAAATCTTAACATTATGAATATATGCTTTTTTTTCTTTTACAATTTTGTTTCGGTATTTTTGAGTAAATGATAATGTGAATTTGCTTTCAAAAAAAACTTAACATTCCTAGTCATGCAGGTATCTGGCAACTCCTTGGCTTTCAAGTCCTCATATTCAGACTACTTTCCTGCATTTCTTTGGGAGGCCTCCAAGTTTCAATTACAGACGGTAATCATCTTTCAGTTGTTTTTATTTCATAAGACCATCTTCCTTTATCAATTGGTTATTTAATTAATAAGTCATCGAATTTGTGGCTATGCCTATTATAAGAGTTTTCGGGGACAACAGGAATATTAAAGCTTGTTTTAAAGTTGGGATAGACATTTACTTTTTGTGTAAGTAATGTGTATTCATTTAATCGAGTTAAACACTTGTTTTGCTGATTCCAATACAATCTGATAATGTATTTTTCTATATCTACTATTCTACTTGCTTTGCTGGTGTGGTTCAAAGCATCTATTTTTAGTTGTAACCTGGCTTGATGGGGGCTTTTCTGTTTTCTTAAATTCTTTTAAATGTTAGATTATATCTAGACTAGCATAGTATTCTGAATGTTGATTCTGGGTTTTAGTCTAACAAATGTTTATGTCTATATTTTTCCAGACAACTTTTTCATTTACCTGATGGTGGAATGATTGCCCTGGATTGGCTGATTGGTTCTGATGGTAAATGCATCCTATTTCATTTTTGACAACTATTTAAGTTATATCTGAAGGTGGATTGACTGCTTTTGCATTGACTTATGATTTCTGATGGTAAATATATGACATTGTTTACCATTCTGCGCAAGATGCTTACTCTATGATATATTCAACATTTGATGGTCATTACTACCATTTTTAACCGTACCATTAGCCATTTTCATAACATTATCACTGAAATCTATAGTTTGGAGTGCAATTCTGAGGCCTGTATTGAGTTGCTTGTACTTTGTCCATCTCGTAGGTCTGTTATAGCTTTCTCATTTATGTAGTTTGTATGCTGTGGTTGGCATGTCTCGAAATGTCATCAATCTTTGGCAGTTATTTCTAGTTCTTTGTAGCTAATCAAATTGATATGTGTGACGTTTTCTGGTCATATTTTATCCTATTGTTGATTTTTTAATGCAATTGTATCAGGATAAAATTTCCTCACTATTCCTGATCGAGTCCTATTCGTATTATCAAATCTTTTCCTGTGCATGGCCAGTATAATGTTCCTAGAATTTTGGGTTGGTTATGCCATTAATTTTATCTGCAAATTTTCAAAGAACTATAGATATCAATTTCATTATTGTTTTTTTTAAATCTCTTTATCGTAATTAACAATTTGGCAGACATTTTCTTTTTATCTGATAGTTGTTTTTGTTTATGACTAAAGTTTATACTTAAAGAGTGTAATATATTAATTTCATATGTGTATGCATGTGTGCTCTCTCACACACATTAAATACAAGTACTTATGATAGAATTTCCATATTGTTTTATGATTGCAATTTGCATAGAAATACTAGGAAAACTCTTAATACATATTGTCCAGTTCTTTTAGCTTATGACAATGTTGGAATAATAATTTGCATATCATATTAAGCTAAATATAGCAATCTAGCTGCATATATGATGAAGACACTATTGTATAATATTAACAAATAATAAGTTTTTTTTTTTTTAAACAGCTTCAGGAGGTTCTTTATACATGAATAATGCTATTTCAAAGGATGACTCAACTCCTATTGTGGTTGTGATTCCTGGCTTAACTAGTGATTCTGATTCTGCTGTAAGTTCACTAATACTTATTTTGTTTTATCTTTCTGATTTCTAGGCTATGGTGTTTTGAATTTTATGTAAACAGTGTTGAATATGATGAAGATATTACTGTATAATATTTGTTGAAAATGATTTTTTTTTTTCTTTCACGCTGTTATTGTCACATTGTGCATGTACCAGGACAATATTTCCTGGTTATTTACCTAGACCAAAAATCTAAATAACTTGGTTATGGCATTTAGCCTGCTCTAACTTCTGAATTTCATCTGGTTTAAAATATTAGATTGTATATTGTAGGAACAACAAAATGCTAATATGTTAAAAGACTTGAATGATTTTTCAACAAGTTGGAACTTTAGTTCTACCAATTATTGGTAGACCAAAAATTATTGCACATTATATATGGTATGGTAACTGGTCACTTTTTATCGTATGAATTGCAGTATATAAAGCATCTTGTGTTTTGTACGGCAAAGCGGGGATGGAATGTTGTTGTTACCAACCACCGAGGGTTGGGTGGTGTTTCAGTTACTGTGAGTTTCTTATTGTTTCTTCTCTTTTAGCTTTATACATGAAGGAATTGTTTATTTCTTAAATACATTTTAAATGGAGTGTCTATCCAAGTGGAAAAGATAAGCTTCACTAAAATGGAAACTTTTTGTTTGTGATTCTGTGCCTACTACGATGTGTACTTCCTGCACATCAAATGACATTGGGTGATCACTGTATGATAATCATACATACTGACTTCTTTGATAATTAATTGAGGTTGGTTTATTGTTAGAATGGAAATGCATGACTCCTTCACTTGCTTTTCTTATCTTTTTGTTCTTTTTAATACTCAAAAATCCCTCAACCTTCCCTACATGTTCATCCAACCTTGGTAGCTATGAAATATTTCAGATATGATGTCCCTAGTAGGTGGCCACAAGAAGATTTTAAGTTTTAAACCGTTGATCTCTTGGTTGAAATCAAGGGCTTTTACTACTAATCCCAATCCTTGGGGTTTGCTCCATCAGTTACTAAATACGGTTTGTTGTACAAATCGATCATTTAGGAGTAATAGAGAGACTGAAAGCCATGCAGAAGAGGTAGAAAATGTTTGAAGGCTACAATGTAATGATATCAAACAGACCTCCTTCCATTAATTTTTGAGAGTGGTCCTAAATTATGGTTCTGCAATGCTAATTATTTCAAGAGATTCCCATTATTCACCCCATTGTTTTTTGTTCTATTATGACTTCAATTTCTTGTTTAATACAGTAATTTCCTGTGACAATCTGTGCAGTCGGATCGCTTTTATAATGCTGGATGGACAGAGGATACAAGGGAAGTTGTTAGTTATCTGCATCATGAGTATCCTAAGGCTCCTCTATTTGCTGTTGGAACTAGCATTGGTGCCAACATTCTGGTATGTTGATGTGGTGCTGTTTCTGCTAAATCTCATTGAAGGTTTCAAATTTCATTGCAATTGTGCTTCAAGTTTTACCTATCGTTTTCATGTGTTTGGCTATTGGCTTCTCATTGGTTTGTAGAAAAATCTTGGTTGTTTTAACTAGCAGTAGATGTGGGCCTTCTCCAGTATCTTTTTTCTTTTAATTTTTTTTTTCTCCTTTAAGGGCAGTACAAAAAGAAATAAAATCGTCAAAGTTAGTATCATTCCTCACTATCTTGTGGATGCAGAGTTGAATTTAGTTAAAACAAATCTGGGTTGGGTTCTGTAATTTAAGGATGGTTCTGGAATTTTCTGAACTTGACTTTGTATTTTTTATGTTTCTTCTCTTCCTGGGGGCTTTTTAATCCCCTTATTTTCAAATTTATATTCATGTTGCAATAATATAAATGAAAAAAAGATTGTGTTTTTTCTCTTTATGTCAAACTATAAATTAAAATCACCTTGATATATATTTTTCTTCCTATAATCTGAATTATTTTTTTCAGGTAAAATATCTCGGCGAGGATGGAGAGAAGACTCCTCTAGCTGGGGCTGTAGCTATTTGCTCTCCTTGGGACCTGCTGGTTAGTTTCTTACCATAAAATGATGCAACTATTTGTAGTTTGACATTTATGTGGTACTGATACAATGGGTTATTTTCTCACATTCCTGTCATGAATCAGTTGCTTTATATTCAATACATGGTCTTAATATTTTGGAATCTAGTGTAAGTACTAACTGTAAGTCTTTAGGATAATTTACATCTAGTGAGTTATATTGGTATAGTGGGTTGAAAAGTGATAGTTTACATGTTGGCATAGTGAATTCTTGCGTAACATATCCTTGGTTTGTCATATAGAACATTTTTAAGAGCATATTTATCCTGGTTTGTCATACAGAAGCTTAAAAGTGTTCTCTGGTGTGTATTCCATACATATTTAATACAGGTGCCTTCTTCAAAAATTTGTGTTCATGGGACAGAGTTTGGAAAGGACATTTGGTCCCGGTCCAACATTTTTCAGATGCAGTGTAGCCTTGAGAAACCTGAAGCTAAATTGCTCATGCTTGGAGTTTGGTGGCAATCCTGTAGAAAATGATTAGGCAGAGAAATATGGAATTCAGCAAGAGAAAAAGAATATTGTCTTGAAGAATAATGGAGTAGATAGAGAAGAAATTCAAGGGAGCTGATAGAAGGCGAAGATACTATAGATCATAGAAACGTTCCTAACATTCAATTGAGTTAGAGCAGCATAACATAATATTATTTTGCTTGTACATAGATCTCTGAGTAAACAACTTTCTTCATGACTAAGGATAGCTAGTCTATCCAAGCCCACAAAAGGACTATTGCCTAGCCCAATTCCTATAAAAAAAACCCATTGCCCAACCCAATCCCTATCAATTTGGGAGTGGGTTCCTATCAAATAGTATTAGAGCAGCCCACGTAGTAGGGCCGAGAAGGAGAGTTGTTGATAGGCTTTTAGAGCCTGACAGGCTTCTAGGCGAAGTAAGACTCAAAGGGAAGGCAGTAAAGGCCGATGAGAAGGGGGGGTGGTGTAAACCAGGGTTGTGGAGTGCAACCGATAAGGGTGGACGCTCTCTGGAAAGAAGACCAACGAGGGCGTTGGGTCTCGAAGTGTGGGGGAATGTTAGGATCCCACATTAAGAGTGGGCCCTCTCCCTTGACAAGCCGGTTTTCCAAGGAGAGTTCTACTCAAGCCTACAAAAAGATCACTGCCTAGCCCAATTCCTATCAAAGATCCACTGTCTAGCCCAATTCCTATCAATTTGATAGTGGGTTCCTATCACCCTCAAATACAAAATAGCAAAATATAAAGATGGTTGTTGAGAATGATTGAAGACAAGTTACCTTAATTATTTTAAACTTAATACATTTTTACTGCATTTCTGCAATTAAACCTCTTTAATCTGAAGGCTTCCAGGGCAATCACACATTAGAATGTTTCCAAGTGTTGGTTCACATGTGACTTCACACAGTTCTTAATGTTTCTTTGGTAGGGAATATATTTTGTAACTATCATTTTTCGTTCTTGGTGGTTGGGGCATCAGAAAACGATAATATTTTATAGCTCACCAAGTTTTCCTTCTTATTTGACATTGAAAAAGAAATTGAAGTTTTCTACATTCGTGATTTGGCTGTCATCATTAGCTTATTAGAGGTCATGAACTCTCTTTTACTCCTTTGCAGATTGGTGACAGATTTATATGCCGCAGGCTGTTGCAAAAACTTTATGACAGAGCTCTCGCAATCGGCCTTCAAGGCTATGCACAATTGTATGTCTATACGACCCTTTTTCGCAAAATACTAAATACTGGGTTTAATTAAATCTATTAAAAGAGGTCTCTCTCTCTCTTTTTACTTTATAGTTTTAAAAAAATCATGAGGGTATCTTGTAGGTTGTGATTAATGACAATTTTCTGTTATTCTGTTTCTTTCTTTTGTTGTTTCCTTTTTGGGGCTTTCTTTTGATTGACTTGACCTGAGAATATAATGGTTGTTGCAGACATGAACCTCGTTATTCTCGCCTTGCAAATTGGGAAGGCATAAAAAAGGTTGGCTTCTTCACTGTGTTTGATCCTCATCTGTGTATAGGGAACTATTGCATCAGTGTTGTTGTGAAGATAATAAAGCATTGGAAAAATTATGTTAATAATTGATTTCTACATGCTACAAGGATGGTCTATTTATTTGCTAGTCTACTCTTTCGTCAGAACTTCAAGTTTTTTCTTTAGTAGCTGCCTTTTGGTCACATAGAGATTTTAGTTTTTTGTTATAAGTTTCCACCATTATCAAGATTGAAGTCCTTTGTTAGAGCAAACATGTATGCCATGCAGAAGTAGGACTTGAGTTGTTAGCTTAGCCTAATTTGTTTCACAGGTATCTTAAGTCAACCGGTGGAGATATATAATGGTTTTACTGTAAATATATTATTCACTAGCCTGGGCGAACAATTTAGGTGGATTCTATTTGTAGCTGAATATTGATCATTTGCTATTAGAATAATGGGAGTAGGCATTAGAATTGCTTGTAGAGATTTATTTGCTGTTTTGTGTGGAGCACTTGGTTGGAGACTATCAGAAGATTGTGCGGGAAGACAAACTTATTTCCATTCTAAATATTGTAATTCTCAAGATGCTCTACCATGATTATCAACGGCAGTTCTTTTGCTATTATCAAATTCTTGATCTTCTAGAGTTTACAACTTCTAGGTGCTTGCTTATTGTATATAACTGGTGTACATAGGTTATAGGCCTACTGTGGCACTTATAATCCATTTTCACCTCTCAAAGGGATCAACTGCAAATGCTGAAGGCTAATATTACTTTTATGCCACATGCCACACCTGTTGACAATGTATCTGGTGTTGTACTCTGTAAGTTTGCTAGGATTCCATAGTCAAATCATCCACTACACCCTAATAAAATAATATGGCAAGGGATTCATTATAGTAAAGTCGTGTCCTCCTTTTCTGTAAGTTATGTTGTTTTATTCGCTCAGTCTGAGAAGGATGAAATTTGGGCATTTACGCTACATTTATAGGAGCGAGGAACAGGATAGCGGGAGAGGAAGAGAGAGAGATGGGAGGCCTCATTATTTTTTCTCATTTGTTTATTTAAGCAAGATGAAAGGGAAAGTAAGGCAAGGGTTTGTCACTTCCCACCCTCTTATAACATTTCTTTTGTCTTTTCGCTTGAACTTTATACTTTTAGTTAACTGAACGGAAACTTAAATGTCTACTTAACGTGCCTCGTTTCACTTAGGCGGCCACCTTTCAAGCACCTAGTTCCCTGGGAAGTTATGGGATCTAACCTTTAAGGATACCAGTGATTGACACTTTCTTCCAAAGAGCAGCATTCAAATTGATGCAAAGTTTACTTAATGATTAAACAATGATATGTATTTCCAGTCTTGCCATGTACCAAAGAGAGCATTCTAGGGATCTATTAGTGAGGCCAAGATCCAGGTTGGCAGTTAGCAATAATTTATACATATATTTCACTGTCAAGTCATTCAAGAGAAATCCTATTCTACTATTGCTCATAATTTATATATTTGCTATGCTCCTTCCAACTAATGCTCTTTGTTTGTGTTTCAAAAGTCACGTTCTATTCGAGATTTTGACCATCATGCTACCTGCCTTGTCGGAAAATTTGAGGTACTATTGTCTTGCATTTAATCTCTTTTCTCTGAGCTCCTTTTCGTTATTGAGTTAACAGAGGTATCATGTCATTTCCTTAGACTGTGGATACATACTACAGACGATGTAGCAGTTCTACCTATGTTGGAAATGTGGCAGTACCACTACTTTGTATCAGTGCTCTTGATGATCCGGTCTGCACTCGAGAAGCCATTCCTTGGGATGAATGCAGGTCAAGTTGCTATTGCTTGCTACTCTATGCTTTCTTACATCATTTTGAGTGCTTTTATAGATATTTTTATCTTTAACAGGGCAAACAAAAATGTTGTTTTGGCTACTAACCGGCATGGAGGACATCTGGCGTTCTTTGAAGGAATAACTGCAGCTTCTGTATGGTACTTCATGCTTCCTTGTTACTAGAATTCTGGGACCTATCATTTTAATGTTCCAATGTTTATTTATTGGGTTAAATGCTCAAAGTAATCTACCGTTAGGAAAATTACTGAGTTTTGAAGCTTCTGACCTGCAGTAATTTGCTACTTAGGCTGAGAACATGTAGGACAGTATTTATCATTGAAGTTTTGCAACTTGCATAGTTTTATGGGAAACTCTCTCCAACTTGAACTAAGGGGATTTACATCACATGCTTAATTGATTTTTTGATTGATAAGTTTATGTTTTTCATGGCTCACCAATTTCTTCTTCTTCAGATGGATAAAGATGGGCAGATCTTTTGTTTACAAGTTCCCCTTTCTTATTTGTTTTTCATTATCTTTTCCTTGCAGGTGGGTAAGAGCTGCTGATGAATTTCTTGGTGTTCTACACTCTAGTCCATACATGCATGTGCAAAAGAAGGTTTGATTCATTTTTACAACCCTAGAATGGATAGAACGTATAGAGAGTTTTAAAAAGATCTTTTCATAGAACGTTTATCACATTTGCTTTCAAGTTATTTGTACATGGCATTCGAAATTATATGGATAAGTGCTTTCCTTGTTCTAGTTAACGCAATTCAGAGGCTATTTCGATTACCTGATATATAGTTTTTGCTTTTTCTTGTTTGGATATGCTGATGCAGGAATCAGGCCATGTCCATACATCATTAGAATCCTCAATAGATCAAGGTCCTTATGTTAATGTCTCAGAAGATGGAATGGTGGCTGCAGTAGGCAATGAACAAACAAGAAATAGCATGGTGGGAGACTTACCCCAGTCCCAGAACGTTGATCATAAGATGGATAATGAAATGGTTCCAGATACCGAGCATGATAAGCGGCTCACAGAAGCAAAGTCTGATACTGTTCCCAGCATTGCTCAAACATGTGAACCACCTACAAACATTCTGGATGTCAAATTTCCAGATGTAACTGCTGCCATTACAAGGCGCTTAAACCATCTTTCACGACAGAATAGAAGATCCATATGGTTGCTTGCGTACGTCGCTATTATAACAACATGGCCATTGCTAGGCTCAGCTCTTGGAATTATCTTTCGAGGGAAGCACAAAAGTGTCTTGCCCGCTGTATTTACAAGGTAATCTATGCTTGAAAACATTGTTTATTTTCTACCTGTATTTATTATAGGCAATTGCCATGCTAAGTGTGAGATCTTTACTGTTCTGAAGTCGCAACGATTATCCAGTTTAGGTATCAACACTGTAATATCAATGAAGGTTATAGGTTAATTGTTGATTTCGCTTGTATGTCTGCGTTAAACGTAAACCATTTCTGTGTTAATAACAAGATTTTGTATCCTGGTATGGTGAGTGTCTATTTTGAGGTCATGACCTGCCATCTTCACTTCTCAAAACATATGGCATCTCATACGCTATCGCTTATCTGGATCATGACCATAAAGGGTTCAGATGGGAAGGTAACCTAGCTCGAGACCATAATATGAGGTTTCAGAAGGTAACATTAATCTAATATACCATAAATTCCAATTCGTATATACATTGATGAACTTGAAAGCAAAAAACTTTGCTGCCTTAAGATTCTTATTATAGACTTTCTTTCGAACTAACTTTGTTAAGTAATGTTAGAATTTAAGGTGGACTTGACTTTTTATCTAATAAGGTATTTGTTGAATGAGAAGATTATCTCATTCTTATAAACTAGTAAGCTTGAGTGTGTCTAGTCGATGTGAGATTTTAACACTCTCACACCCAATAAGGTTTTGTTAAATGAGAAGATTACCTTCTCTTATAAACTAGTAGGCTTGAGCAAGCCTAGTCAGTGTGAGATTCCAACACTCTTCATGGTAAAACCTATATGTTGGGTCATGCCTGTTGATAGATGGAAGTAGTTGTTGGCTTTAACTCCTCACTCGTTAGTCAAGCACTCGCCTAGCTCTGATATCATGTTAAAATTTGAGGTGGGTCTGACTCTCATCTAATAAGGCCTTTGTTGAATAAGAGGATTATCCCCTTTTATAAACTAGTAGGCTTGAGTGTGTCTCGTTGGTGTGAAATTTCAATAGAAACCAATTCCTAATAGCATACATATTAATTATTTTAAGATTTCTAGATAATATTATTGTGTTTCGTTTCGTGGACGTGGATATACTGCTAAGCCACGTAAATTTTGTATTTTTTTTCTCTTTCTTTTTATTTCTTTCACGTTGAGTGTTCTATATTCAACATTGTGTGTTTGACTAAATATTCTACAACAATAGGTTTGGTTAAAAATTGTTACAAGTGTTTCAGTTTCATAACTAATAGTAAACAATTCATGCATTGATAACAAGATTATATTTTCAAATCATGGCCTTCTCATCGTTAATTGTCAAATTTTAAGTACATATAACATTTCATTCCAAACCTAATTTGATCCTACGTTAGTACATAAAAGTAAAAAACTATAAGGATGTGGGTATTGCCATATTGTTGCCGAGATCAAAATTCAAGGGTTCATATATTGCTACTTTGAAATTAAAAAAAGAATAATACTACACTTATCTCAAATTTTGCATCCCAAATGATGTGTTACGATATAGTATTGTCATATCATTCTATGAATCATCACTTCATTTACATATCATACCACATATGATGACACATCGCTTGAGATATATGAAATTTGACATAATTTTGGGAAAATGTAGTATTATTGTTAGTCCAAAAGTGAGTTTCTCCAAGTCTTATCAATGTATTCAAGAATCATTAGTGAAACTGAGTTTGATTTTTCATTGTGCATAAGCAAAGAAATTAATCCTTTTATAGATTGGATTACATTGGAGAAGTAAAAAGCTTTTATTGGAGAGGTCTTCCATCTACTGAATCAAATTGAAGGTTTGACCATGTTTTGAAAAGCTTCACTTCTTCTCTCATATGATTCCTTAGTGCAATTCTAATGGGAATATATGCTTAAATTTTTTATGAACCATACTATACTTACTCACCATCTTACTAACCATCTTACTATCCTTTGTTGGTGATAAGTATAGTGTTTTTCATTTTTTATATAAAGGTGATGGGAAAATGTTTGAAATCTAACAAAATAATCTAGAAGGCTATTAGTTGTTTTGCATAATTGATATTAATATAGATAAAATATTCTAAAGGAATTTTTTTCTTTTTCTTTTTGAAAGATGAAATGAAAGGCCAAAGGAGGATGCATAATGCCTTATATTTAAGATGAAATTATTACCTATCATTTAGTGAAAAATCTTAACGCCCAATATTTTATGCTACAATGAAATGAAATAAACATATGCATAATACATTAAATAATTTAATGAACTAACATCTCATTTATTTATTTCATTTTATAACACTTCAATTTGTATGAAAAAGCTTGTATATCTAATATTATTTTACTCATTGATTAATTATTTCATGTGGTGTGAATCTGTTTCCTTGGGTTAGTTAATCCACTTAGAATTGAACATTTTTAATTACCCATTTACATTAAATTTTCCTTCGGTGAATACCAACTATTTTAGGATTCTTATTCTTTGAGGATTTTTAAGTTCTTAGGTTGAGAGAATGTGAAATTTCCTTCTTCGCATCACCATTATATAAAGAACTTGAGCAAATTGCCAATTGCGCTAGGGAATCAAATGGAAGAAGAATTGAAACTTTTAAAGACATGGTCAAGTCGATATGCTTTGAGGATAATTTGGGCATTCAATTTGAATCAATTGATGAAGACTTGGCCAACAAAAGCCCTTCACTTCTTCAATATAATCCTTTCTATAAAAAGATTCCTGTGCTTGTGCACGGTGGAAATCCAATCTCAGAATCACTAGTGATTCTTGAATACATTGATGAGACATGGAAGCAATACCCCTTGCTGCCTCAAGATCCTTATGAAAGAGCCATGGCTCGCTTTTGCGCTAGATTTGGTGATGAAAAGGTATCCGTATGTATTTGTTTTACCATGATAACCTAATTAAATTAATATTATAGGATGACCCTGTTTGTGAATTAGTCTAAATTTCATTTACTTATCAGCTTCTACCATCAGTATACAATGTTCTCTACACACAAGGGAAAGAACAAGAGGAAGCTAATGATGTCGCCCATGAGAACCTAAAATTCTTAGAAGAAAAACTAAAACTAGAAGGAAATAAATTCTTTGGTGGATCTTGCATTGGGTTGGCTTGTTGACGTGGTGAGTGTCATAGAAGAAATAACTGGTATGAAAATTCTATTTGAGGAGAAATTTCCATTGCTATCAGCTTGGAAGCATGAGTTTGCAGAAGCACAAGTAATCAAAGATAGCTGGCCACCTCATGACAAATTACTCATCAAGTTTCGTGCCATGCGTGAGAATCAGCTCAAGATTGCAGCAGCTAAATAAATTGAGGTAGAGAATAAATATAGCCACATGCAATGCGTTGTGTGAAAAGCATTGCAAATGCCAAGTCTCAAATTTTTACTATTCTGAAGTGTGAAATCTTCACTATTGTGAAGTCGCTTCGACTTAGTTATGTATCAGTTCCAATGAATAGAATACGCAAATTCCATAAATTCTCTCCCATATTTTTTATTTTTTTTCCGAACAAGGAGATAAGGAAAGAAAAATGCGAAAAAAAGTCAGATTTGTCTAATGGATACGACAGAGGTCTTCTACCTTTTATGTTGGATGGGCAAAAGCTATACATACAACATCTCTTGCTAAACTCAATTTGGGTGCCTCTTTTTTAGTGTAGAAAAACTAATACACATAAATTTTCATCTAATTTTCAACATATTGACTACAATTATTGGAATCTTTGTACATAAGTTAGAAAGATATTCCACTAAATAATGACAATGATTTCCACAAAGAAGATAAGATTAATGGATCTTCCTTTAGCCCTACCTTTTGTCGTTTTTAAAGAGAAAAAAAATGCCTTCACAAAATTTGAACCTACTATCAAGGTTTTTCTTTGTCCTTTTACCCATATCGATTTCAATTTGGAAACAAACTCTTGTCCTTCTTGATTTGTCATATTTTAAAACCTCTTTCCCTTCACCTTTGTATTTAATGAAATTTTAAGCAAAATTCCCAGCCATTAGAAATATTACAGAAGGAATCACATGGCAGAAGAAGTGAAGCTTTTGAAGACATGGTCAAGCCCTTTTGGTTTGAGGATTGTTTGGGCATTGAAGCTCAAGGGCATTCAATTTGATTCAATAGATGAAGACCTCGCCAACAAAAGCCCTTTACTTCTTCAATACAATCCAGTTTACAAGAAGGTTCCTGTGCTTGTTCACAACGGAAAATCAATCTCAGAATCACTAGTGATTCTTGAATACATTGATGAGACTTGGAAGCAAAACCCTTTGCTGTCTCAAGATCCTTATGAAAAAGCCATGGCTCGCTTTTGGGCTAAATTTGGCGATGACAAGGTAATCCATTAAACCTCTTTATGAATTGGTTGATTTTACCAAGATTAATTATATGCAAGCGATATTGTAATATGACCCTTTTGATGAATCGTTTCAAATTCCATTTATTGATCAGGTTTTATCATCCATATGGAGTGTGTTCATCAATCAGGGGAAAGAACAAGAGGAAGCATTACAAGTAGCCATGGAGAACTTGAAACTGTTAGAAGAAAACCTCAAGGGAAAGAAATTCTTTGGGGGAGAAGATTGGATTTCTGGATCTTGCATTGGGTTGGCTTGCTAATTTGATTTGTGTGCTAGAAGAGCTAAGTGACATTAAAATTATAGATAAGGAGAGATTTCCTTTGCTATTAGGTTGGATGCAAGAGTTTTCACAAGCGCCAATCATCAACGAAAGTTGGCCACCTCGTGAAAAATTGCTCACTAAGTTCCAAATTATGCGTGAGAATCAGTTTCAAGCTTGCAGCTGCTCAGCCTATTTGAATTTGCTTTTTGATTATGTTTTATGGTTGGGATTGTCATAAATCTGTGTTTTTCTTTTTCTCGTTTACTAAAACTTGGAATAAAAGTTTTATTATGGGTTTTTTTTTTTCAAAAATATCGATGGTGCAATGAAAATATCATTAAATAAAATGATGAAAACAAATGTGTAGGAAGTTATATAAATGAGCCTCCACCATCTCAATTTCTCACAAGAAAGCAAGTAAAAATTCAAAGAGAATGAGATCCGGGGAAGACAAGGATTCGAACAGAATGCTCAAGAACTGCAACAATTTGTTAAACAAATTGATTAAGCATAAGTGGGGATGGGTGTTCAACCACTCGGTGGAGATGGATTGAATGACTATCACACCATAATTATGCATCCGATGGATTTGGGCACACTGAAGAAGAATTTGAAAAAGAATTCGTACAATCACCGCATGACTTTGCGAGGGATGTGAGGCTTACCTTTGAGAATGTCATAGTTTATTAGTATTACCCTGGACGTCAGGATGTGTATATAATGGCTCAGACATTGTTGAATTTCTTTGAAGAGAAGTGCACGAAAATAGAGTAGGACGATTCCTATTCCGCTTGCTCTTCGGTAAGAGCCCCTGCCCGCGTAGATATAATGAATTTTTGTTTCGATCAAATAACAGATATAAGTAATTATATTGGATCTAATTCCAGTTCAGTCATCTAATGCATAAGATTTTTTTTTGTTTATTTTTCACTCTTTTTTTTTTCTTGAACAAAATCTTCTATAAAGGACTTTTGGTAAAATATTAGAAGGGGGTAATTCAACAGTGTTAGTTTTTCCATTTACATCTTACATCCCAAAATTAATTTCACCAGTTCACAATAATTATTTAGCCCATTGAAAAGCTCAATTTCTATTACATTACCAACTTTGTTGGGCTCAAATTCGTCCAAAAGGCCCAAAGCGAGTTCAATTCACGGAGCCTATAAAATATAAATATATCACCACGCATCATATCAACCATGTCATAAATTAATATGTTTAATATATATAGTAAATATATTGGTTTTTCCCTCTTATAAGAGGTGTATTGGTTTGTAATACCGTGATGCAATACCATAGACTTTGTTGGTAGTAAAAGGTGAAAATTTTTTATACAAATTGATGTGATATTGTTAGGGTTAAAAATTGTCCTTGGCCCAAATAGGGAGAATAGGACCACCAGTGAGGAAGAGACCAAGCCCAATCACAAAGAGACCCAAGCCAGACTAATCCCATTCGATGCGAGATATAGCCTGCCCAAACCATCTGGGCACGGACTTCCCAGTTCTAGCTCACTTCCTGGGCCTATAGGCGAGCTCAGAGCCCAAGACCCCCACTGATCACTTTCCTGTTCCTGATCAATCTCCCATTCGAAGTCACTTTCCTGTTGTTGATCACTTTCCTACTAAAAGTGACTTTCTTGTTCAGATCACCTTCCTATTCGGATGATGGTAAGACAACTCACCACCGCCCTAACTCTTCTAAGGTTTGTATCAAAGCCACACTAGGACTCCTACTCCCTACCAAGATTGGGAGATCGGACGGTCACTATATAAACAGAGGCCAACCTTCTCACAAAGGGACATCGACATTACACCTTCACACCCGAAGCTTTGACTCGAGAGCTTCATATCACTACCGTAGTCATAGTCCCCACTAGACTTTCGATAACCTCTCTACTCCCTAACCCTCACTATAATAGTCTCTTTCAGCCTTGCTGACTTGAGCGTCGAAGTGCTACAAGAAACACCACCCCAGGTGTTTTCCGTTCGCTTCACACGCTTTGTTTCTCTACGTGTGTAGGTGTAGCGGATCGCTAGTGGTCTCAACCTCACGGGATCAAACCCCCCTTCCATACATGTAGAATTTTTACGTCTATAGATATAAAATGAATAAATGAATTTAAACAAAATTTAAGTCAATAGATGTTCAATTAATATAGAAGAATGATGTGACAATAAAAGATTATGTCGCATCTATTTATATAACAGAGTTTATATATTTAATTTGTATACATAACATGCATTGTAGGTATAATAACTAACCATAAAATTAAGTAACTTCCTATTATAATTAGTGGGTTACGTGTCTTCAAAATTCTCCAATAATTATTTAAAACTCTATAAATACCAAATTTACACGCACTCTCATTCAAACGATTTGAAACATCAATAATATTACAATTATTTTGATTCTTCAACATATTTTAGGGTGACTATACCAATAAAGCAATCAACGTGGAACAACAAACAAACTTGTGAACCCTTTAGTCTCATAAGTAGACCCAAATTATTTCATCATCAACATCACCGTGATTAACCTAAACATCTTATTTTACCAAGTCAATGGTCATCCATTTAGTGTCATATTCGAAAATTTTGATTATTCTTTTGAGTTTCACGTACTAGTCCTTAATTTCAAGGTTGATAACAACACTTTTGAAAAGATTACAATTAAATGTAATTTTTAGGAACATTATAAAGACTTTAGGATTTAATTAAGTAATTAAATATAGAAAAACTTTGGAAAGTGATATATCATATAAAATAAGCCTAAAGTACTTGGCAGGGCGGCAATAATATACCCAAAATAGTTGTAGACAAAATAGGCATGAAGCATACGAAAGAATGACTCATACTCAACACCATATCTCACAAAAATATGAATCTGCCATTGCAATTTGGTTAAGGACAAATGTATTTGGTGAGAAATTGACCTTTTTATTATCAAGGAATCAAACCACTCTAAGACAAAATTAACATCAATTAAGCTAGCTTTTAATTAATTAATTAATCCCAAATCAGGTGGGCAGAATAGAAGTTTCTTATCGATCATATTATCTTCTGTCTTTTTGGGAAAATTATAATCGATCCCTTGTTCTAATTGCAAGAATATTCAACTATATATTGATAGCAAGATGAAACAAAGGAAAAGCCAAATGGGTATCACATTGTAATCTAAGCCTTTATCCCTTTATAGCCTTTCTGTCTTCTATAGATTTATATTTATATGGTAAGTATAATATGGTTGTACTTGTATTGTACAATATTATTTTTCTTTTAAATAGTTGGTGATGAATAATATGCTTAGCTGATGCTTGCGGCATTTATTGTAAATACGGTAGAAATACTTCGTATATAATCATACTGATGGGACTAAACTAATTTTATTATTATGAAAATGTTATAACTTAGTATATGTGTAGTTACAAAAATAATTGTTTTGATTTCTTATTTTATAAATCATATTTTAATAGTATTAGGATTTCAACTCATGTTTTAATAGTATTAAGATTTCATGAATTCAATATTTTAGTAGTATTATGATTCAAGTTACAAATAAAGTGGATGAGGAAAATCAAAGAATCATTATAGAATTGAGTGATTAGATTTGACAACTTCACTACACTCATCGAATAGATATTAATATCTTCATCAATCATCCAAATAAGCAACAAGCCATGTATGTTTTAACTGAATAAGAAATCATTATCACAATTAGATAAGAAGAGGAAATAGATAATCATGAGGATGATAGTAAATACAAAAAGTTTCGTGCCAATAAACTTTTAATATGCTTGAGAAGCTAGAAATATTTTGACTTCAACAAAAGGTGTCCATACTGGCGAGTTTTTACTTACCCGCGAGTATAAATCATTGTTTTAAACAACTTTAGATAAATATTTTATTTCATCTTAAACTTTTAATGTAACATAACGTATATTTTTTTGTATTATACAAATAATTATTACTATGTGGAGATAAGTTTTTTAAGATAGGTATTAGAAAAATTTTAACTTATTATAATGTAAATTTTATTCTTATTTAATAAGTGGCCCAATTTGGGACCATATTTTTTTATGACTACATAAAAATTATTTTTATACAAAGCATCACTATAAAGAGATTCTATTGTACTTATAAAATTGAGTTATTAATTTTGAATATTAACTTATGTGGTATTTGATTGAACGAATATTTGATTTAGCCATACCATATTAATTATATAATAATGAGATAAGTGTTATATAAATAAATAAGTTTATAAGTGTAGTATTACTTATATATGAAATTAGAAAGAGATATATCTTTGATGTATTCGAATTTTGAAAGAAATTTATGATGATTGTCAAAATTTTGAAGGAATTTTATGGTAAAATTCAAACTAGTGAAACTAATATTATCTAGATTAACCCTGGGGAGTCAATAAAACAGTTCCAACTAAACCTTGGGGGAAATCAATAAACGAAGTCAATGATGTTAATAAAGGGTGAATTGATTAATTAAAATGTTAAAGCATCTCCAATGTTGCTCTTTATTTTGAAGAGCATCTTTTCATATAAATAAAAAATATCTTCATTAATTCTAAAATATAAAAAACATAATTTTTATTCAAATCCAATTGACTCTTTAAAATTAATGAAGATACTCTTTATTTTTAAGAAAAAAATTTAATGGGAGAGAGAATTAATAAATGAAATGCATAAGAACTTGTAATTTATTAATTAAAATTAGGATTGAGAGTAAAATTTGACTCTCTAAATGTGAAAAGTTAAACCCACTCTCTAATTTATATTTTAAAGATAAAGAGCCTGTTGGACTCTTGTTTTTATAGGATAAACTCTTTATAATAAATAGTTTGGGTAATATAAATAGTCATTTGGAGATGCTCTTAAAAAATCTTTAGACAAAAATTTATCTTATCCTCATCCAATAATCTAAATAAAATAACTAAAGATAATCAATTAATTATATTTCAAATTGAAACGTAGTGATGAAGGGAATCCAACTAATCTTTGACTTTCTGGTCTACCAACATTAAACCATACCTTCTATAAAATCTTTCAATGCTTTGAACAATTCTTCAACCAATTTAGAATTCAACGTGATGCCTCAAATTATGATGTTATGAATGTTGAAAATTAGTGATATCGATGCACCAAAAAGTCTACAAAATGAGAGAACTTGTTCACACTAGAATGGCATATAATTAATTAATTAATTAAACATAGTGTTCAAATGAAGCAACTTAATTCCATAAAGTGAGAAACACACCATTATATATTCATAACAAGAGGTTAGAATGTCATCTTCAAGGTAATTCTAATAAATAGTTAATCATAAAAACTCTTCTCAATTTGATTCTGAATCTTCCTTTCCAATATGTATGACAAACGATTCAACAACAAATCAATTTTTCTTGTCTTTGTAGAAATCGTCTTAAATATATTGATAAGAACATATTTTTACAAAATTAAATATAGATTCATGACATTTATATACCATGATACTAATAATAAATTTATATAGCGAGATCTAACGATCGTAACATCGAATAAAATTTTGTAAATTAAACATAAATTAACGATTTAAAAAAAAAAAACCTAGTAACACTCGGATAGTAGATTCATAGGACTTTATATATATATATATTACAAATCTATTACAAATCAACATCAAATTTCGAACCTGTGTTCAATTTTAAGGATACATGTTTCAATATTGTCGGTTTACTTCATGTTCATTATTATCAAAAAGAAATTTTTTAAACATGGATTTCTTCGAGGATAATACTACAACTAGATTGATTTTTTTTTTTTTTGCCACATAGTTTAGTATCCCTAGTTTTATCATTTAGAAAACCAAGGCCGTAAATGTTGGATGAATATTTGGCTTCAGCTAGGCAATTAGGCTTTCATCGCGACGGATTTAACGGATCATGTTCGTTAATAATCTTTCACAAATATTATTATTAATTGTTGTAATGTTTGATTATCTTTTATTAATGGCATTGGATATCCAAGAAGTTGCCATATGTCAAGCTCAAAATGCAAGGGGCAGCATCACCTTAGTTCCCATAGTAAGTTCATGAGAAGTTGGATCAAATTCTTCTTTAAGAACAATTCAAACATCAATTCCAATGTAAAAACTTATCTCCTTGATTATTCCATCGGCAACTTGTGTTTCCAATTTAACATATTGCATTACATTTTGTATGTTGCACTGAATAGAGCCAAATGCTAGAAGCCACATTATGAAACAAAGAAGAATAAAGACTAAAGTATTTTAAAGAATTGAATTGAATTTTATATCAATATCAAACCAAGTTGGAAGAATATATACTCTTGAATTTATATAACAAAGTTGTTAGCCGTTTGAATTAGTTTAATCAAACATATAAATTAAAAACATGTTGATTGGGAGTGTAATATTCGGAGATACCAAATGATACAAACATTATTACCGCTCTACTATACTGATGGATTGATCTCTATTGTATAAATACTTTCTTATCGATTTCCTAGATTTATATGTTGCAATAATATATTTTTGGGTTGTTGAGATATATTTTTCTTTGAATTGAAATCACAATGTGAACCGAATCTAGAATCAGCTACTCACTAGAAAGTAGTGTAGGAACTATTGCTAATCGTCAGTATATCAATTAAATTTTACATACTCAATATTGTATACTCATCACTGTAAGAATTATAGCTTATTACGATGTAAAAAAAGTGTCAATATAGACCATAATAACATTGCAAAACATCTATAAGATTGAGAGATATGTTTTATTACGATGTTTATCTTTACGTTAGAAAAAAGTTATTTAAAAGTCACAATACTACTGCAAATCAACGTCTTGATGTTGCATTTGATTAATTTTTCACTCATTAATCTTTACAATTAATTTTCATATATTAAATTATAACACAACTAATATGATATTACTGTGTTATCATAGGTTTTCTTTATGTTAGCATGATATACAGCAATAATACAGTGTTTGTATATAATCTACGTGTATAATTACCCGTATGTATATTAAATTAAATTTCTTAATGATCAAGCTTAATTAAGTTTAATCTTATTATTATTAGTTTCTTGAATTACTAAGAATAGTTAGTGTTACCCATTGAATATAAGCAAAATCCTGTTGACAAATTTGTTTGGTCACTCGATCACTTTCAATTTATTAGGCAGGAAATTTTAAAGACAAAAAGCATTGTTCAAAATTTCAGCATCTAGAAAGAGAATAAAGACAAAGTCGCATATAGGACGGTAGGTTGGATTCCCCATTTTTCCCTGCTGTTTCTTGTCCCCTTCAATTGGCCTCTTTCAACTCTTCCGAAATACCAAAGCAACCAAATCAATTCATCCATAAAATAATTTCATACTTCGTTTCATATATTAAATTAATCTTCACCATGTTTTCTTGATATTTGACACTGATTCTTGAAGAATAAAAAGATACCCTTGTCGCCTTAATTTCCTTCTTCAATATGCTTTGTTTCTATTCCCATGTAATGACACAAAGGAATTTTTTTGAGTTATTCTTCCATGTCACATTCAATTCTTCCATAAAATCTCAAATTTGATATCTATCTTTAGTTATCTACATTTTGCTCTTATGTCTCTCATGGAAGATACTGATGATGAGTTCTTGAGTCTCAGCCTTGCTATTGTGGAAGATAATTCCTGCGCCGCTACGGACAGGAGGCGAAAGAGGAAGAGGAGGGCTAGTTTTGATCATCTTTTGAGTAACGCATATGGTCATGAAGGTTATTGTGAAGGGAAGGTCTTTAGTCTTCTTCAAATGAGGGAACAAATGTTAAAGTTAGACCATAAAAGAAAAGGAGTTGTTGAGGAAGACGGAAAAGGGCTTCAATTGATTCATTTGCTACTGATTACTGCCACGGCGGTTGATGAAAACAATCTCGATTTGGCCTTGGAGAATCTATCCGAGCTCTATCAAAGTGTGTCGTTAACCGGAGACTCGGTGCAAAGAGTTGTTGCTTATTTCGCCGATGGCTTGGCAGCGAGGCTTCTCACTAGAAAATCTCCTTTCTATGATATGATCATGAAAGAACCAACTAATGAAGAAATGTTTCTCGCTTTCACCGATCTTTATCGCGCCTCTCCCTACTTCCAGTTCGCGCATTTCACTGCGAACCAGGCAATAATCGAGGCATTTGAGAAGGAAGAAGAGAACAACAACCGTGCATTACATGTAATTGATTTTGATGTGTCCTATGGTTTCCAGTGGCCTTCTCTCATTCAATCACTCTCCGAAAAGGCAACGAATACTAATCGAATATCGCTTCGAATCACTGGATTCGGAACAAGCATCGAAGAACTGCAAGAAACCGAAACTCGACTAGCGAGCTTCGCGAAGGGGTTTAGGAATCTTGTGTTTGAGTTTCAAGGATTGCTGAGAGGATCCAAGCTGATTAACCTGAGGAAAAAGAAAAATGAAACAGTTGCTGTGAATTTAGTCTTTCATTTAAACACTTTGAACAATTTTTTGAAAATATCTGACACACTGAAATCAGTTCATTCACTTAAGCCCTCAATTGTGATCTTGGTGGAACAAGAAGGGAGCAGGAGTCCAAGAAATTTCCTGTCAAGATTCATGGAGTCTCTGCACTATTTCGCCGCGATGTTCGATTCTTTAGACGATTGTCTTCCACAGGAGAGCACGGAGAGGTTGAGCATTGAGAAGAACAATCTTGGAAAAGAGATCAAAAGCATGCTCAATTGTGATCACATGGAGAATTCAAACCATCCGAGATATGAGAGGATGGAGACATGGAAGTTAAGGATGGAGAACCATGGATTTGAGGGGATGAAAATAAGTTCAAAGTCTTTGATTCAAGCGAAGCTTCTTTTGAAGATTAGAACCCACCATTGCCCTCAATTTGATGGAGAAAATAGTGGGTTTAAAGTGTTTGAAAGAGACGAAGGAAGAGCCGATTTCTTTAGGGTGGCAAGATAGATATTTGCTTACAGTTTCTGCATGGCATTGTGTATGAATATAGTTTTAATCTTTCTAACACATTCATATATATGTGACTTTATCAAATAATATTAGGGTTTTGGGATGCACCAAATTGTTAGTCGTGCTAATTGAAGTTGCTCTATTTCATCTTCTTGTATTGGTTAGGGGTTTTCCTTTCGTTTTGCTCTAATTGTATATTTATTATTTTGTTAATTTATTTGTTTTAAACCTTATCTTATCTTATCTTATCTATCTTGACTAATATATTCATTACGTTAATATTGTCGTATCATATATATGTGCTACAAATGTACCTTAAAATGCCGCACGTACATTCGTGTGGGGAATCTAAGGTCATGTTATTATGCTCACTAGAATTGACTCTAATACCATTTATAATGATTTGCTCCCACATAAATAATATTGTTAGTCTAACCTTCATATCCCATAAAAATGATTCAAGTATGTGAGAGATTTCCTCCCACTAATATGAAGCTCTTTTGTGTTATTATATAAGAAAAATTGTGCACGTTTGTTATGCCTGGGAAATCAAGGGCTAACGTGGGAAGTCACGTGATGAAGTATGACCTGCTTCCGTCAGGACGGTAAGCGCACGTCAGGTCTGCCAGACGCTGTGGAGCTCCCACGTGTCCATTTCCCTGCTCCAAATCGCGTGAAATCAGCTTGGAACGTGGGCAATGTGACGTAAAGCCGGATTATGTCCTGACATTCACACCAACCCATGGATTTAATGATGATTACATGCATCCATCTCGTTATAAAAAGAGGAAGATCCCTCCATGAAGGGGATTCAGCCATTTTACACTGGAACTCTCTCTCTCTCTTGCAAACTTTGTATTTACTTTTCCTAATCATTTGTAAGTCAGTCCGTTGTTGCGACCTGACCCACTATACTAATACAAATCAGTGGACGTAGGACTTGCTACCTTAGCATCCGAACCACTTTAAAAAGCTCTCATTGCATTTATTTCACATTTTCTATCCATAATCACGTGTGTCTCTTGACCAATCAACGTTGCGCACGTGTCGATTAGTTGATGTTAGAATCATGCATCAACAACGTTAGACCTTAAACGAACAATATAGTATAATTTTTTCAAATAAAAAAGATGCAACTGTCTTTTTCTTCAAACTCTTAAAAAACCACGTAAATAACCTTAAAATTTGATAAAATCTCCTATCATGGATATACATATATGTTTCTCATCAATTATATCATTATTATATTATAATTTTTTCAAAAATTTATATTTCAATTTTATGAACCCATTAACAGACCAGTGTTTTTTTTTTTAACATCAACTACTAAACCCTCCTAAAAACGAAAATTTTATTTTACAAATTACTAAAAACCCCTTTGGGGGTGTTTTTGATAGTTTCTAGAAATACTAGTGTCAATTGAAAAAACAAAAATGATATCTTAAAGGCTGAACGGCATTCTCCCACCTGAAGTTTGCCTCAAAGAAATTTCATACCTAAAAAGTTTTAAAATGACAATTACCTACTTTCGGTTAATATTTGTCCGTTAAATTTAATTAAAGAAGGATATGATAGTGAATAAAAAAACAAACAAAGGTTAATTATGTCCTTTACCCCCTACATATAAAAAATAAAAAAAACCCACTCCATCTTCTTCTCATCACCACTACCAACACCACCGCCGGTCGTTTGCTGTTGGTTCTTGTCGAATTCTTCACTGGAATTGACAGGAAAAGCTACCCTAACCCCAATCACACACTTACCCAACCTTACCGATCACTTTTTGGTCGGATTTTCACCTCCCCGCAACACAAACAACCTTCCCCCACTGTATTCAGGCCAAATCGACCTAAATCTGGCACCATTGAGTAGCCCCACCACCACCAACAAACTCCTCACAACTGCCTTAACAAAAACCCCTCTTTCCCCGAGCGATTCCACCCCTTACTGTCGCCACACATGGTTGACTCGCACGATTCCAGCCTTTTTTAGGCCAATCACGGTGTCAACAACCCCAACCACCACCACCCTTTGGCTCACTAGCTTCCCCCCCTACAAAACCCCTAACCCCTTCCTTCCGGGCCCCGGCAGCCCACCGTTCGCTGTCCGCCACTCAACTTAGGGTTTGTTGCATTTTTAAAAAAATTGGTTGTTGAGGATTGTTGTTTGATGAAATTGAAGTTTGAGGTTTGTTTAAGGGATTAATTGAAGTGTTTTTGTGATTGAATTTGGCCGAAAAACCAACCATTCACAGCCGATTATCCTCCCAACCCAACTTGCCCACCAACCATCACTACAAGAAAATGTATATTGTGCAACCAAATTTTTAGCAATTGGCTCATACTAGTTGCAGATTCCCCACATTTAGCAACTAAAATGCAATTGGTAGGCAAAAAGGGAATAAAACTTTGGGGGTCATTTATTCCCACGTGTGGCATCTAAAACTAATATTTTGTGACTATTTGATTAGTTGCAAAACAATTTACATTAGCGACTAATTTATTGAGTTGACAATTTTTGTGCAGAAATTTTTCCCAGTAAAACAAAACAATTGGCATCTAAATAAAGATATTTTGCATCTAAATTTTTTGTTATAGAAAACAATTATTGGCAACTACATTATAATAACTAAATTAGATGACAAATATTTATTAATTAATTGGTAACTATTTTGATTAGTTACAGAATAACAAAATTATCGAAATATCCAAGTTTTTGACAATAATTACAAAGGGCTCAGGGTATATTTAGCGACAAATTATTTTGTGCATATTAAAAATAGTTGCAAAAGCGCATTTATAGCAACTAAATTAGATTTAGTTGCCAAAATTAATTGAAATTTAGACCCGCCCACTCTCACAACAAAAGGAAACAATTGGCTACTAAAAATAATTTGTTAACTAAAATGATTTTAATATAGGCAAAATAATTTTCGTGTTCCCACCCAATTTTCGTGTTCCTGCTAGAGGAAAATCACAGGCAACCAAAATGATTTTTTGACAACTAAAAAATTCGTTCAAAATTAAGTTGTTTGGCAACTAAATTGTAGTAGTTAATATCAATGTTTCGAAAACCGGACAGGGCTATGACCCGTACAAGGGTCTGATTTCCGGTTTGACCGGTTGGATCGGTCGGTTGGATCATATTCTATAAAATTCTTTAGTCCCTAAATGTTTGAAATTCATCAAAAACACCCCTATAATACTCCCTTAAGGTTTGAAATCTATCTAAAACACCCCTGTCGCATAAAGAGACTAGTGATGGTGGCGACAACGACGATCGACGGCCAATCAAGGTTTGGAATCATGGGGCTTTTGATTTATAGGTGCCGGCTGATGGTGGTGCTGGGGAGTTCCATTGGTTCCGAAACTCATCGGAATCAACAAAAGAAGTCCGACGGTCGTGTAAACTTTAGGTGGACAGCGAGCGACGAAGGTGACTGAAAATGGCTAGGTTTTGTTTTGGAGATGCCGTCAAGTCTAATGGTGGTATTTTCTCCCTCAAACGATGCTGGAATCCGACGGGATTGAGCTGCGATTGGACCGCGATTGGACACTATTCGACGGTCCAACTACGGTCTAATCCGGTTTAAATGAAATTCACAATTTTTAAAAGATACCGGACCAGATATACTGCCGGTCCTGGTCAAACCGGTTCGATCGGACGGTCCGATCCGATTTTTAGAACATTGGTTAATATAGTTTGCAAAAGATATATGTAACCAATTCTTTGAATATAATTACAAAGATAGTAAAAAAAGTAAATTAAACAAAGGCCCAATTCTTTGAATATAATCACAAAAAGCCCATGGCATGGAAACGCAGCCCTAATTGCCTCATTTCCCATTCTACTTCACCCGTATTTCGCAGGCGACTCCAACAAAACTAGGGGTGAGCACGGGTAGCGGGTAGAAGGCAAGGCAAGGGGTAAGGCAAGGAACCTACCGAGGCACATGCTGTGCGGGTAGGTTCCGGTTCCTAATTTTTGGAAGCATCTTGTGCGGTTCCAGGTTAGGTTCTTACCCGGAGGAACCAGGAAGGCCGGAACCACTGTAAAAAGGGTACCTGTTTGGAACCTGTACCCCTGTTGGAATGTTTGGAACCTGTTTGGAACCCTGTTTGGAACCTGTTTGGAACCTGTTTGGAACCTGTTTGGCCTACTTTGGAACCTGTTTAGGAACTGTTTTGGAACCTGTTTGGAACCTGTTTTGGAACCTATATTGGAACCTGGACTATAATGAAGTATTTGTGAAATGTAAATAATGGGAGAGTTTCTATTATTTTATATATAAAAAAATTTAAAATAGAAAAAGTTAAATTTTTAGAATAACCTAATTAAATAAATATACGAATACAATTATACTTATTACATATAAATTACACCATATTAAAAGCTTTAATATATTATAATACATTAATATTAAAGTTTTGATCAATTAAGTGAATAATTGGAATTATGATCCAATTAAAAGTGTTTTACATTTTTAATGTTATTAAAAGAATTATTTTTGAATAAAATAGTATATTTGATTGAGTAATAATATATTTAGTTATTTACTTCAATTATCAAGTTCTAAGTATATCTATAATAAATTAGTAATTAATTAATTATATATGATAAATTGATAAACATTAATAAATTTAATTACTAGTTAAATATCATACTTAATCAATTATAACATTACATTATAGTTAAATGATTACTTAATTAATTATAATTTTATAACATTACTTAATTGATTTATAGTATAATTAATTATAACATTACATTAATTGATTACTATTTAATTAATTGACTTTATTATAAACATTAGTACAAACTTAATTAAATGATTAAAAATTTAATTAATTATAATATTACATTAAAAATTTATAGTATGATTATTTAATAGTTAATTCACTATAACATTACATTATAGTATGATTATATAATTAATTATAACATTACATAATTAAATAATTACTTAATTGATTATGAGTTATGATATTATGTTTTAAACATTAGTAATTACTAATTTGCTACATAAACATTAGCACAATACTTAATTAAATGATAAGAAATTTAATTAATTATAACATTACCTTATAAACATTTCATTATAAACATTACATTATAGTTAAATAACTACTCAATTAAATTATAATATTATTATATTACATTATATATTATGATCACTTACTTAATTATAGCATTACATAGTTAAATGATTACATAATTACATAATTAGTTATGAATTTATAACATTACATTATAAACATTAGTAATTTACTAATTTACTATATTATTACATTACTTAATTAAACGATTAAAAAATTTAATTAATTATAGCATTACCTTATATATTTATAATATAATTACTTAATCAATTATAACATCTATTATAAACATTAGTATATTAATCAAATGATTTGAAATTTAATTAATTATAATATTAAATTATAGATTTATAGTATGATTATTTAATTCATTATAACATTACATTATACTATTATAGTATGATCATATAATTAATATAACATTACATAATTAAATAATTACTTAATTGATTATGAGTTATGATATTATATTTTAAACATTAGTAATTACTAATTTACTATATAAACATTAGCACAATACTTAATTGAATGATAAGAAATTTAATTAATTATAACATTATCTTATAAACATTTCATTATAAACATTAATTAAGCATTACATTATAGTTAAATAATTACTTAATTAAATTATAATATTATAATATTACATTATATTATGATTACTTACTTAATTATAGCATTATATAGTTAAATAATTACATAATTACTTAATTAGTTATGAATTTATAACATTACATTATAAACATTAGTAATTTACTATACTATTACATTACTTAATTAAACGATTAAAAATTTAATTAATTATAACATTACTTTATATATTTGTAATATGATTACTTAATCAATTATAACATTCCATTATAAATATTAGTATATTAATTAAATGATTTGAAATTTAATTAATTATAATATTAAATTATAGATTTGTAGTATGATTACTTAATTCATTATAACATTACATTATACTATTATAGTATGATCATATAATTAATATAACATTACATAATTAAATAATTACTTAATTGATTATGAGTTATGATATTATATTTTAAACATTAGTAATTACTAATTTATTACATAAACATTAGCACAATACTTAATTAAATGATAAGAAATTTAATTAATTATAACATTACCTTATAAACATTAATTAAGCATTACATTATAGTTAAATAATTACTCAATTAAATTATAATATTATTATATTACATTATATTATAATCACTTACTTAATTATAGCATTATATAGTTAAATGATTGCATAATTACTTAATTAGTTATGAATTTATAACATTACATTATAAACATTAGTAATCTACTATACTATTACATTACTTAATTAAACGATTAAAAATTTAATTAATTATAACATTACTTTATATATTTGTAATATGATTACTTAATCAATTATAACATTCCATTATAAACATTAGTATATTAATTAAATGATTTGAAATTTAATTAATTATAATATTAAATTATAGATTTGTAGTATGATTACTTAATTCATTATAACATTACATTATACTATTATAGTATGATCATATAATTAATATAACATTACATAATTAAATAATTACTTAATTGATTATGAGTTATGATATTATATTTTAAACATTAGTGATTTACTAATTTATTACATAAACATTAGCACAATACTTAATTAAATGATAAGAAATTTAATTAATTATAACATTACCTTATAAACATTAATTAAGCATTACATTATAGTTAAATAATTACTCAATTAAATTATAATATTATTATATTACATTATATTATAATCACTTACTTAATTATAGCATTATATAGTTAAATGATTGCATAATTACTTAATTAGTTATGAATTTATAACATTACATTATAAACATTAGTAAACTACTATACTATTACATTACTTAATTAAACGATTAAAAATTTATTAATTATAACATTACTTTATATATTTGTAATATGATTACTTAATCAATTATAACATTCCATTATAAACATTAGTATATTAATTAAATGATTTGAAATTTAATTAATTATAATATTAAATTATAGATTTGTAGTATGATTACTTAATTCATTATAACATTACATTATACTATTATAGTATGATCATATAATTAATATAACATTACATAATTAATGATTACTTAATTGATTATGACATTATATTATAAACATTAGTAATTTACTAATTTGCACAATATTTAATCGAATTATTATAATTTTATTAATTATAACATTATATTATAAATTTATGGTATGATTATTTAATTAATTATAACATTCTATTATAAACAATATTATAATACTTAATTAAATGATTAACAATTTAATTAATTATAATATTACATTATAATTAAATAATATATTACTTAATTAATTATAACATTACAATTTACATTGTAGTATGATCACTTAATTAATTATAACATTACAATTTACATTGTAGTATGATCACTTATTTAATTATAACATTACTTGTTTCTAATATTAAATTTACTAAATTATATTTGGTATATTATAAATACCCAATTAACCAATTATAACATTAAATTAATAAATTTATAAACATTAATAATTTATTAACTTATCAAATAGACCCCGGCAAATGGCAATGTTAGTAATTAGTATTAAGAATTGTTGTTTGTTTAAATGATTTTGGTGAAGTTATTTTATGTGAATTGTGATGAATAATTGTTTGTGTTTTGGTTTTGATTGACGAATTTTATGTGAATTGTGATGAATTGATTGAATTCAAGCGTTGCTTAGAGATTACAGGTTATGAGTTACATTGGACACAAATGAATGAATAACGAAAATTTGTTAGGGGTGTA
Organism: Pistacia atlantica; assembly: GCA_026229545.1. Lineage (NCBI taxonomy): Eukaryota > Viridiplantae > Streptophyta > Magnoliopsida > Sapindales > Anacardiaceae > Pistacia > Pistacia atlantica. The sequence goes on along the minus strand of CM047906.1, from coordinate 16,583,218 downwards.
TTTGTAAACTTATAAGGTGTTTTTGTTATTTTTTAAACTAATAGGGGTGTAATTGATTTTTTATAGGGTACCCTTGAAAGGAACCGGAACCTGCATTTTAGGTTCCGGTTCCTTGAATTGAAGAACCTGTCTCGTGCGGTTCGGTTTGGTTCCTTTTTTCCCCGGGAACCTATCACGTGTGCTCGAAAAGTCGAAAAGCGACTGAACCGCTCACTCCTAAACAAAACCATGCCGAACTCATTTAACCTTCGATTCTTTAATCTTCCAATAATTATGCTACAATCAATCTTCAGTACCGCATCTTGCTAAAATCATTCTTCATTCCCATGGTGAGTTTTACGTTAAAATATTTTTTTCATTCTTTTGGAAGTAATTTTTCAATTAATCTTGCTGGGGAACTAATTAAGGTTAACGAATGTTGTGTTTTCTTGATGCGTTTGGAAGTAATTTTGGCTTCCTTGAAGTGTTTAGGCTTTCCAAATCTCTGATTTTACTTCGCCCTTTTTATGTTTGTTTGTGAAATTGTATTACCAATTAATGAAGAAACTTGGGTGTCTAACGCTGTCCCACCACCCGATTTTAGTAGCTCATATATGACTTGTTCATAAGATAAAAATATTAAATTGATTGTAGTATAATGCAAGGACAAGAATATCAGACTCATTATTTGTAAATCTACTAAAAGTTTGAGATCTTATTGTCCATAGCTGACAGTTATTAGACAATAAGACCTCAAACTTTTATTGAATAAAAATGCCAAATTTTCTTACTATATTGCTGGGTTTTCTATCATGTTTTAACTAGTGGACCATGTGAATAGCTCTGCTGATTTCATATTTTCCATATATTAAGAATGGGCCACGGCCATTAATGTGGCTATAGGTAAACTGGTACAACTACTGTTGGATCATCTTGAATCATGTTATTCAAAGTCGAAATGTTATTTTGGGCAAAGAGATGGATAGGCTTAGGGTCACAGTACATGATTTTGATTGTATAATCTGGTGCCCTTTACTTTACAAGTGTTTATCAAATTTTTTCATGCAATTGGGTGTCCATTATTTGTTATTTTATTCCATTTTATGTGGCCTTGTAAAGGCCTAATTTTGCTAACTTAAATTTGTAATCTTCACGAAACTGTGCTTGGAAATGTGCTTTTTAATGGTTACATATACAGTTGAAAGTTCTTATCAAGGCTTTTCATTCCTGGCAAAATTTCATTTTTATGTTACCACCAACTGTTGAATATGTAAAGAGCTACCAAAAAATATGGTGGCGTGACGTTTGTGATTCTTTTACACAGGTTGTTTATCCAAATTGATGTGCCAAACTTTAATGTGGAATGTAAAACAATTTCATTACTCTATTTTGCTTGAAACTCCAACATTTTCTTCCAAATACAAATTCTTGAAAAATAACGCAAGAAAAACTTTTATTGATGTGTGTAATGTCTTATATTCTGAGCATGGAAGTAAAATAGCAAGTTCTTGTAGTTCCTTACATATTCTTGCTATAGTCATACAACATATATATATTTGTGATACTAAATTTATGTTTTGTTTGTGAACCTAGAAGGTTACAATGAATAGAAGATGTATTTGGTTGTCTAATAGGTTGTGCAATGAATATGTTCAAGGAATTTACTCTTTCATAGACATTGCAAAACAACTCTTAGCTAGTGAGGCGAGGACCCGTTGCTCTTGGAGAACTTGTTTGAATACAAGATCACATGATATATGGACTTTTCATTGGGAACACAAGAATCTAGAAACCATATTTGATGACATGTTTGAGATGAAGTGGACAAGGAAAATGAAGATGATGATTAAATCATGGAAATGTTGAATGATGCTCGTGGTCTAATGAACCATTTTCAACCAAATTCAACAACACAACATACTCCAAACCAAGTAGAAATTCGGTCAAACTAAATCACACTTACTTGCAAATCCGGATCAAGACAAGTAGAAGCACTTCAAGCCTAAAAGGATTACACCACCAACTTGAATTGATTCACCACCAAATCCCTTTGCCAAGACTTGGAAAAAGAATGCACAATCAAGAACATAAAAGTTCTCTCAAATGGATAAACCAATTTCATATATTTTAAAAGCTTCAATAATTGCCCTTGTATAAGCAAATACAAGAATAAACAAGTAATTGACAAATATAATAAAATGAAAATAAACTTAACTAATATTACAAACCATTCATTTAAGAAGTAAGATCATGCCTATTTAATGCAAAGAGACATAATTATCTAATTCTAGGATCTATGTCTTTAACCACTCCATTAGTTGAAATAAACTTATTTCATTAAATCAAAACTTGATCAATGATTCTAATTTAATCTACTAATAAGGGTGTAAGAGTTTGGGTCATGAGAATCAAGCAAATGGATCCAATAAGAGTTCATGTGGATCTTTTCCTTTGGAATGGGACTTAGGTCAGGTTGGACCACTTCAACACTTGAGTTTCTCTCTTGGTGGGTTTGAGCTTCCCTTGTTGAGCTTAGGCTTGGAATGGTTTGGGTCGAAATGTTTGGACTTTTTCTGTCCTTGGAACTTGTTTGGGCCGAATTTCCTTCATTGCTTTCCACATTCCACAATCCAAGTGTTTTAAGACTTGGAGTGAAATTCTTCAATTCAACCGAATTAGCAAGTATTTTAGGACTTATAATTCCTTGTCCACTTATGTTTACAAGTGTTTTAGGACTTGTAAACGTATCATCCTCCCTAGGTTGAGAAGGATTTGCCTTCAAATCCAAATCACCCTCCAAGTATGGGCTTAGATCCCCTCACATTAAAGGTGGCTGAGACTCCCCCGTACTCATTAGGCAACTCCACCTTATAAGCATTATCATTTACCCTCTCAACAACCTCAAAAGGTCCATCTGCCCTAGGAGCTTATTTACTCTCTCTTACTTGGAAACCTCTCATTTCTCAAGTGAATCCATACTAAATCCCCCGATTGGAAAGACTTAGGCTTTCTATGCTTATTTGCCTTATTCTTGATCTTTTCATTTGATTTTTCAATTTGAGCTCTCACAGTTTCATTGAGTTTCTTTCTTTGCTTCAATTTTTCATTAGCATCCACACTTGGCTCAAAATCAAAGGGTAGGGAAGTGAGATAAAAAAGGATAAGTGGGTAAACATAAAAAATAATAGGGGTGAGCTAGAAATACTTAGTGAGTGGGGGAAAGGGAGAAATCATTTTAATATACAACAAAACGTTTATATTTATAAAATTATTTCCACTTCCATAAATGGTGCATATAAACATAAAACATTTCTCAACTTCATGTGAAACTCCTCACCATAACTAGTACTCAGATACGAACTCATCCAACCTGGCAAGGTCTAACATCGCGCGGGTTGATTGCTAAATCTATCCTGCCACGCGGAATCGGTCACTGCTCAAGCCTTCGACCCAACGAGACCATGCATCACTCGGGTTGGCATCACATATCCTGTCTAGCGATATCTGCCTCGCTCGGGCATTCAATCCCTTTTGGGATGTCAAAACAATCCAATGTAGCGATATCTGCCTCGCTCAGGCCTTCGACCCACTTGGGCCGATAAAATCAATCCAATGTAATGATATTTGCCTTCACTCAGGCCTTCGACCCACTTGGGTCGGCAAAATAACCAATCATGCGCATGTGTAGGATCCAATCAATATCATGAGGGGGATGGGTACTATATATGGTGGTTTGAAACTACTATTATCAATATACATGTTTTCAAATTACAACTTTCCATAGATCTCATGCCTTCATTCAAAAAGAAACATATAGCATAATATTAATTCACAATATACAATAGGAGGTTAAAAATACAAGTCTTAATAACAATTTTAGCCAATTTTTTGTATTATCAACAATTCTCGCCTAAGAGATTTCAAAATCCAATCATTCTCAAATCTAAAGAATAACCTTGTATTAAACATATTTCCAAAGGATTTAAGCAATTAAAACATTAATAATACTAGAGTAAACCATTTATATAGTATTTTGCTAAAAATAAAAGTTAGGGTTTTAGATTTTCTACTCACACCTGTGAAGCTTGTCCCAATTAATGAAACCCTCAAAAAACTTGGTTCTCCTCCTCCTATTTGAACCAATTCTTTGAAGAAATTAACTTAAACTATAAACTTAGGGAAAATGAGGGAAAAAGAATAAAATTTTACCCAAATAAAAGCTTACCAATAGATCAAGCATGTCAAAAAATCGATTCCCTAATGAAAATGGGGTCGAAACCGCCCTTCTTCCCCTTTTTTTCTTTCTCCTTTCTCCTTTTTCTCTTTTTCTCTTTTTCTTCTCATCTTCCTTCCAGTCGGCTAAACTAGATTTAAGTTGGGTGAGTGGCAAATTATTGACCCCCTAAATTTTTGCAGTATTTTCAACACAACATTATTTTTATCACAAAAGGACCCTCACATTATCGCTATATTTATGAGGATCCCAAGAGATTGAATATTTTCACTTACACCCCCAAGATAAAAAAGAAACTTTCAAAACTCACAATTTAGTCCAAATTCCAGAATGTACACTGCCCCGGTGAAAAATGTCTTATGCTACAGAACCAAAATTTGCAAAATTTCAGTATAGTCCCAATATATTAAATCTTTTCACTTGGACCCAAAAAAGTTCTAAGAACTTGCAGTTCACCCCATTTTTCACCCATTCCCAACAACATTTCAACTTAACTCAAATTACCAACATAGAAAAGTCATCCCTTTCCAAACCAACCACCAATTATCACACGATACACCAAACATTAATTTTATAACTCAAGTGATTGAATTTTTCTACACTTTCACAATTGCAAAACAAGTCAAAAGTAAACATTCTACACAAACCATTTCACACTTCGAGTTAACCAAAACACTTTCATTTATCAATCAGTCAAACCAGTCCCACCAAATTGACTGAATTTCTCTTTTTTAACTCAAATAAAGAAATCACAACCAACCAACAAAATCTTTTCATTCGTCCAACATAAAAAAATGAGAACACATGCAAAAGTCATACCAATGCATAAATATATACAACATACGTGAACACAAAGCGGTACGGGGGTTACACCTATTGTAGGTAAATTCAACATGTGTCAATTGCAAATCTCAATCCTTTAAATGCTTACTTACCAAACTCTTTAAGACATTACCCAACACCTTATTCACCATTTCGGTTTGACCATCAGTTTGAGAGTGGTGTGAGGCACTAAACATCAATTTTGTCCCTAATTTACCCTATAAACTTCTCCAAAAATGGCTCAAAAATTTTTGTATCCCTATCCGAGACACTGGTTCACCACTTCTCCAAAGAATAATTCGACAATTTTGGAGGTATCATGTGTGGTATGACATAATATGAAATTGACCATTTTTTAGAACTTATCAACCACTACCATGATAACATCCTTTCCCCTTTAGGTCTTAGGCAATGCAACCACAAAATTCATGTTAAGTTCTTCCTAAGGGTGCTCGGCTATAGGTAAGGGTAAGTATGAGCCATCCTTGAATTGACTCTTAACTTTTTGACATGATCCGCACCTTCTAATGAGGGCTTGAGCATCCCCTAACATCTTAAGCCAATATAAATATTCTTTGATGGTTTCTAAAGTCTTAGTAACCCTAAAGTGACTTGCAAACCCAGCACTATGTGCTTCCCTCATGATTAATTCTCTAAAACTACCCTTAGGGACACATAATTTTCTACCCTTAAACAAGTACCCATCATGCATAATATAATCTTCAAAACCAGGTTTCCCACATTCGGTTATGCATGTTTTCATCTCCAAATCTACCTCATAACACAACTTCATTAATTCAAAGCCTAAAACTCTAGAATCAAGTAAAGAAAGTAAGGCATACCTTGTAGAGAGTGCATCGGCTACAACATTGTGTGCTCCTTGCTTGTAATTCAACATAAATGAGAAAGATTGGATGAACTCAACCCATTCAGCATGTCTTGTGTTAAATTTGTGCTACCTATTGATGAATCTCAAAGCTTGGTAGTTCGAATGAAGGACAAATTGTCTTGGCTGAAGGTAGTGACTCCAATGGTCAAGTGCTCTCACTACAGCATAAAACTCTTTATCATATGTGTTATATTTCCTCTTTGAATCACTAAGCTTCTTACCAAAGTATGTCATTGGCCTTTTGGATTGATTCAAAACTGACCCAATGTCAACACCACTTGCATCACACTCTACTTCAAACACTTGGTTGAAATCTGACAAGGCAAGGATGGGAGTTTCACACAACTTCTTCTTAATCAAGTCAAATGTCTTATTTGCTGCCTTAGTCCACTCAAAAGCTCACTTCTTCAAACATTCAGTTATGGGAGCCATGATAGAACTAAAATTAGGTATAAACCTTTCGGTAGAAAGAGGCTCAACCATGAAAACTCCTAACTTCTGTAATTGAACTAGGTTTAGGCCAACTATGAATGGATTATACCTTAGATTGATCTACCTTAATGCCTTCTCCTGAAACCAAAGAACCTAAGAGCATCAATTGCTTCATAAATAATTTACATTTTTCAAGCTTAGCATACAACTTTTTTATGCCTCAACAATTCAAGCACTAAGCTAAGATGTTCTACATAGCTATCCTCACATGTATTATATATCAATATGTCATCAAAATATACAACCACAAATTTTCCAATAAAAGGCTTGAGTACCTCATTCATTAACCTCATGAAGGTGTTTGGTGCATTGGAAATGCCGAAAGGCATCACCATCCATTCATATAATCCTTCTTTGGTCTTGAATGCCACTTTCCACTCATTTCCCGCTCTCATTTTAATTTGATGGTAACCACTTCTTAGATCAATCTTTGAGAAGATGGTTGTATCATGAACCTCATCTACATATCATCCAATCGGGGTATGGGATACCTATATTTGATAGTTATTCGATTGATGGCCCGATTATTAACACACATTCGGCAAATGCCATCCTTCTTGGGCACAAGCAAGGATGAAACCAAGCAAGGACTCATGCTCTCTCTCACAAATCCCATGGAAATCAACTTCTCAACTTGTCTTTAAAGCTCTCTTGATTCTTTGGGAGTACACCTATATGTTAGCCTATTAGGAAGAGAGGCAACGGGATCCAAATTAATGTAGTGTTCTATCCCCCTAAGTGGTGGCAAACCCTTTGGTAACTCTTGAAGAAAAACAATCGCAAATTCATTTAAGAGATGGTAAACTTTCGGGTGAAATTCAGGTTGTTTTCTCTCTTGATTTGTCTCGGCTATAAAGAGTGCAATAAGAGGTTTGTGTTTTTGGAAGGATTTCTCTAATTGGGTGCTATTTAGGAAAAGTGTTTTTCGGGTTAGTTCCTTGGATGGTGTTTGGGAAAATGTTTAGGAAGTTGTTTGTGTGGGAGCTTAGACAATGGCTTGGGTAGGGGCTAATGGTGCAAGGGTAATGATTTTCTTGTTGAGCTTGAATGAGGAGGTGTTCTTGCGGCCATCATGGATCACCTCTCGGTCATATTGCTATGGTCTTCAAAGTAAAAGATTACAATCAACCATGTGAATGATGTCACAAAGCACTTCATTCGAATAGTTCTTGCCAATGGAAAATGGTACTTGCTTGACTACTTGGATGGTGTCTCCATTGCTCAACCATTATAGCTTGTATGGATGAGAATGATTTACAATCAGCAGCCCCAATTTCTCCACTAGTGTGGTGGAAGCAACATTGGTACAACTCCCACTGTTAATGATCATTGAGCAAACTTTCCCCTTGATGATGCACCTTGTATGAAACAAGTTCTTCTTTTGGTTCTCTTGAGGGTTTACTTGAGTATGCAGCAACTTCTTGAGCATAAGCATCTCTCTACTATCGACTTCCTAAATAACCTCATTCTCACTCTCATCTACTTCCTCTTCTTCATTAAAATCCCTTTGACATGCATCATCAATCTCATTAATCTCTGTAAAGGTCATAACCCTTCGGTTTGGGCAATTAGCTTGGAAGTGTCTATAACCTTAACACTTGAAGCACTTCTTGTTTTTCAAATTTGGCCGTGGAGTACCATTCTTCACAAAACCTATTTTTTTCCTTTTGTGCTTCATTGGCTTTGTTCTTATCATACGTTGTAAGTGCCACATATGGTTTGGAGTAGGAAAGTGAACTCCTTTGGTACTTATTTTCCTTAAAGAGCCTCTTGGGGGCCAAAGACTTCATGGTCTTCAATTGCTTCTCAATCTTTGTGGACAGCTTGCAAACATCCTCAAAAGAATGGTAAGTTTGCAACTCAGTCTTGTATGCAATGTCCTTACTCAAACCGCCAATAAATCTTGCAATTGTATGCTCTTTCTTTTTGGGATATCACTTCTCAACATCAACCCTTCAAACTCCCGAATATTTTCTTCAACTTTTCTATCTCCTTGTTTCAAATTATGGAGCTTAAGGTAAAGGTCTTGCTTGTGATTGTCAGGTAATAACATTTTCTTCAACACTCTCTTCAACTTCTCCTATGACCTAATCCTAGTCTTTCCTTCCCTTTCTTTCTTCCTTTTTGTATTCTCCCACCATATGGAAGCATACTCCTTGAACTTCAATAAGGACCATTTTACACATCTTCTCCTTATTATAGCTCTTAAACTCAAATACACATTCAATTTCATGCAACCAATCAATGAAATCATTTGGGTTAAAACTTCCATTAAAGTTCGAGTAAGTCTATCTTAATACCCCTATCATCATCAAAGTTTTTTCTTCTCCTCCTTATGTGCCTCGGTTTCACTAGAGGAAGCACAATTATCTTATATCTCTTCCACATGTGGTGGTGTTTCTATGGTGGTTCTTTGGTGGTAGTGTCGTTGTCCTTCTCGGTGAGGTTGGTGTAGGGTTTCTATATGGACGAGTTTGGGTTGGGATAAGTTGGCTATGTCCTTAGACATGTTAACCATCGTAGCCATTATTATATTCATTTATTGTTTAATCTCGTCAATTTCACCTTATAACTTTAGGTTAGCAAACTCCCATGGGGGAGGTGAAGGTGAGGAGGTTGAGGTTTTGTTTGCCATGAACTTTGGTGAGTTTTAGGTGAATTTTTGATTCTGTGAACAGTAACCTTAGATGAACAGTAACTTTTTTAAAAATGGAAAAAATGAAAAGTGGGAGGGAAAGGTCAAGTGTATAAGTTTTGGTGATTTTGGTTAAAGTGAATAGTAATATATGAATAGTATTTATGAATAATAGGGATTGGGTTAATTCAATTGTGTTTATGGTTTGGTTAAAGGTTATAATTTGTTTGGTTGGGAAGGAATGGGTTTAGTTGAATTTGGAGGGAATTGGTTAGGATTGGATGAAGGTGGCAACAAACTTGGTTAGAAGGGAACAAGATGTAAGGGAGTTGGTTAGGGTAATAGTGTTTGAAGGAAGAGAAAATGTTCAATGATATACAAATGAGAGGGGAAAACAATCTCAAGCCAAAAAACACTTCCAAAATTCGGCAACTCCAACTCAATTTTTCAGCCAACTACACAAATTCAACCCTAAAACAATTATACTCCAGCTCACAACCTAAGCTCTGATACCAAATGATCTATTTCCAACTAATTCAACAACACAATATACTCCAAACCAAGTAGAAATTCGGCCAAGCTAAAAATATGAATTAAATCACATTTACTTGCAAATCTGAATCAAGACAAGTAGAAACACTTCAAGCCTAAAGGATCTCCACCAACTTGAATTGATTTACCACCAAATCCCCTTGATAAGACTTGGATAAATAATGCACAATAAAAAACACAAAAGTTCTCTCAAATGGATAAACCAATTTCATATATTTCAAAAGCTTATTGTTACAGTGAAACAGTTGCCCTTATATAGGCAAATGTAAGGATAAACAAGTAATTGACAAATACAATAAAATGAAAATAAACTTAACTACTATTATAAGCCATTCATTCAAAAAGCAAAACCATGCCTAGTTAATGCAAAGAGACATAATTCCCTAATTCTAGGATCTATGTCTTTAACCACCCCATTAGTTGAAATAAGCTTACTTCATTAGATCAAAACTTGATCAATGATTCTATTAACTCTATTGATAAGGGTGTAAGAGTTTGGGTCTTAAGAATCATGCAAATGGATCCAATGAGGGTTCATGTGGATTTTCCCCTTTGGAATGAGACTTGGGCCGGATTGGACCACTTCAACACTTTGGGCTTCTTTCTTGGTGGGTTTGAGCTTTCCTTATTGAGCTTGGGCTTGGAATGGTTTGGGCCAAAATGTTTGGACTCTCTCCTTCCTTGGAACTTGTTTGGGCCGAATTTCTTTTATTGTTTTCCACATTTCACAATCCAAGTGTTTTAGGACTTAGAGTGAAATTCTTCAATTCAACCAAATTAACAAGTGTTTTAGGACTTGTAATTCCTTGTTCAATCATGTTTACAAGTGTTTTAAAACTTGTAAACGTATCATCTAGTAAACATGCATATGAATAGGGAATCATCAAATGTAAGTGGTAGTACATCCCAAAATCTTAGGAGTATAAACTATTAGAAATTTGATGAGTTGTTTGCATACGCTCAATAAGAATTGTATCTAGGGTGTACCAACATTTCAGTCCTAGAGTTCATAGTTGAACTGATGCATATAAAAGCCATCAGTCACATGAGTGACAAATCATGTGACTTGATTATATAGTTGATAAAAAGTGTGTTACTCGAAGGCTCCAATCTCTGAGAATCCTACTACAAAGCTAGAAAGATTATGCAACAATTAGGGTTAGGATATGAATCAATACATGCATGTAGGTTTGATTGTGCATTATTTTGGAAGGAGCATGTGAATGTTGATAAATTTCATGTATGTCGTAAACCTAGATATAAGATTAATGATGCTAGGGGTAAAAAAATTGCACATAAGGTTTTGCGTTACTTCCCATTGAAACCTAGACTCCAAAGACTGTTTATGTCAAGGCATACAACTTCTAATATGAGGTGGCATAAGGAAAAATGACTAAATACAGAAGATGTGTTGAGGCATCCAATTGATTATGAATCTTGGAAGGAATTTGACAAGATATACCCTTCATTTGCATAAGATCCCTGCAATGTTCGGATTGGTATTGCAACTAATGGTTTTAATCCTTTTAGGAACATGAATACATCTTTGGTAGTCGAGTAGCTAAAATGTTAATATATTTGCATGAATATTATTTTTGTAGTAGGAATTTTCAAGTTTTAGTTATAAATTTATATTTCTATAGCTAAAATGCAAACCTAACTATAAAGACTATTCTCCATGGCTATAAGGGCAAAACTTTTGCTCCCAACTTATTATTGTTATAACAAAAACATTTAAGTTTTTAGTTACAAATTAATCTCATCCATAGCAAAAAATATAAACTATTAGCTACATGAGCAAAAAGTTACATAGCTAACTTTTAGCTACATCACTTCTAGCTACGATAAGTTACAACAAATTGCATTTATAGTTAAACCATTTAGCTACGCAAATTCATATTGTAGATACAATGAATGCCATGGCCAAAATGCATAATGTTGTAGTGCAATTTGCCTCTATGGAAGTGTATGAAAGACCCTTATTTTATAATGTCATTGCTCATTCTAGGACCTAAAGCACTTGGAAGAGATATTGATGTATATTTGCGTCCATTGATTGAAGAATTAAAAGAGTTATGGGTTGATGGTATACAGACTTATGATACGTCTCGGAGAGAACATTTTCGTTTACATGCCGCTGTCATGTGGTCAATTAATGATTTTCTCGCCTTAGGAAATTTGTCTAGATGGAAAACCAAATGCTATAAGGCTTGCCTAGTTTGTAATGAGAATACTTCAGCCCAATTGTTGAGTAAAATAATCTACATGGGACATCATCGATTCTTGTCTACAAATCATCATTGGAGGCGAAGCAAGCAATTTGATGGGAAGAGAGAAGATAGACCTCCATTGAAACTATTTTTAGGGCATGAAATTCATGAACAACAAGCTAATGTTGAAGATGTGCATTTTGGGAAAAATATATTATTTGTTGACAAAGGTAGGAAAAGGAAACATAGTCCTAGTGAATCAAATTGGGCAAAGAAAAGTATATTCTTTGAGTTTGAATATTGGTGTAAACTTAAATTTAGACATAACCTACATTGAAAAAAATATATGTGACAACGTCATTGGCATATTGCTGAACATTGAAGGGAAATCAAAGATACTAATGAAGCTCGCCTTGATTTGGCTGATATGAAAATACTGAAACAGTTACATTTGCAGCTTCATGGTGATAGGTATTTGAAACCACATGTATGTTATACTCTTACAGTAGAAGAGAGAATACAGTTTTGTCAGGTCTTGAAATTAGTTAAGTTTCCAGACGGGTATACAGCTAATATGTCCTGAAGTGTCAATGTGAAAATGGCAAGGTTCACAGGTTAAAGAGTCATGATTGTCATGTCATTCTACAACAACTCTTGCCAGTGGGAATACTGCCATATTTGCGTAAAGACGCTTATTCTGCACTTATTGAGTTGTCTTACTTCTTTCAACAAATATGTGCTAGGACTTTGTTTGTAAATGACCTAAATACATTGGAAAAAGGTGTAGTCCTAATTCTTTGTAAGCTTGAAATGGTTTTCCCTCCTGCATTTTTTGATATTATGATTCATTTGGCTATACACCTTCCACTTGAAGCTAAAGTGGGTGGTCTAGTTAAATATCGGTGGATGTATCCAATTGAAATGTTTTTGAGAAAATTGAAAAAATATGTTAGAAACAAAGCTAGGCTAGAAGGCTTTATTGCGGAAGGTTACATTGTGAATGAAGCATTAACATTTTGCTCAATGTATTTGCGGGGAATTGAAACTAGATTTAAATGAGCAGAGAGCAATGATGATGGTTTGCATTGGCATCCAAAAAGATTACTATTTCTATCAGAAGACTCGTCCATAGGGTTCGAGGAAATTAATTGAACTTCCACAAGATGAATTGAAAAATGCCTTGAATAAATGTGAAGAGTTGTAACCTTTTCTACAGTGAGTCTATTTTTAAGTTTAGTTTAAAACCTAAAAATAAACAAATGTTTTCAATTGTATATAAGTTAATCATTATAAGTTATAACCACATTTCTCTCTTTAATTTATGTAACAAATGGAGAACACTTAAGGGAGTTGGAGGCCTGAAATTGTGATAACACATTCAAAACACAAGAACAATTATTTCCTAAATGGTTTGAAGATCGTGTAAGTAAATCTTAATCATTTAAAAAACATACGAAACAATGTTTAACATGTTTTTAGTTTTTTCGTTGATTTGAAATCGATGTTTTTGTGTAGATGAACACCTTGCATGTTGAAGGGTGCAAAATGATACAACTAAGCAACTCTATTCCTTACCTTGTGGTCCTGATTTTCGCGTTGATTTTTTTTTTAACAATTGTATTGTCAATGGAGTGCGTTTCCATAACAATGATCAATCACATTGTCGAGTCACACAAAATAATGGAGTGATGGTTCCAAGGGAGCATGATGGAATTGAGTTTTATGATGTATTAAGTGGTGTGTTAGAGTTGAATTATATTAATGGGTTTTGGGCTATATTATTCAAGTATAACTAGTTTGATACTGATGCAAAAAAGAAGAGGATACAAAAAGATTATCATCTCACTTGTATTAATGTTGACAAATTGTGTTATGAAAATGATCATTTCATACTTGTAATTTAAGCTCAACAAGTATTCTATGTTGATGAATTACAAACTTGGGACTAATTGGAAAGTGGTTCGAAAAGCTCAACATAGAAACGTATGGGATGTACAAGAGATGGATAACACAATTGAAGAAGAGGAGCATGTTGTTCCTATACAAGAAGATGAGTTTTATAAGGGACACTTCATTAGAAATGACGTTGATCCAGACTTGGTTGACGCAAAAATTAGACATGTTGGAGCTGAAGTAGTGGGCAATGATGTCGATGTTGATGTTGAAGACGAAGATGAAACATTGATTGATTATTGTATTGATAATGAAGATAATTTAATGAGTGATTCTGATAACAATTTCTGATGGTATGAATGTATACTTATATATACTCTTTACTAATTATATGTATGATTAAATATAGTTATTGATCTAATTTCTTGAGATTGAATATATAAAGTGAATTAAATTTCATTTGCTGTTTTTTCTCTTATGTTGATGTTTGCAGGTTCCGAAGATGGCTCCTAGTGTAAGAAGGACCCTAGCTTAGAAGTGCAAATGATGTTGAGATGAATCAAAGTTCTTAACCAACTCCTAAAACTGCTGCAAACATAGGTAAAATAATGATATTGGTTAACTTAATTATACTGAAATATATACTTAGATTTTATATATTGTCTCCAATGTTTGCTTAGCATTTAAGAATCCATTTTAAATTACAAGCATGTCAACAGTCCTTGTGATAGCATATTATTTAGTTATGTGGATTATTTTGAATTTGTAGGTGATATTGTGGCAAAGAACGTGAGAGGGAAGACTAGAGGAGTCAGATGTGAAAGACTCATATAAACAGTCAATTTGAAGTTGCATGTAGACTTCAACAAAGAAGATGGAGTACCTACGGGAGTAAATGAAGCAAAGTTAAATGGTGAGATAGGAATCGTTGCGAGGAACTATGCCCTCGTTAGAGTTCTTAGTTGGAATAAAGTTCCCAACAATGTGGAAAAACAAATGATTGTTTGTATCACGATAATGTCCTTCAAAGGTGTTATATGTTATGTGTTGTGATGAGGGGTAGTGAGAAGGAGTAGCTCTTTCCTAAACATAAATATGCTTCTACTTTGTGTTATATGTTGTGATGAGGAGTATTTATTTTAGAATGAAAATATATCTTTATCCGTATTCTCATACTTCGATATGAAAATAATATATAATACCTTTGAAAGTTAAATGCATGTACATTATTGCTAAATTCAGACCAAGTTTGACATCAATGTCAAAGAGCTCCATGTACTCAAATGGTTGAAGTATGTAATGTCTAAGAGATTCAACAGCTTCATGAGTGCCTTGCACAAGAAATTCAAAGCATATGCTACTAAGGAGGAAGCATTACAGAATAGACCCAAAAAAAATTAAAGATCCAGATGATTGGATATGTCTTTGTGACCTTTTTTCTAGTGAAAAGTTTCAAGTAAGCTTAACATCCTTTTTTATGTTCTTATGTATTTCATTTTTGTGGTGTTAGGCACAATCAAAATCTTATTTTGAGAACCGGTCGAAGTTAAGGTGTAACCATCGTAGGTGGTTCCAACAACTTTATTCAGAACAAAAAGGAAAAGATATTTAAAATTATTCACCTATAAAAAATATAAAACTTTGTTTTCCCATTTACTAATTTAATTTCAATTTATGGTCAATGACATTATAAACTGTTAAGGCAAACCAAATTGGGGAATTCTATCTGTCCTATACAATTATTTCATGACACTCGTTGGAGCGTCGAGAAAGGGTAGGTTAATGAACAAGCAAGAGAGCTATATGTAAGTTCATCAACTTTTAATTATCGAAGTAAGGTTGCTTCTATTATATGTTATGTGTTGTGATGAGGAGTAGTGAGTAGGAGTAGCTCTTTCCTAAACATAAATATGCTTCTACTTTGTGTTATATGTTGTGATGAGGAGTATTTATTTTAGAATGAAAATACATGTTCCGTGTTGTGTAATTATAATTTATATGTAATTATTTAGTTTCTTTGCTAGACTTATTGATTATGCATTGAATTGATGGTAGGAGAAAATGATTGAGATGCAAGATGAAACCCAGGCTAGAGAAAGCGAAAGAACTGAAGCTGAAATCTGTGAGGAAGTGCTTGGTAAAGCTTTCAGCTTCAACCAAAATTTTGCATTTTGTGTGACTCGATAGCATGATACATCAAAATCAACAGAGTTAAGGCACACAGTTGAACAACAACAAAATAAGATTACAAATTTAGAGGAGCAGCTCATACTATTTGAACTATAGAAGGAGAAAATCAAAATGCTTGAAGAACAACAAGTGCATATGTTAGAGATGCTAACTCACATGACTATAGTAGCTGTATAAGCACAACCTGTTAGCACTCCAACTTGACTACCATGTCCATCTCCAATTGATGATGAGTCTTCCTCATTTGCTATAATTGCTTCTAGAACTTCAACTGGTGATGTTTGAGATGCTAATCTTGATGGTTAGTTTTATTTGTTGTATGGGCAATACATATTTTGACATGGGGGTAGGATAATCTTTCTGGACTTTTTGGGATTGCTTACACATATCCTTAGATGGTGTACATGGGGTGGGCATTTTCTTTGTTGGAGTTATGCATATATAGATAGGTACTGATGAAAATGTGGGGTGCATACTTTCTTTCTTGGTTATGCACACATGATAGTGCATTTTGGATTTTTATTGCTCATTATGCACAAAAATCCATGTATGGACAGTTAATTTTATATGTAGTGAAGATATTTGATTTTATTGATCCAGATTTTTATACTATGTCACTCTTATTTTGTTGATGTTGAATGTATAAACCAGGTCAATTACAAAGAGCAAAAATAATGCTCTTAAATGTTAACCAATTAGCGACTAAAATATTAGTTGTAGAAATAATAGACCATCCAGGACTAATCAATAATAACTGACTAAAATAATTAGTTTTCCAAAACTCATATACAATCAGTTACTATATTATTTAGTTGCAAAAAATTAATTTTAATAAATAAATCATTAGTTACGATATGTAAGAAACCAAATTAGGCATATACATTGACTAATTAAAAATGAAATGCTTTTACCACTATTTTTTTCTCATAAAAACACACATTCTGCAACTAATTTCATAGTAGCAGAAAGTAATTTATCCAAATTTGGGTCAACATTCAGCGTCTAAAATTATTAGAATTTACCACTAATTTTTTGCTTACTAAAAGATATATTCTTCAACTAATATAATAGTTGCGAAACACTTTTACCAAATTACCCTTACATATTTAGCGTTTAATTTTTTTGGAATTTACCAATAATTTTTTTCTCACTAAAAAGTACATTCTTCAACTAATTGAATAGTTGCGATGCACTTTTACCTAATTACCCTTACACTTCAGCGTCTAATTCAGAGGACTATTTCAAATAGCAATTAGTAACTAAATTGTTGGTCGCTAAAAAAAACTTTCCTCGTCTAACCTAATATTTAGTTGCCCATTTTTTCTGGGACAACGATTCTGCAACTACATGTCGACTATATAAATTTAGATGCGCAGTATAATCAGCATCTAAACTAGACAATCTGCGTCTAATTTTGCTAGACGTTAATTGCCATTTTTCTTGTAGTGCGTCCGTGAAAAGTCACCAACCAACCCAACCATCTCCTTGCATGTCATAGCTCTTTTCTGCACGCATGTTGTAGTGTGCAATTTCGACCACCACTTGTTTGCTTTTTCACCCCAACCAGCTCCTTACGCGTTGGAATCGCACCCGACCGGGTGCGATTCCAGCCAGAAAAGATTTCAATGAGGAAAAGGTATTTTCATCTTTATAGTTATTGCCATGTCAGGTAACGAATTTTACTAACAAGTATTTACGGTGAGTGGGTAATTGTCGTTTTGAAACTTTTTGGGTATGAAATTGTGTTTGAGGCAAACTTTGGGTGGGAGGGAGTCGTTCGCCCTATCTTAAAAGGGCGCCAGTAGAAGATCGAAGAATAGACTGGAAACGCAATTTTATTATAAAACTTCCCTTGGTAGAAACAGGGAAGACTCATTGAATTGTGATCACATTGCGGCATCCTCTGGATCTGTAGATTTAAAGTAAAGATTCGATTGAATTACAGTAATGGAGGAGCTGAGGTCAGCAATGGAAGCCCACATGGACCAGATGGCAGATCTTGTCCAGACACTCTCGGCGGAGCTCCGCTCTGGACTTCAACCCGCCTTACGAAAACTTCATGGGTTTCTTCCACGCTATCAACTGGAAGGTAAATTTCAAATCTTTAAGCTCAAAATGAGAAAAAAGAATTTTTTTTTTTTTTTGAATTGAGTAATGGGATATATAAAGCTAACTAGTTCTAGCTGCAACTGATTCTTCTGCATTTACTTAATGGTATATGATTTTTAGGAGAGACAAAGAGATTATCATTCGTTGAAAAGAATAAAGGTGTAACTTCGATGATATTATGGTGTCATTCTGTGAATAAAGTGTATTGATATAATTAATTTTTTTATTTTTTAATGTTCTTTTGTGTGGTAACCACCTCTAAAATATTGGTAAAAGAATGAAGGAGATGGAATAAGAAAGTAGATTTCAACTAGAGATTCAAAAATGGATCTATAGAATGAACCTTATTAGAATATTTTGTTATGGTTTTTATCCAACTTCTAATGTTTGAATTTTTTTTTTTTTTTTTTTCGGTTGATATTGGCAGGAGCCTTGGTTGATGGGCTTAATGGCATTTCATGTTCTGTTGCTGATAGCAGTCATATTCTCAAGGAAGAACGTCAATTTCCAAATGTGTTTATTCCTTATGGCATGTAAGTCTAATTTGCGTATGCTAGTGTCATCTTTAAGTGCAGTGCTATCGAATTTTTATCATGCAGTGTGTTTAGGGACTTTGTTCATATGTTCATTATACCATGCTAAAGTTGGGATTGTGAAGCCAAAAGGCCAAACTTAAGAGAGGGAATTTTTACTGATTTAGTTAGGGAGAAAGAACATTGAATATTGTCAGAATTCTGAGCTGAAGAATGTTCATTTTGCTTAAAGACCAAAGAAAACTTGTATATCTAAATTGCATCCTGTTGAACTTCATATCGAAGAAAAGGTATTTGTCCTCTGCCCATCATGCTGGACCCTGCCCTTGTTCTTTAATTTTCCAATGCAAAGAAACACAGCCATGATATCTTTGCTAAAAATTTAATGGCTTCGTTCTTCGATCGATGTCAATTCTAAGTTTTTATCCACCTTCTTAAGTTCCTCGGAATAGTCTCTCTTTTAGAAACAAATTTTCTTAGGAATTTCCTGGTAGGGTTCCTATTCATAATTTTAATCCTCCTTCCTGTTCTCAATTGATTGTCAGTGATGTATCTTAACCACTATCAACTGATTTCTGCTTCACTAAATCTTAAGCAATCACTTATCATGTTTCTACTGCTGCTCCATCAGATATTAATTATGGTTCTTGAAGACTTTGCTGAGTAATTTCCATTTTTTTTTATCTCCTTAAGAATTCTAAAAACTTGTTTATTCTTGGTGGTTTGCACTATTGTCATTCATGAGCCTTTTATCTCTCAAAAGAGCTAATTGGCATGACGAGTTCTCCCTTATTGTGTACTGACTCTGACTTAGACATAGTTTTTTCCCTACTGTGTATGGATAGTGAATTTGTCTTGCTGTGGTTTCCTGAAGTTCATGTTTGGGTCTTCTAGGCCCTTCTGTGAAGTTACATAACATACCCTGATGTGGCAAAAGTGATTTTCAGAAGACTTGGATTTTGGAAGAGCAAGACACTAGACAATGCTAATGCATATAAGTCAGATCTTCAAATACTTTATCAAATTTCATTGTGATGACTTCCACATTTAGGATGACCAAAATCTAATCTGCAGATGGTATCTCTATTCTAGATCTTCTTGCCAACAGATTTTATACTTTAGTAGGCATGCAGACAGTTAGTATACTTCACCTGTTTACATATGTTGTTTTTAGGCCATGTATTATCCTATGTTGGGGAAATTCTGATTATCAATCCCCAAACATCACCTTCTTTTCCTCAACACCTACATAGAAATGCAAGTGTTCCTTTTTGGCCTGTATAATTATTTATGGAGAGTGGGTGAAAGTCAAGTAAATCAAGCTGATGAGTGAAAACTATTGACGTCTTTTTCAAATTTGATGGCCAACTAAAATCTGAATGCTCATGTACACACGTGGTAGGCTTTATTATATCCACTTAAATCTGAACATGTATCGTAAAATTTGTTGCTTATAATACTTTTAGTTTATAATATATTTTTTTTATGCAATATTTTGTTGTAGTGGCTGGTGTGTATTTTGCTGAATATCTCAATCGAATCCTTGACAAGAACTGGAGGAGCTTTGCCACTCAAAACTATTTTGATCCACATGGTCTTTTTCTCTCAGTTCTCTGGTCTGGACCTCTTCTTGTCATTGCAATCATTATATTGGTCAGTATAGCAACTACATTATCTACTCTTGTTTTCTTTTTTCTTTTTCTTTTTCATGCTTCCCAACTTCAAGTAGTTTCTGTATTTGGCTAAACATTTCTCTTCAAATTTTCCTTTCCCAGGTAAACACCCTCTTCTCCTTATGTTACCTGATCGTTAGATGGAAGAAAGCTGAGCTCAGACACCGTGCAAGAGTTTCTCGTAACAAGCAGGATTAATAATCATTGCTATGCATCATTCCCTGGGTCAAGCACTATAGTATTTTTTGTCACTTTCATCTTTAAAGTTGCTTCTTCCCCTCAGATAGAATCACAATTATATGCTGGTAGATTTACAGTTTTCTCTTTCCTTTTCTTCCCCCGACTCATCAATGGTGTGAATCATCCCTTGAGCAAGCTGCTGTGCTCTTGAGCTTTATATAATCATCCTTCAAACCTTGCTTGCGCCCTTGATTGCAAAAAGAAATCGATGTATTGAACACTGGCTGATGAAATGTAACACTGAGAACTAGATTTCTTTATAATTGGGCAATGTACCATGATTTTGAGTAAAATTTTCTGCAACTGATAATTCTTTGTAGTTTGGGGTGTGACAACCCTGTCTTTCTTTCATAAATACATTGGATTTCTTGCAATGGTGTTGATGATTATTTTATATTTTGTCTTCTGTATTGCTTCAAACATTTCTACATGATTCCAGGAAAAATAAAAATAAAAAGTGATAGCAAATTTAGGGATGTAAGAAAACCCAGTCTAGGCATAATTTATACCTGGGCCTGGAAATTCAGGCCCAGGAATACCATGGCCGGGCCAGGTGAGATTTTAAATATTATAGGGAAACCCCCTAAAAAATACAATAACCCCCTAAATTGTGATAGACTTATAAATCATTAAGGCCACATTTTCTGATGATTGTATTATACAGTATAAATATTTTATTGCACAATATCGTGTTATGTTGTATTAGATAATATATTATACAATAGTATATTGCATATAATAGGGTATTTGATGTATCATTATATTGTATTAACTTATATTTATTCATTTCTTTGAAACTTTATAAAAGCAGTTAAAAATTTAAAAACTTTCTTGCTTGGACCTTAATATGAAAGAACCATATATATAATTATTTTCACTTGTATTCTTAACTGAAACTTGTGAAAAAAATAAAATAAAAATTATTTGAATAAATAAGACGCATGTCCACTTCTTTCTAATAATTATTATAAATTTCGTCGTGCAAAAAGCAATAGACAGAAATTTAGTGAAGAATTATTTTTAACAATACAAGTATGTTCTTTATTTATTGATGGATGTCAAAAAACTAATAGCAATTTGATAAGAAAAATTATATATATATTTATTTATTTAATAGGTTCTAAAAAAATCACACAATTACTATTTATGGTGAGGAATAAATTTCTTATTGCAATAATAAGAAATTCAAATGCAAATTGCTATTTCATTATTATTCAATTCAAAATGCATGAATCAACGTGTCTCTCATAATTCATATGATTCTTTAGTTTAAAAAAAAAAAATCGCCAATGTTTTTATAAGTTGATATTACAGAGACATGCAAGAAATCAAGTACAAAAAAATTACAAAATTAATCTTCGAGCTTTTTTTGAGCAAGTTTTGTAATTATAGAGAAAAGAAATAATGTCAAAAGCTTATAAAATTAGCGTAAAATTAAGATATGGGAGAAAGTTAAATATTTGAATATATAACAGAAAATAAAATTTAACTATTAGAAGCTATAATAACTTCCCAGTTGAATAAAAACATGAAACTTTAAGCATTCACCAACCGTCCAACAGTAAGAAGCCCTCATACATATATTGATGAGGGGGAGAAATCGTTATACATACAATTTACTAATGTAATTATTACATGTATAATATTAGGATTTTAAAATAATAAATATTTAAGACTATTCTGTTATTATTGTGTTGCTGTTTTTTATTAGATTTGAGAGAGTTGTTTATAACAATATATAATATAACTTTTATATAGTGATTTTCTATATAGATATAACATTTATGTAGTTATAAAAAAATTTGGTCCCATACTTGGACAAGTTATAAATAAGAATAAACTTTATATTTTAATGAATTATGATTTTTTTTATATCTCATCTTAAGAAACTTGCTTCCACATAGTAATAATTGTTTATATATTGTAAAAAATATATGTTATGTTACATCAAAAGTTTAAGATGAAATAAAATATTTATCTAAAATTGTTTAAATCAATGATTTATGTTTTAGAGTTGTTACCACATCTTTGAACTTATGAATACATAATCAATGTTTTAATAACCAATCCAAGGTGAAACCTGGCAAAGTTGCCTGGTCTTGGGTTGACCGGTTCAATCGCCGATCAAACCGAGTGTCCTAAAGTTCAAAATTCAGCAAATACACCCCTTAAAAATTTGTTAAGTCCCTACAAGTTTGAAATTTAGCAAACACACCCTAAATACAAATCGGCGGTTGAGTGGTTGGCGACAACAACACACCAAATGCAATCTCAATCATCCTTTAAGCCATTTCTCAGAAAATCTACCCAAGATCTGGTCGAAATTGATTCGATTTTGGCCAAATCTCACCATTATCAATGTCGACAACCTAGGCCAGATCTCACCACCATCGGCATCGACAACCCTCCCCATCACCATAAAAATACTCTCCTCAGCCTTCTGACCAAAACTCATCTCACCCCACCCCCATTTGCCTCACCAAACGTTGACAAAAGCGGTTGATGTCGTCGTGGGTTTTTTTCGATTTCCGATCAATGCACTCACCAGAAATCACCTTTATCACCACCATTTCTCTCACCGGCCCTTTCTCATCAAAATCCCCAACATCACGCCCTTCAATTGTTTGCCGACTACCATCCCAATTTCTAGGGTTTTCGGTGAATAGGAAAATTGGTAACCTAGCTCGATGAAGGTTCTGAGTCCCGGTTGAACTAGCTGGACCTGGACTGGATTTTAAAATAATTTACGTAATAACTCACCAGCATGGACACATTTTTGTTAAAGTCCAAAATATTTTTAGGTTCTCAAGCATGTTTAGAGTTTCTTGGCACGAAAGTTTTTGTATTTTCATATTATCATCCTTAGGATTATCTCCTTCCTCTTTTTATCTAATGGGAGCAATGGTTTCTTTTTCAGTTAAAATATACATGATTTGTTGCTCATTTGGATGATTAAAAAAGATATTAATATTGATTCCGATTAGTGCATACTTTCCCTTTATACCATTTGCACTAAAGATAACCAACTTTATTAAGTTATAACCTCTTTATAGTAATAAAATTGTTTGGTCCCACCTATTATGATCATAGAAAGATTCTATTGTATATTCATTTTCAATAATTTAAAGGGGCGCGACTGGTTCAAAAAAAATTATATGTAAAATTTATAATCGGTTGGTTATCATTATATGTTCTTAATTTTTATTTATTTTCCAATTAATTTATTTAAAATCTTAATGTTTATTCTTTAACTTAAAATTTAAATCAATTATTAAGAAATTACAAAAAGTTATTGGCAATTGTTGGATTTCGGCATCAAATTTTTTTCAACAAATGAGATGAAACTAAAATCCCACAAATCAGATTATTATGTTATGAAAATTCAATTAAAAGACTCACCTATTAGTAGCTCGTAGCCTAGTGGTAAGGACGAACCAAGGGGACTGTGCATAATTTCAACCCACGGTCTCAAGTTTGATTCCCCATTGGACATAAAAAAAGAAAAAAAATCAATAAAAAAAAGGCTAAAATGGCTTAAAAGAAAGAACAATTATAATTTTTCAGTTTGGTATTTGAATGTATTTTGAAAAGGCATGGGGTGAGTGTTTTGTTTCAATGGATGAAAGAAGGATACTTATCCACCTATAAGAATAATAATGGTGAAAATGCAATCACACCTATATCATTGCATTTTCATGATATAACGTAGGCTTGTCAATATAGGGATGACAAATTGGTGGATTGTGATGGCTTAAAACATTAACCAATTCAATCCATAAAAATTTTGTCTAATCCATTTCAACCCATCATTTAAAATATGGGAAGGGGTTGAATTGGGATAGGTTGAGTATCAGGTTATCCATTCCTAATTTTTTTCAATATAAATTATATCAATAACTTTACATTTAAACAATTAAAAAGAAAAATGTTCATTCGGCCATTGTCGTTGGAGTACGTTTATAAGGGTGTCAAGGAGACTGGATATACTAGACTCATTCCTCAAATATTTCACTATGAATTGATATTCGAATATTTCACTATTCATACATGACAAGAAAACTGTCATATGCTCTTTACTGGCAATTTGCTTTGCCATTTGGACTTGCTACCTGCCTGAGCACAATTATTCATCAGAAATGGGGCCATACTCTTAAATCTCTAGCTCTGATGTGTTGTTGCATCCACCACCGCTCACCAAAGCTTTATATTCTTCAAGGAAATGATAATCGATTCAACTCACCACTGCATAAATGTGTAAATAACTGTAACCATAGTTTTTCTTTGTAACACGAAAAATCTTCGGATTTGCTTCCATTCAATGCGTGTTAAATAATTGGATGAATGGAGATACGTCTCTCTGATCCAAGTTTCTCAACCTGCTTATTTTCTGGACCTTGGAGAAGTAGATTTCCCTCTAGTTTTCTTCATAATTTAACAAACTCATGGTAGAGGAACATTTATTTAAGATCAACCAATTACAGAATATGGGATCACCTTGACTTACAAATATGACAGATATTATAATAATCCTAAAGCAAGCAATAACCTAAACTTAGAAAATATTACTTGAGAGTACTCAAACTCGAATCCCCTCCAGTTTTCGGAATGTAATTACAAGACCCTGGAATAAGGAAAGAGAACGGATTCTCTGAATCGTCGAATGGAGGTCGAGGGAATTCATGAAACCCATCAAAGTTACATGTATCGAAATTCAACGACGAGAAAAAACTGGCTGAATCATCAGTACTCCCTTTGGTGTCCATATCATTTTGCGTCCCATTTCCAGTAGGAACATTGGAGCTGAAGTTGAAATTTATACTACTGCCAATTTTGCTAGTTGCTTCATTGCCTTCTCTTCGATCAGATGGCCCTGCAAGTCCTTTGTTGGTTTCATCGAGGGGAATGGCGGGCGTGTGGCCTTGGAAGAGTGCAATGTGTCCGAATAGCTTGTCTTTCCTCGAGAACGTGGTGCCACAAGAACAGAGCCATTTATCCTTGCCACAATGCTTCTCATGAGTTTTAAGATCAGCAATAACTGAGAATTTCTTCGTGTTGCATCTGCTGCAGATGTAGCTTTTGTCGCAATGGGTTCTCTTGTAATGATTTTTGACACACAAAATAGTCTTCAGAGGCTGAAATTTTTTGTGATCCTTGTTCCGCTTGCAACCAGCATAAGGGCAGGAATACCTCTTAATAAGCATCGGTTCAGAGCCGGATTCCTTGTGAGGCTTTGCAAGTGCTGCTGGAGTTTTATACTCATCTCCATGACCTCGCATGTGCATTCGTAAATTTGCATCCCTCTTGAATCCTTTGCCGCATATTGTGCAGAAGTGAGTATGAGGTGCAAGGATTTCTTCTTTTTCTAGTTGTAAGATCTCATAGGAACCAGGAGGAAGGTTCTCTCCTTCTTCGGCATCTTCTTCGTCTTTTAATTCATGCTCTTCAACAGTGTGGTTCTGTTCAGTCACACAATTGCCACCAAGATCAACATGGTTTAGATTGTTCGAAACTTTTCTCCCAGAACTATTTTGTGGCTGAACACCACCTTTAAGGTCATCCACTGGGGGAAAAAGAACCCCAGTAAACTGCCCAAGCTGTCCAATGGAAGGAGCGGCAGTTGAAAGGTTGTTCTTCACAGATGGGAGAAGACTACCGGCAGTAGAGATTAACTGAACGATAATTGAAGTGAGATCGGCAGTGATGAGCTGCTGTTGCTGAGTTACAAGCTCATCTGGTCGCCCCAACACTTGGCCTCCTCGGCCTACAATCAAATGCACCAACTCCTGAAGCTGATGGATCTTCTGTTCCAAAAACGAGAGGTTGTTTAGCATAGCTTTCGGATCCCAATCTTCAGTTTTATTGGCCTGGAGTCCCTCATTCATCTGAACTGGGAATTTAATTTGGTTACTGGAGTTACAAGGAAGCGGAGACTGGGTTTGCGGTTGGTTGAACTCCGGGAAAGGAGAATTCATCCTCATGCCATAATCTAATATGATCTGATCTTCCCACTTCTGCTGAGGCTGCTGCGAATCGAAATCAGCAAAAGATGAGTTATTAGAAGACATCCTTTTTGGTAGTTCACCTGAGGAGGAAGAAGACTTCCCCCAAGTGTCTGCACATAAACTCCCTTTAAGATCCATTTCGAAAACCTTTACTCAAGTTTTTCGATCCAATAGCAATTCACACCTAAAATTTCATTCCAGATCACAAATTACTTACAAAAATTTGTTGCAAATCTCGACATAGAAAAGAAAAAACTACAATAATTTTCACATCAAACCATTTACTTAAAATCAGAGAAATAAACAGGGCAAAAAGGCATAAGCATGATCTCCAACAAAACTTTATTACCCAAAATCTTAAAAAAACTAGAGGAAAAAAAAAGAACCTGAAAATCGCAATTACCTACAACAACTTCAAGAAAGACTCATTTGATCTCAAAATCCTTGTTGGCTTCAAAATCACACATAACATAAAAATCCAACTTTTTCCCATCAAAGTCAATATCATAACACAATCTGAAAAATCCATCAATCTTCCTTTAAGAGATTCACCTAAAGGAACAAACTTGATTCAACAGCCAAAGTAATACCGTTTTCTTTAAAACTAAGTCCGGATCCCCAATTAATCAAAAAATTACAATAATATCCAAAAAAAATCTTCATTTATTTTAAATACTAATACAAAACCCCAGATATCATTTCACAATTTATACTATATTAAACCAAAAAATCTCATTTTTCTTCACTTAAAAAGACTAACTTAACCAGTAAACATCAAAAGATCTCACAAAAGCTGAACCACCCATGTTGAAAAACCAAGCTAAAACATAAAAAAAAGCAAGATTTACCATATTTAACCACTGAAAAAATGCATGCAACTCAAAAAGAAAAGTTAAAAACACAAGATTTTGAGGCTCACCCAGATGCAAGATTGCTTAGATGCTCTGTTTCTGCGCTTGAGCTAACAGGAGCATGGTAGAAAAAGAGAAAATGAAAAAGAAAAATCGAGCTCCACTGACTCCATTTATCAACAATCCTTGTGTCATTGTGTTGGTGAGTGGGACATAAAGATAGTCAACCCGTCGATCATGACCGTTCCTTTTCGTTTGTCATGTTGGAAGATTTACGGATTAACGGTAGACAATGTGAGTCAACATGATTAGATATTCTTGGCCGTTCATTGGCCTTCACCATGCGGATAAGAACAAACATGACTTGAAAGTGATTTTACATTTGCTTTTACAAGATTTTGGGATTTACATCAAATATTTAAAAAAAAAAAAACTACAATTTTCTTTAAAAAATATATATAATTTTATTTCAATTAAATAATAATGCAAAAAGTTTATCTGATTTTATATCTTATTATTTGCCCTAAAAGCATAAATTGAGAATGTACATGTTAACTAACAATGGGTGGTCTGATGGTTATAAAAATAAAAAGAGATTTTATTAGTTTTTGAGTTCGAGTTTCTCACAACGTTCGTCTAATTATCAATTTGAGGGCGTTGAGAAATTAGTTAAATTACTCGCAAGTGATTGACTCGGATACTTCCAATCACAAATAAAAAAAGTACAAATTTAAATATCAAATAATGTTAATTTATGGTTATAACACTACATTTATTATTCAAACCATAAATAATTTGTTTGGAGTTTTCTTCTATATTTACTATGAGTTTTTACATGTAATAGTATTGAAATATTGGATGCGTGGGTTACAGAATAAATTGAAAAGCAAATTTTCTATTGAGAAGTGACAAGTGTCGAAGTGAATAAAAGAAGGGATTGAATTAAATAGTAGTGCCCACAAATTATTTAAGGACAAAAAACTTTGGAGGAATTAAAATGGGAGTGGGTTCCACACAACTCAAATGATTCTCTGAATGTGTCTACTCTCTTCAACATTTGCATATGCAAATTAAATTAAATTAGTAATTAAGTGATTTAAAGCTGATTTTTCAAGCTTAATTTAATGGGATTATAAAATTATTTAATGAAAAGCTAAATAAAGAAGAAAAGAAAGTGAAGTGATGAAGTTACCAAGAAGCTACGCCACCGCCACCTTGAGAATTATTGGAAGGAGTCTACAATTCCTTCTTCTTCTTAAAATTAGAGAATTTCAATTTCATTCCTATGGTTTTGGTAAATTATTATTAAGGACACTCATTTCAAATACCATTATAATTAACTTTGAAAACTATATTGAAATGAAAAAAATACCTTTACAAAAAATATAAAATGCATTGCACAAACAATACTATGTAAAAATGTGTTTGTTTAATAATTTCATAAGGAAAGAGTTTGAATTATGCTAATGGGTATTTCAGTCATTTGACATAATAATCCGTTAGTTGGACTATTAATCAACTTTAAAAATATTAAAATGACGAAAATATCCTTATAGAAAATAATGAAAATGTATTACATAGACAATACTAATGTGTGTAATGTGTTTGTTATACATTTCTTATTATTTTTTAGATGGGTATTTTCATCATTTCAATATGAATTTTCAAGTCAATAAACAGTCTATTAAGTCAAAGACTAAAATGATAGTATTTGGAAAAGATGTCCTTGCTAAATAGTTATGGGAGCCAAAAGGACTAAAATGATTTCTCTCTTCTTTCTCCTAGAACCTTTGAAGAAGGTCAACGTTTGAGAGTTAATGGTTGGCACGCAACAAATAAAAATAGTGCACGTGCCCAATCTATCTTACCTTTCAATTTGGTCCTTAAAGATGGTATATGACTTTTCATGTGTAAATTCAAGAGACTTTTCAAAGGGGAATTGGATTTCAAAATTGTCGGTTAATAAATGGGAACCTTACTGGACAATAATTGAATTTTTTTAGTGAATCATTTGACACTTTAACAACTTTAGGAAGAAAAATAAATCATTGGTATGTATTTATAAACATATTTCTCTTAAAAGGAAATTCAATTTATTTTGAACTCCAAATTGGGGTTAACTCTCACATCTTATTTAATTATCCCCATTAACTTGCTATCGAATAATTTAGATTCTTTTTTATTTGTGATAAAAAAAAAAAAAAACTACATACCATTTAAATGTTTTAGCTTTTATCTTAATATTTTAAAATATGTTTGATATAATATTTAAGAATTGTTTTCATAGTAAAAATTATAGAAAACTTAGTTTTTAGGATTGTATTCGTTTTAAAACAATTAAATTTATGTTTACTAAACACATTTTCTTAAGAGTTGTAGTATTTCTTATTTTCAAAAACAAAAAATTGTATTTAAATTCTATATTGAACGGAATTTCTTTTGCAGTAAAAAGATTTACATATTTAACTTTATTATTATTATCATTACAATGATAATAGATCTCTAATTATTGTTTTCGGGGTTCTACACTAAAAAAAAAAAAGTAAACAATAATGTGAAATACTTACAAGCTTCATATACAAAGAACAAACCCACCATTAGGTATCTCAAGGACAAGTGTTGGAATGTGTGGTTTAGGTGCACGGTATAGGTTCGAACCCCATTGGCTCTCAAGATTTAAGCAAATCGAGAAACGCACAAGCTAGCCCAAATCCTTTGTTACATGTATAACCACCCAATGAGGGGTTGCATGTTGGACAAGATTTGTTCAATTTTACATGCACGATTTCAAGTTTTCCCTAATAAGCAATCAACGACATTTTTTTTTCCTGTTTTCTTGTGTATATCCCATTCAATATGGGAACATCATGAGTTCATCTATGTTGATGCTTGATTTTGACATCAACTATTCACACGTGAGAAATGTTAAGCGGGCTTAGAAGTCACACATGGTTAGGAAAAGTATTTAGTTTAGTAAAGGGTGAAGAACAATGTTTAAAGTGGTTCAGATGCTTTAAGGCAAATCCTACATTCACTGATATTGTATTGATGACAGTAAGGTCATGTTGTGTTCAATGAGCTGAGTTACAACTTAGAGAATACAAGAGAGAGAGAGAGAGGTATGCTATTCTAGAGTGAAATTAACCAATCCCGTAAAATAGAGAGAAGTCCCATATTTATAGTGGGATGAATCAAGGTAATGATTATTAAATCTACAAATGGGGTGAATACTGTGCAAATCCTTTTCTACGTCCCATTCCTCACCCGCCAAGGTGATTTCTTGACTTGTGCAAGGATTGGACACATGGACGTTTTCCAACCATTCGTTGACCTGGCGCTCACCCACTATACTAACAGGGGCATGCTGCTTATGTCATCATGCGACATGGCCGCTTCTGAATGGTTGTGGAACCTTGCTAAATTCTGACCATCCCTATGCTAACAAGACTTTGTGTTAGCCTTACTTTTTCAGGCATAACAGAAGTCCCCTAGTTTTTAAGGTTTGAGAATCGAACCTTGAGAACTACACAATTATGCCTTGACTTGCCATGCTCCGAATGATGCTTGATCGATCCGACTTGGCTGCAGGGAGGTCGCTAGACATTTCCCTAAGAGCGACTTGAAATGGTCTCCTTCCGCGAGGTCCACGACTTGGGTCAGACCCTATTCAGTGTCATATTGATGTGCCTCTTATCTTAACCGAGGTCCGTGACCTGGCTATACTTAGTGCATTTTTGTTGAAGGCGAGGAGTCACATTTCTTTGCAACTGGCATGCGACAAAGAGTGTTATGCCCTAACGACCTCTTCACATGTTATCCGTTGCGCTTTGGCCACTAATCCATTAATGAGGCATCTATTACTTTGAAAAACGTGTCATATGCGCAATAAGTGCCAGCCATGCGCATTAAATGTAAGTCATGCTGATTAAATATAAGTCATGCTAAATCGACATTCCTTATCAGAGCATTAAATGCGGACAGAGCGCATTTAATATGGATGAGGGAAGCGAACCGTCACTCGATTATTCCAACGGAGAGAAGCGACGATTAGATTTCTCGAGGCGTGATGGTTACTCTTTCTTGCTGATTGATGACACGTGGATCGCGATCAACGGTGAGAGATGATTTTCATCCAAACATCGCTTGGCTTCGGGAAAACCAATCACCACTTCCTCCACTATAAAATCTCAGGCTCACTTTAAGCAAGGTCACAATACTCACTTTTTCAGAAAGAGCAAGGAGATTTCGTGAGATCAGATTTTCCATCCTTCAAATTGGTTTGCACTTGACGTTTACTGCAGAAAGTTCAATCCCCATGCTCAAGAGGTAAGTATGATCCTTCCATTGCTTTCCTTTTTCTGTTTTGACGATAACCATGCAATAGCGGTGGGCGTTTGCGGGTGGTTGAACGGAGAATAGGCGTTCCTTTAGGGTTTGAACTTTTGGGGGTGGTCTCCAAGGATTCTTAGGGTTTTTTTAGGGTTTAAGGAAGACACAATGTTTATCTTTTCTTCCACGTCATCATACAAAACTTTGTACGACGACTGAGTAATTTCTGCATGTCGCTCTTTTTAGACCGTAGAAGAAATGTACCCTTCAACGACTAGAGCAGATGAGGGAACGAGCTCGCCTGTGCAAGATGCCCAGCGGGTCCCTCACAGAAATCCTATCAATAGCCACAGGAGAGGAAATTCAAAAAGCGGTCGACCAATACGCAATTAGCGTAGATGTCTACCAACACTGCAGCATCGCTCGAATTACGTACCCCGATACCCCAATACCAAGCGACGACACGTAAGGTGCTCGTGACAACCGCCAACTTGCGAAAATATGACTTTTTCAACCTTGAAGCGACCTTGGAATCCTTACCAAGTAAGTGTCCATAACCTTAGCCAACCTTATTGTTTGCATGCAGCAAACTGTTTTACTAACGATATTCACATGCAACGACCATGCCACCCAAATGCCCAGGTCGTAGAGAGCTAAGGAGTTCACTTTTCCCTAGGTTGGTGCCATGGGGCCAACCAGGGTGACCCCTAGTGGTCCCCTAGTCGGACGGATGTTGGAAGGGGCGCGGCGGCTGGCGCTGCTCGCGACCACTGCCTAAACAGAAGACTATGGCCTAGAAATCCAAGAAGAGGAAACAGCTTCGGGTCAAGGAATTAGAGTCCAAGTTGGAGGGCTTGGGCATCCAGCCTGGGAGGTCGTAGCCTTACCAGGCCTTCCACTTTGGAAGACTTCCCAAGGGCGCGACCAACGCTACACTTGCCCCTGAGGGTCCGCACAGGGGGCTAGAGGAGGTTGCGGCGTTTGGGAGAAGAGCGAGCAAGGAACTAGAGGGCGAGACGCCACTGCCGCGCAGACGCGCTGTCTTTGGAGTGTGGGGGAAATTCCCAGAGCACCTGCAGCCGGTGATGTTCACCCTGTTAGAATGTCAGCTCACAGAGGCTTTTGAGCAGTTTGTGGCCTCCAACCCCCCAGGACTTGATGACCATGACATTTCAACTGCAAAGTCATGTAAGAAGGTTCGTCCTCGTTGAGGGCTTTCTTATATTTTCCCTACTTTTTTAATAAAAATGAATCTAACCCCCTGTTTCCCTTTGCCATGCAGTCTCTGCTCGCCATCCACTTGGCCCAATAGATGACTCAACTAGGGGCTACTGAAGGGCTCGTCGAGCTTAGAAAAGAGAATGTGCAGCTGAAACGAGACTTGGAGGCTACACAGAGAGAGATGAACCTGTCTACCATTTAGACGAACCAATACATGTCGGAGAGGAATGTTGCACTCCGCACGGTGGACTTTCAGAAGGCCGAGCTGAAGAGGAGAGGAGGTCAAAACAGCTGGCTGGTCGAGCTACTACGGAGGTCGGTGGCAGCAGCTGAGAGCGCGAGCGAACGAGCGGGCCTTCACAGCGAGCAAGCATGTACGAGCGTGGGAAACCTTCGAGAAGCAAGGTGGGCGCTTAAGGCAAAACTCTTGTTGTCCCAAGGACGTGTCGCTTTGTTAACCGAAGAGATGAAGCGACAAGAGCTGGAAATTGAGAGGAGAGTCGCTGACTGGTCAATCCAGTCCATCTATGCCTTATGACCAAAAAATTTGAACATAGACCTTATCGACCTCTCGGAATGACTACCAAAGGATTCTCACTTCCATGGCGCAGGCCAAAGACGAGGAGGAAGGTCAAGGGACCTGACCTAGTGGATGAGCATCCGGAGGAATATGTCTCGAAGGAACTAGCGGCCGATCAGGTGGTTGGCGACCAACCTGGAGACACTAAGGTCGCACCTTCAAGGGCTTGGGAATGAAGGTCAGTGATGGTTTTGCTTCTACTTTCCATAGTTATTCCTATGCTAGCATATTTGTACTTGCTTTTTCTTATGATAAATAAAAAGACTATTTCCTTAATCATTCGTGAGTACTTATAATTTTTCGTACATCACAAATATTACACATGTGGGTACAAGGTCGCTTTCTAACTATTTGCGATAATATTTGTACAAATGATATATATGCGAACAAAAAGGCACACATGCGAGAAACAATATTACATAAGAGTTATCTTATTTACAAGGAAAAAAAGAGCAAATCTTTATAAGGGCTTTAGAAAATGAGTTCGAAATTACTGATAATAGGGGCAAAGATGTTCAGCATTCCAAGCTCTCGCGGTACTTCGGAACCGTTGAGCCATTTTAAGGTGATAAGCCTCTGGTCGTATCACCTTAGCGACACGATATGGGTCTTCCCAATTTGGCCCCAACACTCCCGCACTTAGTTCTTTTATACCGAGAAGAACTTCTTTCAAAATAAGGTTCACCGACCTCAAGTCTCTTCTCCTAACCTTGGAGTCGAAGAACCTTTTTGCCTGTTGATGATAAGCTGCTATCCTCAACTGAGCCTTGCTACAATGTTCTTCAACTAGGTACAGACTTGCGCGCATAAGTGCTTCATTGAATAGGTCCCTCCGAAGTGAACTGGTCCCTACTTCCACTAGGATCATCACCTTATAGCCATAGGCTAGCGAGAAGAGGGGTTTCCAAAGTAGAGGTTCTGGAGTTGTCCTGTATGCCCATAGGACTTCTAGGAAGGTTGTCATCCCTAATTACCCTTGGCAGTGCTAAGTTTGGCATTCAAAGTATGCTTGATGGTCTTGTTGACAGCTTCAACCTGGCCATTTGCTTGCGATCTTGCAACTGAGACGAACTTTTTATGGATTCCCAGCTTATCACAAAATTGCTTGAATTCCTCGTTAACTAATAGATTCCCATTATCAGAAATGAGGGTATGAGAAATTTCATAGCATCACACTATGTTTTTTAAGACGAAGTCTTTGAGCTTTTTGGTGGTGATCGCAACCAAAGGGTTGGTCCTCGGCCTACTGGGTGAAGTAATCCACCGCAACCACCGCATACTTGACCCCTCCCCTTTCAACTGGCATGGGTCCAATAAGATTGATTCCCACATGGAGAATAGCCAGGGGTTGGTCATGGTTATCAGCTGGTGGGAAGGAGCTCGCGGTATGTTCGCGAATCGCTAACACTTGTCACATTTTTTCACAAAGTTAAAGGTATCCTCTTAGAGTAAGGGCCAATAATACCCTTGATGAACAACTTTGTTGGCGAGGGATCTCGCGGCAGTGTGATTACCGTAGATCCCTTCATGTATCTCCCTCATGATGTAGTCTGCTTCCTCATCGGTTACACATCGGAGGAGAGGGCGCTAAACCCTCGCTTGTACAATTGATCTCCTATGAGAGTGTAACGAGCAGCTCTAGTTTGCATGGTTTTTGCCTTGATCTTGTCATTGGGCAAGGTCCCATCTTAGAGATACTGAATAATTGGGGTCATCCAAGAAACCGACTCTGTCACATTCACGGCCTATTCGGGTGAGTGATACTAAGAATCTCTATGAACCAAGCAAGAATACTTTCTGGCGCATCTGAGTCCAATGACGAAGCTATCTTTGCCAAGGCATCTGCGACAAAATTATTGTCTCTAGGGATCTGTGTGATTGTGAAGTGTTTGAATGGCTCGAGCGCGTCCTCAACTTTCTTCAGATAGCTGATCATTTTTTCTTCCTTGGCCTGATATTCTCCTAAGATCTATGAATGCTCATCGCGGTTGATCCTATTTCTTTTGCCAACCACAGACTAGTGAGTAGAGCTTCATACTCAGCCTCATTTTTGGTCGCTTTGAACCCGAATCGAAGAATACCATGGATGTGAGTCCTTTTGGGACTAAGGAGGAAAAGGTTTCTCTCGAACCTTTTCCTGTTCGAGGATCCATCGACATAGAACCTCTAGGTCGATAGATTCTGAACAGTTTTCTAGGTGACTTCGCTCGCCTGTTGCTCGGATTCCTTAACCGGTTGATATGAGAATTCCAAAATGAAATCAACAACATCCTGCCCTTTAATGGTTGTTTTCGATCTGTACTGCAGATCGAACTGACTCATTCCATAGCCCACTTAAGCAATTTAGTCGAAGCCTTTGGTTTCTGGAGACTTGCTTGAGCGGATAGTTGGTCAATACATGGATTGTGTGGGAGTGGAAATAAGGTCGCAACTTTCCTAGAGACGATCAACAGGGCATAAGCTAATCGTTTCATTTCTAGGATAATGTATTTTGGCGTCCTAGCAGACGTCTGCTCGCATAATATATTGGCCATTGGACCTTGCTTCTTCCCGAATTAGAGCTACACTGACCACATACTAAGAGATGGACATATACAAAAGAAGAATTTCCTGAGGGAGAGGCTTGGACAGGAGAGGTGGTTTTCGAGGTGCTCTTTAATGCTCTAGAATGCCTGTTTGCACTCGGGAGTCCATTCGAACTTCTTGTTGGCCTTGAGTATATTAAAGAATGGCAAGCATCGACCTGTTGCCTTTGATATGAAGCGAGTGAGTGCTGTTATTCACCCATTGAGACTCTAAACCTGTTTTCTATTGGTTGGGCTTTTCATATCAAGGAGAGCCTGGATCTTTTCAAGATTGATTTCTATTCCCTCTGGTTAACCATATATCCCAAGAATTTTCCTAGGGATATTCGAACGAACACTTGAGAGGATTGAGCTTCATTTTGTACCTTCGAAGTATACCGAACATCTCAACGAGATACGCTATGTGATCTAAAGCGACATACAATTTGACCAGCATGTCATCAACATAGACTTCCATTGATTTTCCAATCTGTTCGGAAAAATTCGGTTAACCAGTCGTTGGTAAGTCGCCCCAATGTTCTTTAGGCCGAAGGGCATAACCTTGTAATAATACAACCCCCGATATGTCACAAAGGAGGTATACTCTTCGTTCAACGCGTACATTAGAATTTGATTGTATCCTGAGTAGGCGTCCATAAAACTCAGAAGCTCGTGCCCGCAGGTGGCATCAACGAGCTGGTCAATTCTTGGCAAGGGAAAGCTGTCTTTCGGATAGGCTTTGTTAAGGTCAGTGAAGTCAACGCAGGTCCGCCATTTGCCGTTAGGCTTCTCTACCAAGACCAGGTTGGCAACCCAGTTTAGGTAGAGTGCTTCTGGATGGATCCGTTTAGAAGAAGATTATCTATCTCCACTTTTAAGGCAGCGTATCACTCTAGATCCATTGCTCTTCTCTTTTGGTGGACCGGCCTGACCTCACTAATTCAGGGCATGGCATATGATAATCGGGCTGATCCCGACCATGTCGGCATGAGTCCTTGCGAACACGTCGATATTTTCCTTGAGGAAAGTTGGTAAGGTCACTAGCAAGTTAGGGGTTGAGATTACTTCCAATTCTCAACACTCGGCTCGGCTCGCGTTAATCGAATGATACTTTAGATAGGTCCTCAATCGGCCCGCTGCAAGGGCATTCCTAGATACGAGGATCCATGTTGTCCTCAGCTAGGCCAGGCTGTGGCTCGATCCTACTGATCCCATTGCCTGTTATGGGATGCCGATTGGAGTTCTTTTTCCCTTGCACGCCGTCTGCACTACCCTTACATAGCAGTCGCGAGATGCGCATTGAGATCTGCTTACTTCCCCTAGCCCCGTCGGGGTGAGAAACTTCATCTTTAGATGGTAGATCGAGGTGACTGCTTTGAAGCTTCATAGTAGAAGTCGTCCCAAGATGCCATTGAAAGCGGATGGACAATCCACTACTAGGAAATCAGTCATTTTGGTCATTTTTGCCGGTATCACCCAACGTGACCGAGAGCGATATTGTCCCCTTGGGAATCAGATTATCCCCGGTGAAACCATACAGAGGCATGGAGGCAGGCTTCAGGTCGGCCTCATCTAGTTTCATCCTTACGAAAGCTCTTTGGAATAAGATGTTCACGACGCTTCCATTGTCCACCAACATTCTGTGGACCTTACACCACCCTATTTCAGGCGTGATGACGAAAGCATCATCGTGAGGATGATGCAATCGTACCGCGTCTTTCTCAGAGAAGGTGATTTCCTTTTTTCTGCGAACCTTCCTTTGCTGGTCGCGGCGTCGTGCTCATCACACTTATGAGGTTATGGCAGGCTGCGCGGGCATACCTTTCATGAGCACCTCATGAATTCCTTGAGAGATGTGGTCCCCCAAAGATGATCCCCACACTATAGAGACCTTTGCAATCACGACGCTTCTTTTCTGGTTCCTCTTAATTTTTCTCCCGAACGGGAGCAGAATCATCAACATACTTTTGAAGTGCCCCTGCTTAATGAGGTCTTCAATTGCTTACTTGAGGGCCCGACGCTCATCGGTGTGGTGCCCATTATCCCGATGATAGTGATAGTACTTTTTATTATTTCTGGCTGAAGATGGATTTTTCATGGGATAGGGCTCTCCGAGTAAACTGGCCTCTTTTGACTTATCCAGGATAGCTGATACTGAGGTATTTAGAGGGGTTGTATTGACTCTTGTTGTGATCACGACGAGGAACTGGGGCGTAGGATTTCTTGGGCTCGTATCGTTGCTTTTTCTTTTTCGCCGATCGTCATTAGCTCATCTGCGATCAACCCTCCTGTTCTCCCCCCGATCGAGAGTACTGCTCAAAGGACCGGGGTCGTGGTGGTTGAGTGCAGCCACAGAGTTTTTAATGCGGAGATACTTTTCTATAAGGTTATAGAAGCGGGTGAGGGAAACATCATTCCTCAAACTGCGCTCCTTCCATAGGTCTGTCTGCAGGCGAAACTCCCACAATAATGAGAGTCCGAACAGACTCTTCGGGAGTGTGAGCTATCTTGTGGAGCTCCTTATGGAACCTGTCAATATAAGATTGGAAGGGCTCATTCTTCTCTTGCCTTATGTTGCTTAGGTAGCTTAGCGGCATTGAGAACTTCTTGTTCTCCTGGAAGTGTCTTAAAAATGTCAAGCTCATTTGAGGCCACGAACTGCGATCCTTCTGGGAGCAACTTGAACCATCGCTTGGCATAGGAAGGTAAGGTTTATCGTTAGGCAACAACATTTTGCCAAGTCAAAGACTTGGTGGAGTTCCATGAGGTCGTTGAACTCGTACAGGTGATCCTGCAGATCAGAATTCCCGTCGAATGCTCGCATGTTGGGACATTCTGAATTTTGACGAGAAGGGAGCAGCTAACACGCCGAAGAAAATAGAGATGCCTCTGTGACCTTCCCTTGATCATTTTGCTGAGCCTTAAGCTGATCTAAAGCTCGTTGTAGTTCCTCAATTTGAGGCAACAGAGCTATCTAAGGATCACTTTTCGCAATGTGGGTTTGACCCTCACAATT
Organism: Pistacia atlantica; assembly: GCA_026229545.1. NCBI lineage: Eukaryota > Viridiplantae > Streptophyta > Magnoliopsida > Sapindales > Anacardiaceae > Pistacia > Pistacia atlantica. The sequence goes on along the minus strand of CM047906.1, from coordinate 16,544,204 downwards.
GTGGTTGAGGAAAGACCGTAAGTCGAATTCCTCTTGCCTCGGTCGATAGTTCTAGCCAATCTCGACACACACTGGCTTGGAAGTTGTGTGATGGCATTGAATGGTTCGAGGAATCTTCCTGACCTCCGCGGTGGTATGAACCGACCCGCAGACGGTGGGAATCCCCTTCACGACGATGACCAAAGTCATCATTTTGGCAATAATGGGAATCTCCCCGCCTTGCACTTTTGTGGGAGTGCTCGCGCGATGACTCTGACCGTGACATGTCACCGAGTCGCAATGCCATAGGTATTCTATCCGAGGTATGATCAGTGTTTGCTAATCCCTTTGAGCCTTTGGGTCCATTGTGCGCCACTTACTTTCCCTTTCTTTGACATGCTGCAGTGCCCGTGATATGAGCTTTTGCCCTTTTTCGAGCTTTCATACGACTTGCAAGCGTTTTCGGCGATGGCATCACCTCATTGGATTCGGGTGGCATGACCCGATCCAATTGATCTAGCCTTTGGCTGACCGTTTAGAGAGTATTGTTGAACCTCTCTAAGGTAACTCATGACGGCTGGATCAAGGTATGAGCTTGAAAGGATATCCCTCATGATATTTTGTTGGGCTAGCGGCACTTCGGGAGAAGTGTCCTCCTATACCTGGGGGATCTCTTCATTGCCATAATTGGTTCACTCAGATTCAAAGTCGTGAGCCATTTTCTGTAGTGGGACTGATTAGTCAGAGATTCTCTTGATGAAGAACATGTACTAAATCAAGCCATCCTTCTAGCGCCAAACTGTTGATACTTGATTTTGACACCAACTATTCGCACGTTAGAAATGCTAAGTGGGCTTAGAAGTCACACATGGTTAGAGAAGTATTTAGTTTAGTAAAGGGTGAAGAACAATGTTTAAAGTGGTTCGGATGCTCTAAGGTGAATCCTACGTCCACTAATATTGTATTGATGAGAGTAAGGTCAGGTCATGTTCAGTGAGCTGAGTTAACAACTTAGAGAATACAAGAGAGAGAGAGAGAGAGAGAGAGTATGCTATTTCAGAGTGAAATTAGCCAATCTTGCAAAATAGAGAGAAGTCCTTTATTTATAGTGAGATGAATCAAGGTAAAGATTACTAAATCTCCAAATGGGGTGATACCGTGCAAATCCTTCTCTGTGTCCCATTTCTCACCTGCCCAAGTTATTTCCTCGACTTGTGCAGGGATTGGACACATGGATGTTTTCTAACCATTCACTGACCTGGCTCTCACCCACTGTACTGGCAGGGGCATGCTGCTCACGTCATCATGCGACGTGGCTACTTTTGAACTGTTGCAGAACCTTCCTAAATTCTGACCATCCCATGCTAACAAGACTCTACGTCAGCCCTACTTTTTCAGGCATAACATTCTACATTTTTGGTAGTACAATAGTAATTATTCTTGTCAAACTTAAACCTAACTAATATGAACCAAGGGTTTGTACAAATTCACACTTCCACCTAAGTAAAGGAACACAAAAGCCCAAAGGCTTGTACAAATTTATCTTTCACCTAAGTGAAAGGACACAAGATTAGGAATGTGAATAATTCAATGATTAATTTTTCCCTCATTCATGTATAATAATTCACAATAACAATAGGTTATTATGATTTCAAACAATTCACTACCTTGAAATTGGCAAACTTGTTACTCTTCTAAAGCAATGGTGGGCATCTTTATTCAAGTCCAAGTATACTTCAAATATGATTTGGAAATTAGAAATTAAATCCATTATGGGCATATTTTGTATATCTTTTGGAAGATGTTATTTTGTAAAAACTTCATTCAAGAATTGTTTTTGTCTATCCATAGAAAACGATAGGAAAAGTATATCCCTTATGATACATTAGATTCGGCATGGTAATTGATAGAGTGAATAGATATGAACCATTTCTTTAATTTCAACAAATTTTGATATATTTAATTGATATTAAAATTTATCAAGACGTAGATTGATTTCTCTATTAAACTTCTATACACTCATCTCTATTCAATTTTTATATTCTACATTACAAATATAAGAACATATTCATCAATGAAAGAACTTCTTAACCATGACTGGGTGGTTAAGTAGTCAGCTAGGACTTTTGGGTGTACTACTCAAGATGTCTTGAGTTCGATTCACATTGACCCCTAATAGGGGTGACCATTGGAGCTCTTATTCAGTCAATAATTCAAAGGTCCCGAGGGATTAGGTGAAGTGTGCGCAAGCTGGTTCGAACACCCCTGGTCATAAAAAAAATATATATTAAAATTTTAATTTAACTCGTCTTTCCACAAAAAAAATTTTTTTTAAAAAAAAGGCTATTTGCAAACTAGTTGATAGAATTTGAGGTAGGCCTGACTCCTCACCCAATAAGGCCTTGTTGAATGGGAGGATTACCCCCTCTTATAAACCAGTAGGCTTAAGCGTGTCTAATTGGTGTGAGACTTCAACACTCCCCTTCACGATCAAGCCCATATGTTGGGTCATGCCTGTTGATGGAGGTAGTTGTTGGCTCTAACTCCTCACCCGCTGGTCAAGCACCCAGCTCAACTGAACTTGACTCTGATACCATGATAGAATTTGAGGTGGGCTTGACTCTGTTAGGAAACGACCCGGTTGCGCAGCGGAAAACAAAAATTTTACAACTACGGATCGTTCCTTAGAACCCAAAATCAGGGCATAGATTCTACAGTTTATGCATAATATGAATCTGCAGAAAAATAAATCCAAAGGTTTAGATTCATACCCACGTTTGGAGGCTCCACCAATGTTGTCTCGAATGTGTTTGCTACGATCCAAGTGTAGGATCGAACCAAGAAGTCCACACGAAGACAACCACCAAGAACCAAGGAGGGATTTGCTAGATCCTCCTTGGCCTTAAGAAATCAAGAAGAACAAAAGAAAAGTTTGATTTTCAATCAAACAGTGAAAGTGGCGTGGGAGTGTTTTAATAGACTGCTGTGTGTGTTTGTTTTCTTTCAAAAAGGCAAAAATGAATTCATTAATAAATCACACAAACACTATTCCTTTTATAGGCAAACCAAGTTGCCCTATTCCCACATGGAATGGGCTTGGGCTCCAACCCAAACACCCCATGTTGCCAAACACTCCCAATTTGATATTTTAATTTAATTCATCATTATCTTAATTAAAATCAATTAATATTTAATTAACATTTAACAATAATAATGATTTAATTAAATATGTGCAAACATACATTTAACCGTAATTTCACTTATTTAATTTTTAACAAATTAAATAAAAGGCTACGACCTCAGCAAATTTAATTGCACTGTGAAATTACCAAAATACCCTTTCGCCTAAAAAGACGAAAACGTCCTTCTTTCTTCTTGGCTCTTAAATTGTCTTCTATGTGTGTGACTCATAGGCTCCTCATCATACCGGTAGTGTATAGTATCGCGATTAACACCAATTAATCGTCTCACTAATACACAGACCAAGATTGGCCCCTAGCAAGGCATCATAGCCACCCGATGGATTCGGATTCAGCAAAGTAGCTACCTGTCAATGATATGGTTACCGTACAATACGATCCTTTCATCATACGTTATCTCGACGAGACGAAGGCATAGAAATAGTGTCAACCTTCGGTTACTCTTGATATTATATATTCAGTTTCTAGACCAATGACCCGTATTATAATTGGATAAAGCAACAACTCAATTCCATTGTGGCCACAGTTTTAGTGTCATTGCCATATACTGAATTGCGCCGTGAGATAACTTCTCCCGTACCCGGGAGTGATGAATCATTTATCAATCCACCATAGTCTTGATACACTCCTTGATATAGCCAATCACCACCGTCTTGACATCGAATAGAAGCTGCGTTAGGCTAGTGTCAAAGCGTACCAATCGGTGCACAAGGCACTCCGGTGATCTCAAGTCTAAGGATCACATGCACCACCATTCGTTAGAGGATTTGTTCCATAGACACGGGGTTACCATCCATATGGAATCCTCTGGTGGGTCGTCCGTGAACTTGCTGCGGTATATCCGCCTACAACAAGCACCCATGTGTTGCACCAGGTTGTCACCAAACAACCTTGACAAGTGAGATCGACCACCGCCTTTCGACAGGTCGTTCAACACTATGATAGCCTTACCGTATTATCGTGCCCTTACTTAGAATATCTTGGGGCTACGGACGTTTCTAGAATGGCCACCATATGTGCTCATAGGGTTCTCACTATCAAGATTTGAAACACTTGATACCCTCGTCATGGTTCTACCATTCTATGGACATATATCAATACATATTGCAATAATAATGATTTACGCGATATAGAATAAAATGCCTTTTATTATTGATTAATGAACATTATTACAAAGAGTCAATTCCACAATAATTGATTGGCTCTAGAGCATCTACTCTAACAGACTCCTCACCCAATAAGGTCCTTATTGAATAGGAGGATTACCCTCTCTTACAAACTAGTGGGCTTAAGCGTGCCTAGTCGGTGTAGGACTCCAACACTCCCCCTCTTAGTCAAGCCTATATGTTGGGTCATTCTTTTTTATGGAGGTAGTTGCTGGCTCTAACTCCTCACCCGCTCGTCAAGCACTCAGCTCAACTGAACCCTGGCTCTGATATCATGATAGAATTTGAGGTGGGCCTGACTCCTCACCCAATAAGGCTATGTTGAATGGGAGGATTACCCCCTCTTATAAACTAGTAGGCTTGAGCGTGCCTAGTCGGTGTAGGACTCCAACACTCCCTCTCATGGTTCAAGCCCATATGTTGGGTCATGTCTATTGATGGAGGTAATTGTTGGCTTTAACTCCTCACTTGTTGGTTAAGCATTCAGTTTGTATTCTCTCAACATACTCAGCAACTAAGGTTGCTTCTTTTGCCTCTCTTGTATCCTTCTTGGGACTCTTCGGTAACTCAATTGCCTCTTAATGCCACTCTAATACCAGATTCTTACATGGTATTAGAGCAGGGTTTCCCTGCCAGCTCCTCTCCTCGTTGCATCTCACTAATCCAACTCTTGTCTCTTGTATTGTTTTTCCCTGCAAAACAAACTCTAGGATTAGTCTCTCAAAACCAAATGGATCCAAACCAAAAAAACCACAACAAACCCAATTGGGCCTAGCACACCCAAATATGGGCTCAGATTCAACAAATAGACAAACTGACCCATACCAAGATAGCTAAACCAACCCAAACACACAAACAAGCCCAAATATGGGGCTCAACTGAACCTGGGTTCTGATACCATGATAGAATTTGAGGTGGGCTTGACTCCTCACCCAATAAGGTTTTGTTGAATTGGAAGGATTATCCTTCTCTTATAAATTAGTAGGTTTGAGCATGCCTAGTCGGTGTGAGACTCCAACATTAGTCAATTATGATCATCTATAGATTCGACAGTATAAGTCACAATTAAAGTTTGCAAAAGTAAAAGCTTGAAAATGGCTTGTAAATATAATCCAAGGAACATTAAAAGTATAGCAACCACTAAAGGTATTAAAGAAACAAGAACAACAAAATAATTTATCATGTAATGTATTCCCAAAGGTTGAAAGCTAAGTGATAAAGATTTTTGTGGAATCTTCCAGAATTTTAATGGTTAAGATAATTGAATTTGGTTAATGTATATATTGAAATAACCTAATCCTCAATATTACAAGTTTACATAGATGGTAGGGTTGATGTTTGGTAGGGGCAGGGATAAGGATGTTAATTTAGAGAATGAGGTGTGCTTCGGGGTAAATTAAATCTCCGAACTGAAATGGGAAAGAGATGAGTTTATATCCCTAACTCGAAACCACCCCAGTTCTCTGTAATAATAATAAATGTAAAATATTTATTCATATAGTATGTATACTTATAAAAAGATAAGATAATATTTAGATTAAAATTAAATGACTATATATAATACCTAATATCTAATAGATAAAAATAAAAATAAAAATTTTATATGCCAAAATAGGGTGGGGATAGGAAAAGTACTCCTCATGTGGGGATTCCCATCCCATCCCCACTCGGCTCAAATGAATTTGAGAAAATGGATGGGGAATGGAAACCAAAATTGAAGGTGGGGTGGAGGATGGGGAATAAGAAAGGCCTCTCCGCCCCCACCTCACACCATTGGGATCCCCAAAAGTTTATGAATATTTGAATAAATTTTGAAATTAAAAAACGATTCATTATCGATCCTATAAAGACTTAAGATCCTGATAATAAACAAAAATTTCCTAAACTTTTAGTTATAAATGCGTTTTTTTTTTTTTTTTTGGGGTATAAATTACAAGACTTTATTGAGTGCAGATACACTTCATATGATAGGTGTGATATTGAATGCCTGTTCAAGTATTTGTAGAATATTGTTCTTATAATATTACGATGTAAATATGTAATTACCCTTAATACTATGGGTATGATAGTTATTAAGAACAATATTTAAAATCTAATTAAAAGAGAAAAAACTATTATGGCTCTAAACAAATAACTAATCTACTCGAACTTGTCCTATATAAGATTGGACAAATGCACATGCATTCATCTCATTGAGGAATTTTTTATTACATTCCACTATAAACTTCCTCTAAGAACAATTAAAACAAAATGTTACTGCATATATACATACAATAAATAGGATTAGACAAAAATATATTAGAAAATGTAATTTATGGGTCTAATGGAGTAACATATTAACTATAATGCAAGGAAAAATACTTAATTATACGGTTTGTTCAATAGCTTGGATATTGTTATAATTTTAGTGGTGTAACTGCAATAAAATAAACTAAGAGAAACTGAAAAGTAAAATAGCAAAATAAAGAGGGCTGAAATGAGAAACTTTTATTAACTCTTTCTCTCAATTGAGGTACAAATAAAATGAAGGAAATGAGCTCAAAATTTATTTATTTCTTCACCAACCTACCTCTCATAAGGATTAATTATTTAATGACAAATCATTCTCTTCAAGTTGGACTTGCATTGGCCGTGTATCTTCATGTGAACTTGCATGGGTCATGTGTCAAATTGGTGGAAGTCTGCCATAACACTCTCATTCGGAAATCCACCATTTACTAGATAATTGCATTTAACCTTATTCATGAAAAACTCAATGGGACAAAAAAATCAAAGAAAAGAAATTCAACTCTATAATGAAATTGTAATGTAGTATTGGATGTGTTTCATATTGCCTCAATAAAAACCTTGTTAAGAAAACCCAGTGGGATAAAATCTGATCAAGGGAAAAAAGAATACAAAGCATATATGTACAGTCCAATAGTCTTTTCCAAAACTCTCCCTAATAGATCTTCCCTTGATCAATGCTCCCCCTCATAATGACAAAATTAACTTAGTTACCTTTAAAGCCACCACATATGGATGTCATGCACTAACTTTTCAAATATTGTTGCTAAGTAAGGTTTTAGTGAACAAATTTGCAAGATTATCATTCGAGCCTATTTGTTTGACATTAATTTTTTTATTTTCCCGGAGTTCCTGAAAAATGACATATGCAATGACGAAGTGGATGGTGAAGGAAGAATCTTCTCAATCGTTTAAAAACAAAGTTGATGAAAAGGACCTTATTGCAATGTGACAAAAAAGCCAATAAATTGGTGACCATTCTTGCGCCCTTTTTCTATTAATAATTCCTCCTTTTTTTTAATTTTTTGTTTCCTTTATGATTTATATATATGAAAGTAAAAGTAAAGTGCTATTAATTATTTTTATTGTTTCTTTAATGAATTAAATGATATAATTCAGACTTCAGATTTGATGTTTTAACTTGAGATTAGCTATAGATAATCACTTATCACATCCATAATTAAATATATACATCAGATCAAAAAAGGAAAAATATAAATTCATGTGTTATTCTTTTCGATTCGAAAAGCACTTCTTTAGAAAGCACTTACAAGTGCCTTTTTTCTAAGCATTTTGAAAACTTTTTTTTTCCATAAAAGTACTTTTGCAATTTTTTTTAAATATTACAAAAAAAATAAATGAATTAAAAAACTTTTATCTATTTCTAGAACCTTTCACCTTAAAAAATCTAGTTTATGATAAAATATAAATTGTTAACATTAATTATAATACAATTTTTTTTTTTTGAAAATAATTAAATACAAATTTGTAGAAGAATAATTCTAGATTACAAATTTCTTAAAGTAACAACTAACAAATATACAAAGTGATGATTTTAATAAGATTAGATGACTTTATAAGTATGGTAAAATTTACCACTTGGGCTGTATTAGTGACTCAAAAACTAGTGTTAGAAATCCCAACTAAACTTATTTTCTTAATTTATTTTTTAAAATTATGAAGTATCAACTTTGATGTAGTTTAATGAAAAACCAATAAGCTTTTTTTTGGGCTTAACTAAATTAAGAACGATCCAATTCATGTATAATCTCATGGAGCGGTGTTATTTAAGCCCACCTTAATTTCTTTTTAAACTTTGATAATAATTCAAAATTGTTTTTAAAATTATTTTTTATTTCATTCCAATACTACCCCTCTTTAATATTTTCTTACTAAATCTCTTTGTTAACCCCACCACCTATGTTTTCTCCATGGTGATATTCTAGTTGGCTTTTTTTTCTTTTTCTTTTTTCCTCTTTGGTTAAATCTAAAAACATTCATAATTCATTCAACAGTATCATATTTCCTCTTTAAAACTTATAATATTTTTTATTCAAAATACTTCTTAAATATGTTAGTTGTCTCCTTTGCTAATAAAAGCTGAAAAAATAGCAAAAGGAGAAAGGGATGTTGTTTCAAGGAAAGAACCTTTCTTATAGGAAGAGGGTAATGAGAGCTTTGCTCGGTGTCAAAACTTTTTAATGATATTTTTTTTTTCACCAAGAAAACTAAGACGGACAAAAGATCAAAAATAATAAAAACTTGCTTTTCAATGATTATTGTTTTCCTTTGTTAGAAATCATCTGTCATCACTTCAGAAAACATTTAATCTTGAAAACATAATTTTAAATGTATTAAAAAAAGATTTAGGGTTGTAAAATTTAAAGAGTTTTCTAATATTCGAATAATACTAAAAGATTAAATGCCCTTTATAGGTAATTACAAATTTCAAAATTATATAGTATTAAAAAAATAAAAACTGGTATTGAGGCTTAGAAAGAGATTGAGTGGGGCTTAAATAACCCCACTCAATCTTATGTTTCCTTAGTTTTATTATGTCAAGTATAAGTTTAGAATGCAAAATTAATAAAATTAGAGAACAAATTTTAACATTTAAGGTATGTTAAGTGACTTCTTTTTTGTGGGTTTTACTGCTTCTAATTTTTTTAGTCAGATTCCGAAATAAATGACTCGTAAATTTATGATATATATGTTTCAAAATGTATCACAGACTCTTATATATGTATATACATATCTAATGTACGTATCAAATAAATGTATGTGCATAATTCATGCGTGAAATTCTTGATGATATTCTAAAATTCATGAATAAAGATTATCCTTAAAAAGTTCATGAATTTTATTTGTTAAAATTGATGATTTTAAGGGAAAAAAAATACTGCAAACCAAATAAATTTTGGAATACATATATATCCAACATAAGAGAAAACAAAATTAAATACCCATAAACTCAACCACTAACCACAAGATTTAGAGGAAGTAAAGTAAAACCTTTGTCCTCTTTGTCCAATTATATAGTCCAAAACCATGTGATATATCACCAAAAAAGATAACCAAACAAAAAATGTAATTACAATTAAATTAAGATGTCAAATTTTTTACGTGAAAAGCCTTTCAAGACGAAAAACCATGAGGTAACAGTAAATCACCTATACAAAAACTTTCACTAATCAAATACTGAGTTACAATAAAGTTATTTCCTAGAAAAAAACTAGAGACATGCATATACATAATCGTCAAATTTTTCGCTGAAAATGGATAACAATAAATTGCATTATCAAATTAAAAAGTTGGAGTATTCTCACCAATTTAAGCAAAACAAGAGGAATAATGAGGATTCAAACTGTTGACGCTTGATTTTGGACGCCAACGACTCGCACGTGGGAAACGCTGAGCTGACTCAGGAGACACACGTGATGGATACATGAGATTTGAATATGGAGCTGAGAATATATATTTTGCAGAAAAATAAGTAAAAGATTGGCAAGAGGGGTTTTTATAGTGGTTCGGATGCTCAACAAGCGACTCCTACATCCACTGTTATTTTATTGATCTCTCACTATTTCTATGATTTTGCCCGTAAGGCATACAAAGATGAAGAAATACAGTGTTTTTACAGAGAGAATGAAAATGAAACTAAATCTCAGCCCAGCCACCAACCTCCTCTCTTCGGGAAGAGAAATGCCCATTTATTCACAAAACACTCAATGCAATGAGTGTTTTGCAAGCTGCCTTGACACATGGAAGGCTCTCGTCCATTCATCTATTTGAAATGAGATAAAGTTGGTGAGAATATCTTAGAGATATGGGCTTGGCAGCTGGTACAGAGAGACATTAATTGTGCTGACATAGGCTTGACTTTTTGAGGCATAATGTAAGCCCCCGCTTTTTGAAGTGCATAAGTCGCTCGAAACTAAGTCTTTGACTCAGGGCCGGCCGCGGTCCTCGAATCAAGAGCTCAAACTGAAATTTGTTAGGAAAATGATCAAATCAGAAACGATCGAAATCAGTTAGGAAAACGACAAATCATAGGAGCGATAAATCTGGCAGGAGCTCGACCTGAAATGCTGGTGAACGACACCGAAAGGTCATAACGAGCTCAATCGAGCAAAACGAGCTCAACTTGAGAGCAAAACGACCTCGACCTGAGAGGTCAAAACGAGCTCAAAAAGCAAAACGACCTCAACTTGAGAGGTCAAAACGAGCTCAATGAGCAAAACGACCTCAACTTGAGAGGTCAAAACGAGCTCAATGAGCAAAACGAGCTCAATGAGCAAAACGACCTCACCTTGAGAGGTCAAAACGACCTGAATGAGCAAAACGACCTCAACTTGAGGTCAAAACGAGCTCAATGAACAAAACGACCTGAACTTGAGAGGTCAAAACGAGCTCAATGATCAAAACGACCTCACTTGAGAGGTCAAAACGAGCTCAATCTGAGCAAAACGAGCTCAACTTGAGAGCAAAACGACCTCGACTCGAGAGGTCAAAACAAGCTCAAAAAGCAAAACGACCTCAACTTGAGAGGTCAAAACGAGCTTAATGAGCAAAACGACCTCAACTTGAGAGGTCAAAACGAGCTCAATGAGCAAAACGACCTCAACTTGAAAGGTCAAAACGAGCTCAATGATCAAAACGACCTCACTTGAGAGGTTAAAACGAGCTCAATCTGAGCAAAACGAGCTCAACTTGAGAGCAAAACGACCTCGACCTGAGAGGTCAAAACGAGCTCAAAAAGCAAAACGACCTCAACTTGAGAGGTCAAAACGAGCTTAATGAGCAAAACGACCTCAACTTGAGGTCAAAACAAGCTCAATGAGCAAAACGACCTCACCTTGAGAGGTCAAAACGACCTGAATGAGCAAAACGACCTCAACTTGAGGTAGGGGCGAGCTCAATGAGCGACTCAACCTCGCGAGAGGTCAAAACGAGCTCAATGAGCAAAACGACCTCAACTTGAGAGGTCAAAACGAGCTCAATGAGCAAAACGACCTCGGCCCGAGAGGTCAAAACGAGCTCAAAAGCAAAACGACCTCAACTTGAGAGGTCAAAACGAGCTCAATGAGCAAAACGACCTCAACTTGAGGTCAAAACGAGCTCAATGAGCAAAACGACCTCACCTTGAGGTCAAAACGAACTCAATGAGCAAAACGACCTCAACTTGAGAGGTCAAAACGACCTGAATGAGCAAAACGACCTCAACTTGAGAGGTCAAAACGAGCTCAAATGGCAAAACGACCTCAATTTTAGAGGTCAAAACGAGCTCAAATGGCAAAACGACCTCAATTTTAGAGGTCAAAACGAGCTCGACCTGAAAAGGTCAAAACGAGCTCAACCTGAGAGATCATAGCGAGCTCTACCAAAGAGCACAAGAGATCGCCGATCTCGGGTGTGATCGGCCGATCCGAACACGCGATTTGAAGCTAAGGTTCCGCGATCTGAAGCTAAGGATCAGGACGGCATGGGCGCGCGATCTGCGATCTCGCCACGCGATCGGAGAACTCTGATGCATGCGATCTGTGATCTGGCCACGCGATTAGAGAATTCTGATACGTAATCGAAGAATTCTAACGCGTGCGATCTACGATCTGGCCACGCGATCGGAGAACTCTGACGCGTGCAATCTGGCCACGCGATTGGAGAATTCTAACGTGTGCGATCTACGATCTGGCCACACGATTGGAGAATTCTGGCGCAGGTTTGAGATCTGAGCACGCCATCAGGGAACTTGAATGCAGGCTTGAGAATCGGACCTGCATGGGCCACCAAACTGTTGACACTTGATTTTGGACGCCAACGACTCGCACGTGGGAAACACTGAGCTGACTCAGGAGACACACGTGATGGATACATGAGATTTGAATATGGAGCTGAGAATATATATTTTGCAGAAAAATAAGTAAAAGATTGGCAAGAGGGGTTTTTATAGTGGTTCGGATGCTCAACAAGCGACTCCTACATCCACTGTTATTTTATTGATCTCTTACTATTTCTATGATTTTGCCCGTAAGGCATACAAAGATGAAGAAATACAGTGTTTTTACAGAGAGAATGAAAATGAAACTAAATCTCAAATTGACCACCTCCTCCTCCTCTTCTTCGGGAAGAGAAATGCCCATTTATTCACAAAACACTCAATGCAATGAGTGTTTTGCAAGCTGCCTTGACACATGGAAGGCTCTCGTCCATTCATCTCTTTGAAATGAGATAAAGTTGGTGAGAATATCTTAGAGATATGGGCTTGGCAGCTGATACAGAGAGACATTAATTGTGCTGACATAGGCTTGACTTTTTGAGGCATAACACAAACCGTTAGATGCGTAGTTTACTATAAACAACATGATGAATCAGAGGAATTTCAACGTTGGATTGTGAACTCTTTAATCCAAAAACAATCATTTTTCTTTCTTTTCTCTTTTTTTGCCCCTTTTTCTTCTTACTCTCAAAGAGAGTGACAAGCGGCTCAAAATTTGGTTCTTCAATTGCTTTGGGCTTCATAGACCACACATGAATGGCAGACAGCCCAACATAGTCGAACCTAGATAAGAATACTTCTTTGATCTATTCCTTCTCTTCTGCTCATCATCTACATCAAAATGGAAAGAAAAAAAATCAATTTTAAAGTAAACTGAAAGAGAAACAATAAAAGATGAATATAAATAATATGCTAATTCAGAGACACGTAAGTGATTTTATAATAAATTGTTTTTTAACTCGGACACATTATATGGTAGTAGAATATGCAATTATCAAAGTTGACTTAACAACAAAGTGATGGCGATATAATGAAAACATGTACATCGTATAATATAATATAATATGATAAGAGTATACCTGAAAATAAACAGTATATACCCATAATTCATCAACAAATGAAAAACTCTACAACAGTAGACAAAAGGAAATCATTAAGATAACTACAATAAAATGGCAATTTGGAATGGCAAACGGAAGATACAATTGTGACTTCACAAAGCAACACATAAAACCCAATTTTCGATACAAGAATTGTTGGGGTTAAGAACGTTTAAGCGGAAGCGCCTAGTTGTCCAGATTTTAAAACTTCCTCCCCATTATGGCATTAGGATCGTGGTAATGATCTTTTAATGCTAATAACACATGCATGTATGTATGCATATATCAACAACTTAAACCACATATCATAAATGAATATAAAGAATACAGAATGAGTAAATAATAAAAGGATTTATTGACTCCTTTGCTATATATTTCTCCTCGTTGAATCCTCTCCAAGTATCCAAGTGTGGTACCTCTAGATCGATACACACTGTTAAGAAATATGGGTTATTTTGTTTTATTGTTAATTAAGGGTAGATTTGTCTTTTCATTATTTCCTTTGTTTAGCCTATATATATATATATATATATATATCTTTGTATTTAGGTTAAATCATACTTTTTGTATTCAATTGAATTGTGCAATATCAATGAAACCCTAGCCTCCTCTTTTTATTATTTTCTTTGGATTGTTTAACATGGTATCAGAGCAAAGTTTCATGGGACGAGGCTTAATCTTAAACACAGCTTGCGCGGATCCAATTTTTGGAGAGGGTATTCGTTCAGTTTCTGCAATCTGATATTTCGTTGGTATTCATTCAATTTCGGCAATCTGGTATTTCGTTTTCCTTTCTTTTGCATTCTGGTTTCTTTGTTTTTTTTAATATGGCTACTGAAAGAGACGATTCGCTTCAGTCTGTAAGTGTGAGGTTAGATGACAAGAATTATTCGTATTGGAGTTATGTGATGAGAAATTTTCTTAAGGGTAAAAAGATGTGGGGATATGTTAGTGGAACTTCTGTGAAACCTAAGAGTACTGAGGAGGGTTATGATGCTTTGATAGATGCCTGGGAAGCAAACAATGCAAAAATTATTACTTGGATCAATAATTCTATTGGGCATTCCATAGGTACACATTAGCGAAGTATGAGACAAAGAAAAGAGGTTTGGGATCATCTACAAAGGTTATTTACTCAGTCAAATTTTGCAAAGCAGTATCAATTGGAGAATGACATACGAGCTCTTCAGCAGAAGAATATGAGTGTTCATGAGTTTTATTCTCTATGATGGATCTTTGGGATCAATTGGCTCTAGAATCTGCGAATTAAAAGCATGTGGTGCCTATATTGCTCATAGGGAGCAAAGAACTGGTTGGTACGCTTTTTAACGGCACTTCGTAGTGATTTTGAAGGACTTAGAGGTTCAATTTTGCATCGTTCTCCAATGCCTTCTGTTGACTCAGTTGTCAGTGAGTTATTGGCTGAAGAAATACGTCTTAAGTCTCATTCTGAAAAGGGAATTCTTTCTGCTTCGACTTCTAATCCTTCTGTGTTAGCAGTACCTTCGAAGCCAGTCTTTAATAATCAGAATAAACCTTACATAAGGGTTGCCTTGACGAGTGCGTACGTAAGCAAAAAGGTCATTGGAAGGCTTAGTGTCCTAAGTTGAGACAGCAGAATCAATCGCAGCAACAATCTCAAGCTTGGAAGCCTGGCAACCAATCACAATCTAATGCTCATGAGCCACCTCGAGGTTACAAACCACCACGAGTCCTAATCTGCGCAGAGTTTCATCGAGTCCTTTCACCGATCCTAGTACTGGGCCAGGTGAGCAATTTGAAGTTTCTCTCCCTTACTGACCTACAAGCTATGTGCGCTTCTTCTTCCGTAGGTCGGTTATCTCATAGTTCTTCGTATGTCACATTCGTATGGGTTTTAGATTCGGTGCTTCACATCATATGTCTCCGCATTCTTCATCTTTTGCTTCGTGTCCCCTTTGTCTTCTATTCCTGTCATGACTGCTGATGGCACTCCTATGCCTTTAGCAGTGTTGGTTCGTTGTCACACCTCACTTGTCTCTCTCTAATGTTTATCATATTCCAAAACTTACATTAAATCTTGCTTCTGTTGGTCAGTTATGTGATTCTGGTAATTTAGTCACCTTTTCCTCTTCTTCTTGTTATGTGCAGGATCTACAGTCTCAGAAGCTGATTGGGACAGGTCGTAGGAAGGGGGGACTATATATTTTGGATGAGTTAAAAGTGCCAGTTGCTGTTGCTGTTGCTGCTGCTACTAGTGCTGATGCTGCCGCTACTAGTGTTGATTTGTCTTCTTTTCGTTTGAGTCCTTCTTCTTCTAGTTTTTATTTATGGCATTCTCATTTAGGTCATGTTTCATCTTCTCGTTTGAGATTTTTGGCATCCATAAGGGCTTTAGGAAATTTGCAAACTTGTGATATTTCTGATTGTAGTGGATGTAAACTGGCAAAATTTTCAGCTTTACCTTTTAATCGAAGTATTTGCTTTCTTCTTCTCCATTTGATTTGATTCATTCGATGTATGGGGACCTTCTCCTGCTACAAAAAGGAGGGTCTCGATATTATGTTTCTTTTTATTGATGATCATACTCGTTATTGTTGGGTTTATTTAATGAAACATCGTTTCAATTTTTTTGAGATATATACAGCCTTTCGAGCTCTTGTCAAAACTCAACATTCTGCTATTATCAAATGTTTTAGGTGTGATTTGGGTGGGGAATACACTTCTAATAAATTTTGTGAGTTGCTTGCATTAGATGGAACTGTTCACCAAACCTCGTGTACAGATACTCCTGAGCAAAATGGTGTGGCTGAAAGAAAACATAGGCACATTGTTGAAACTGCTCGTTCTCTCTTATTGTCTTCCTCTGTTCCTAGTGTTTTGGGGTGAAGCTGTTCTTACTACTGTAGGTTTGATTAATACAATTCCATCTTCTCATATTTCAGGTTTTTCTCCTTTCGAAAAGTTGTATGGGTATGCCCCTGATTATTCTTCCTTTAAAGTTTTTGGTTGTACTTGTTTTGTTCTTTGTCCTCATGTAGAACGCAGCAAGTTGTCCTCTCGATCTGTTATTTGTGTCTTTCTTGGTTATGGTGAAGGTAAAAAGGGGTATCGTTGTTTTGATCCAATAACTCAGAAACTTTATGTGTCTCGTCATGTTGTTTTTCTTGAGCATATACCTTTCTTTTCTATTCCATCCACTACTCATACCTTGACTAGATCTGATCTAATTCGTATAGATCCTTTTTCTGAGGATTCTGATAGTTTGTCATCTCAGGTTCCTAGTACTGATCATTCTGCAGGTACTGACACTTTACTCTCCAGCACACCTGAAGCTCCCTCTTCTCCTATGGTCACTCAAGCTTCGTCCGAGATTGTGGATCCACCTCTACGTCAATCCATACGCATTCGTAAGTCCACAAAGTTACCAGATTTTGCTTATTCTTGTTATTCTTCATCTTTTGCTTCTTTTTTAGCTTCTATTCATTGTCTCTCTGAGCCCTCTTCCTATAAAGAGGCAATTCTTGATCCTCTTTGGCAGCAAGCTATGGATGAGGAACTTTCTGCTTTGCATAAGACAGGTACTTGGGATTTGGTTCCTCTACCTCCTGGTAAGACTGTTGTTGGTTGTCGTTGGGTGTATAAGATCAAGACTAATTCTGATGGATCTATTGAGCGATACAAAGCTAGGTTGGTTGCAAAAGGGTACTCTCAACAGTATGGTATGGATTATGAGGAGACATTTGCTCCTGGTGCAAAAATGACTACTATTCGTACTCTTATTGCGTAGCTTGGTCGCACTGGCATATCTCTCAACTTGATGTTAAAAATGCATTCTTGAATGGAGATCTTCAAGAAGAAGTTTATATGGCGCCCCCTCCTGGTGTTTCACATGATTCTGGGTATGTTTGCAAGCTGAAGAAAGCGTTATATGGTCTTAAACAAGCACCTCGTGCTTGGTTTGAGAAATTTTCTATTGTGATCTCTTCCCTTGGATTTGCTTCTAGTAGTCATGATTCTGCTCTTTTTGTTAAGTGCACTGATGCAGGTCGTATCATTCTGTCTTTATATGTTGATGACATGATTATTACTGGTGATGATATTGATGGTATTTCAGTTTGAAGACAAAGTTAGCTCAACAGCTTTGAAATGAAGGATTTGGGTTCTCTACGATATTTCTTGGGTATTGAGGTAGCCTACTCACCTAGAGGTTATCTTCTCTCTCAGTCGAAATATGTTGCAGATATTCTTGAACGGGCTAGACTTACTGATAATAAGACTGTCGATACTCCGATTGAGGTTAATGCAAAATATTCTTCTTCTGATGGTTTACCTTTGTCAGATCCTACTTTATACCGCATCGTTGTTGGGAGTTTGGTATATCTCGCTATTACTCGCCCGGATATTGCATATGCTGTTCATGTTGTTAGCCGATTTGTTGCTTCTCCTACTACGTTCATTGGGCGTATGTTCTTCGTATTTTGCGGTATCTTGGGTACAGTTTCTTTCAGTCTTTTACTTCCATCCACCTCTTCCTTGGAGCTGCGTGCATACTCTAATGCTGATCATGGCAGTGATCCCACAGATCGCAAGTCTGTTATTGGTTTCTGTATCTTTTTGGGTGGTTCTCTTATTTCTTGGAAGAGCAAGAAACAATCTATTGTTTCTCAATCTTCAACCGAAGCAGAATATCGTGCTATGGCATCTATTACCAAAGAGATTGTTTGGTTACGTTGGTTACTTGTAGATATGGGCGTTTCTCTTTCTCATCCCACTCCCATGTATTGTGACAACCAGAGTTCTATTCAGATTGCTCACAACTCGGTTTTTCATGAACGAACTAAGCACATTGAGATCGATTGTCACCTTACTCGTCATCATCTCAAGCATGGCACCATTACCTTGCCCTTTGTTTCTTCTTCTTTGCATTGCGATTTCTTTACCAAGTCGCATTCTATTTCTCGCTTTCGCTTTCTAGTTGGCAAACTCTCGATGCTTGTAGCCGCCGCATAGTGAGTTTGAGGGGAGATGTTAAGAAATATGGGTTATTTTGTTTTATTGTTAATTAAGGGTAGATTTGTCTTTTCATTATTTCCTTTGTTTAGCCTATATATATATCTTTGTATTTAGGTTAAATCATACTTTTTGTATTCAATTGAATTGTGCAAGATCTCACTCTGATGGTCCCACTACAATGGAATAATAACAACTTCTCACTTGGGATGGCAGAGAATAATGGAGGGTAGGGTTTTTCTTACTTCTCTCTCTCTCTCTCTCTCTCTCTCACGTATAATGAACCTTTAAGCCTCATTTAAATACCCACTTAATATTGGATTAGTAAGCTATCCCTGAAATATTTTATTATAGTTTAAGTTATTCTCTGATGGATTAATTGATGACTAAACTTAGGCCCATTTGAGTAGGGGTAAGCGGTTCCGGGTACTCTGCATTTTTCAGGGGAACAGGAACGGCACAGTGCAGGTTCTTAGAAAAAGGAACCGGAATCGATACCGCATAGTACATGTTCTTAAATTCAAGGAACTAAAACCTAAAATGGAAGTTCCGGTTCCTTTCCTAAGAACCCTATAAAAAATCAATTACCCCCCATTAGTTTAAAAATGACAAAAATACCTTAAAAGTTTATAAATACACCCCTAACAAATTTTAATTACTCATTCATTTGTGTCCAATGTAACTCGTAAATCCTCTAATCTCTACGAAACATTTGAATTCAATCAATTCATCACAATTCACTTAAAATTCCTCAATCAAAACCAAAACACAAACAATTAATTAAACAATCTTACTATAAATCTATAATTTAATATTGTAATTAATTAAATTTCTAATCATTTAATTAAGTATTGTATTACTGTTTATAATGGAATATTATAATTAATTAAGTAATCATATTATAAATCTATAATGTAATGTTAGAATTAATTAAGTAATTATTTAACTATAATGTAATGTTTTAATTAAATAAAATTTTAATCATTTAATTAATTATTGTATTAATGTTTATAATAGAATGTTATAATTAATTAAGTAATCATTTGTTTATAACGTAATGTTATAATTAATTAAGTAATCATACTATAAATTTATAATGTAATATTATAATTAATTAAATTTTTATTCATTTAATTACGTATTGTGCTGATGTAATAAATTACTAATGTTTATAATATAATGTCATATTAATTAAATAATCATTTAATTATGTAATGTTATAATTAATTATGTGATCATATTATAATGTCATGTTATAATGAATTAAGTAATCATACTATCAATCTTAAACGTAATATTATAATTAATTAAATTTTTAATCATTAAACTAAGTATTATACTAATGTTTATAATGGAATGTTATAATTAATTAAATAATCATTTAATTAAGTAATCATTTGTTTATAATGTAATGCTATAATTAATTAAGTAATCATACTATAAATTTATAATGTAATGTTATAATTAATTAAATTTCTAATCATTTAATTAAGTATTGTGCTAATGTAGTAAATTACTAATGTTTATAAAATAATGTCATAATTAATTAAGTAATTATTTAATTATGTAATGTTATAATTAATTATGTGATCATACTATAATTTAATGTTATATGAATTAAGTAATCATTCTATAAACCTTTAATGTAATATTATAATTAATTAAATTTCTAACCATTTAATTAAGTATTATACTAATGTTTATAATGGAATGTTATAATTAATTAAGGAATTACTTAATTAAGTAATTATTTGTTTATAATATAATGTTATAATTAATTAAGTAATTATACTATAAATCTATAATGTAATGTTATAATTAATTAAATTTCTAATTATTTAATTAAAGTAATGTACTAAATTACTAATGTAATGTTATAAACTTATAATTAATCAAGTAATCATTTAACTATAATGTAATGTTATAATTGATTAAGTAATCATTTAACTAGTAATGTATTAATGTTTATCAATATATCATTTTTTATTAATTAATTACTAATTTACTACAGATATATTTAGAACTTGATAATTAAAGTAAATAACTAAATATTGTATTATTATTCAATCAAATATACTATTTTATTCAAAAATAATTCTCTTAATAACATTAAAACACTTTTAATTGGTCCTAATTCCAATTATACATTGAATTAATCAAAACTTTAATATTAATATATTATAATATATTAAAAATTTTTTATATGATGTAGTTTATATATAATAAGTATATTTATTTAATTAGGTTATTGTAAAAATTTAAACTTTGTCGGGTACTCATTGTAGGTTCTTTTTTCTAGGTTTCAGTTCCTCCACATGTAGGAACCCAAACTGGAACTGCATAGCGTCGGTTCCAAAAAAATGGAACCAAAACATACCCGCACAGTGTCGGTTTCTGTTATGGTTCTACCTGCAGATTCAGGTTCTACCCGCTACTCGTGCTCACCCCTACATTTGAGTGCTAGCCCAATTTGGATCCAAGTTTAATTATTAAACTCATTTATAAAGTCTCCTTATTTGGACTTAATTTTTAATTAATTAATCAACAATTAATTAATTTATCCAGTTACAAAATACCCTTTTAACCAATTCTACTAATTAGTCAATTAGGATTTTTCAAAACTTAGATATCCTCATTAACTCTTTAATGAGAAAAATCCATGATTCCCATTAAGCTTAAAAAGTCCATAATGTGTGACTTTTCTCGGTTTATTTATCAATTGGCAATAAGGTACATATAAACTCTTGATAGCAATCTCTCTTAGAAACCATGAGTGACACCTAGCAGTATATCATGGCCCCCAATCAATGAATGAAGTGGGATCATATGAACTTGTAAAATTGAGCATTTCAGTCATGTCACCTCATTCCTTCCAAATTGAGCATTTTAGTCATGTCACCTCATTCCTTCCAATATCGTATTCCAATCAAGTGCAGACCATGGTATAGTCAAATCCCTAACTTGATCACATATTTCAGATCATCTTGAACGTGAAATAGTGTTTCTATAAAACCATTCATAAAACACAAATGCTTTGGCCAAAGACTTCCTCCACATTCGTTGATCCCTTGGAACACTCAAGCTCGTAATATCCAAGCCATCATATTCCTTATTGAATACACATCTGACTCTATACATGATTAACTTCATAACCAATAAGCACTACACATTAGATATAAACAATCTAGTGATAATGTACTGAAGAACCACAAGCACCCATGCACAAGACATGATCAAATCTCAAATCTAAGGATAAAGTGACACTAATGCACATAACAATGATCATTGACTAAATATATTATACCCATGTGATCAATCGCCTAGCGGTCATATTCAATGCTTCATTCTCTAATGAACCACCTCATCATTTGTGCCCTTATGATATGAGTCTGATCACCCAACCATCAACATCTCATGCTAATCAATTGCGGCACACAGTAATGCTGATCTTGTGATAATATTGTCTCGATTATTATCACATCCAATCAGAACATTCTTAAGAGAGAATCATACTGAAAGAATCATGACACTCATATTTTCAAACTCTTTGAAAATAGAATTTAGTTGCCCTTATATAGTTTTTTTTTTTTTTTTTTTTTTTTTACAAATAATGGCAATTTGGTAAATATTTGAAGTCAAATTAGTGTTGCAAATGCATAATTTTTGCATTTTGCTCGATTGGCACTGTAGCACAACTCCTGGCAATTTGTGCTTCGACAAAAACCCAACCACTCTACGATGCGAGCTAGAATTTGCCGGCACACATATATATTTATGTCGTGGCATAATAAACTCATGCTGCAGCAAAACTATGATTGCGTTGATCCTTGAAATTCCACTTTTTCTTCTTCATGTCTTGGTTCATTCGCACTCTAATGATTCTTGATGGCTGAACATTAGTGCACGTACAAATCATCAATTTTGCACCTAAATTCCTAAAAACATACACAAACCTATGATTCTAAAAGATAACAAAACATGCAAGGAATTATCATCATAAGTAATGCATTAAACCATAAATTCCCTACAATTTGATCTCCAAATCAATAAATATAAATATGCATTTCCAACACTCATCAATGATCACCAGGTCAAAGGCAAGTAATCATTCAACCCCATTTTTCGGTGACCTCTGAAGACAATCCACCTCCCCAAGCATTAGTCGGTCTTCATCTCCTTCATCTCCTCACCATTCCACCACCACTTGCACATCCTTTTTAACTTTCAGTCATTTTACTCCATTTTACGGTGTCGATCGGTCTTCTCCAATATCTATTTAGCTTCCCCAGCTACCGGCCATCTCTTCCTTAGCATCCTTTAGCATTTCTATCACCGTTTCATCTTCTTGTCGCCATGATTCCATTTTGTGCCACCGCCATGACAATTAGGCTTCTTTGACATCGACTTGTCTTCCTCTGCTACCAGCCATTCTATCTACCATATCTCTAACTTTCTGGCATAGTTCCACCTCATTTTGCCACAAAACACAGCAACTCACCGACGACAATGTCTCTTCATCTTCTTGACCACATCTGTTCACCTTTCTGCCGTCGACCAATCATCTTATCTTGTTGAGATTCCATCTACCACTAGCAACTTGTGTTCACCATGACCAATAATTGTTCATTGTCTCCAACTTTCGTTATCACCACCATGAGCGATTGAGCTCCCGGTTGCCATTACAGTGTAGGTGAGACTAGGATCGACTACCATGATTCCTCTTTACGGCAGCTCTTGACTAGTTGGATTAAGCCTGAACTTTGGACAATGTGTTTAAGTGTTCTATATTCATATTTTATTTGTTTTCATTTTAATTAGTTTGTTGCAATACTTTAATATAATTGTGATGGATGACAATTTGAATTGATAATGCCCATTGAGAATGTTTATTGATATTGAACTTGTTGCACAATTGAATGTTGGTATGAGATTGTTAAATGTTGATTATTACTTTCAATTGCTTCTATTCTGATTGCAATCAATTCATATTCGCATTTAATATCATTTTTACTCTGGATGCACTTGTTCTATAATTGGTTGGTTGGATGACACAAGGTTGACAAATTGTATTTGTTAGCATCGTACCAACTAGTGGTGTTTAATGGTTAGCATTTTTTGGTCAATCGATGATAATTTTTAACCAATCAAACTTTGAGTAAATCAATAGGGAGACACGATAGATTATACCTAGATTGCTAGGAGATGTTTTTGGTTATTTGCCTAGCCTTGTAGATTTAGGAAATCTGAGAGCGAGGAGAGGAATTGTAGGTTTTAATTTGGGAAATTTGCCTAGCCATGTGTTTTACTTAGCTATTAATTTTACGCTCTTAATTACTTACAATTAATTAGTGTTCTTAGTTTTTAGTTAATCAATTTACCAATTTCATTATCATTACTTGAATATACATTAGGTTGATAGTAATTGCTTCTCTTTGTATTCAACCCTTCTTACTGCTAACTACAGTAATTATGATTAATTTTACGACCGTGACGATCGGCTCTACACATAGGCTATTGGGCAATAGGTTTCAGATGTTGTGCAAAGTTTTTGTTTACGGAAGGATGTTAAAATATGATAATGCTATCTACCAAAGTAGTGACAAGTTGTAGAAGTTTTGTTTAAGGGAGGATGTTAGGATATTGAAATGTTGATTGGGTTGACTTGTCAAGCTACTTAGCTAACTGTTAAGTAGTTTATCTTAAAAGTTCTACTTTACTCCTTTTGTATATAAGTGTGTAAAGCAAAACTTCTACAACTTGTCACTACTTTGGTAGTTAGCATTATCATATTCTAACATCTTTCTGTAAACAAAACTCTGCACAACACGTCACCTTAATTCAAGCATAATGAACCAGTAAGACATCACCACTTGCAGATAAATTCTCGGCATAACCTTTCATTTTGAGAATAATCATGCATACTCATATTATCCTTTTTTCATATTTTGCAAAAGACTCTTAACATGGAGTGTTTTAGCTTTGGATTCAGTGAGAAATTCTTTTTCCAATGTAAGCTAAATATCAGTAGCAAATTGACATTTAGAAATCACAAGAAACGTGGACTTTGATATTGAAGACAATAAGCCAACTCACTAGCAACTTATCAGTTTTCTTCCAAAGTTTATATTCTCGAATTGGGTTTTTTGGTTACCTTTGAGCTTGAGCTATCCAATTCAATTCTAACAAATGGAGTAGGACACGATATAAGTCTAGTGAGATGCTCTTCAAGATCATGAGCTCCCATAGCAAAGAGAATTTGTGACTTCCAAAAACGATGGTTGTCTCTTGTTAGTTTAGGTGAGATTATAGGAAGTGTCAATGAAGCTAGTGAAGAAGAACTGACAAAATTATTTGAATAAGAGGTATTCTTGGAACTTGAATTCTTGTTCGATTTATCAAAAGAGGAAGAAATTGAATAGGAATCGGCCATTTTCGACATTTGTCAAAGGCTCTGATAGCAAGTGAGTAAGTGAAGAATAGAGATAGTGAAAGAAGAAGAACAGAGAGAATATTCAAGAAGAAGACTTGAAATTTTTATTAATGATAAAAAATGTAATTTACACACTTATATACAAAAGGAGCAAAGTAACTTTTAAGATAAACTACTTAACAGTTAGCTAAGTAGCTTGACAAGTCAACCTCGTCAACATTCCAATATCCTAACAAGAGAAGCTAAATATTACATCCTTTTTTCCTAATCTTAATGAAAATGCATAGGCAGTTGCACCGGGAGTAGAACAGTTATAGTAGAAAACAGTATTACTTTGTAACCGCAAAGCTGATGCAGTGGAGTAGAGTAGTTGCAGTAGAAGTAGTAGCTGTAGTAGTTGGAGGTGTTTGCAATAATTAAAGTTTGACACCGAAGACCTGAAATTGGCTGAAGTAGTCGGAAATGCTGAAATCTGTAGAAATAGTAGTTGAAGTAGTTGGAAGTGTGTGCAGTGAAATTGTAGAGCTTATCTAAATATTAGAACTGACGAGCTAATGAAGAAATTGAAGCTGAAGAGCAGCGAATTGCAAAATTTGAGATTGCAGTTAAATGATCCTAGTAGGAAAGTGAAAGTAGAATAGGAGAAAGAAGAACTGAGTTTTAGTTTGAGGGAAAATGTTGAGTAAGGAAAATGTAAAAGAGGCTTACTGTTTTTCCAGAATACACAGGCAGTCAAGTTTGAGGGGAAATGTTGAGCAGAATGCACTAGAAACAATTATATGAAAATGTAGAATTTAAGTGAAATCAGCAAGGGACGTCTGATTCTTGATCCTTTCTCAGAATTCTCTCAATTTTCTCGGATTCTTCGAAATTCTTCACCCTTCGCCGTCAAAGTTCTCGCCTATGAACGCACACCTTAATTTATAAATATCTTCTAATTTGGTTTAGCCTTTTCATTTGGTAAAACAAAATAGATTAAATTTATTTGAACAAGTCAAATTTTGCTGCGGAATTAATTTCTTCTGAACCAAGATAAGTTTAGGAAACATACTTTTTTTACCTATACATCGAACGGGTCAAAATAGATATTTTGAAGGGTCCAATTCAATTCGTCCGCTGACAACCATAACTAGAATAAAATATGAAAATCTAACCAATCTACACCAAGCCTCTCTTTATTTATTTATTATTAGGTCAATTTACCAATTACATTTGTTTACTTGAGTCTTAAAATTGTAGAGGTGGACTTCAAAAGAGAGTAAAGCAGTTAATTTAAGTAGAAATAATCAGGGTAAGTAAAATTAGACTGCCACCGATCATACATAATAATTTTTAATTTTCGCTTATAGTGATAGCCAAAAAAAATAAATGTCATTCACGAATTAATATAAAGTACTTCAATACTCAATCACATAGATCTGTATAGGCTTAATAAATCACTGAGAAATTGAGCTAATCATGAAGGTTTTCAGCTTACAAGTCTTTTGTATTATACTTCATGCTGGAATCTTTCATTGTCATCCTCAGGCTCGTTACACATTTGTGGTAAGCTTAATATCAGTGCCACCTCTAAATTGAGCCATTTTTAAAAGCTAGTCTTCCTCTACAATACTCTTGTCTGCATCTTATTTATAAGGAACTATATTAATAACTACTTGATAACTTCTGTAGGTGGAGGAAGCTCCATACACAAGACTTTGCAACGATAATACCATCTTGACGGTGAACGGACAGTTTCCAGGACCAACGCTATATGTAAACAAAGGAGATACAATCATTGTAGATGTTATCAACAACGCCAACTATAACATCACACTTCACTGGTAAATTTGATCCCTTTTGTCTTTATGTTACATCCAAACCAATATATTACAAGAAAAATAAGCTTTCCCGATGAGTTTTTTTCCGACACAGATGTGGGCGTCAGTTTAAACCACCTCTCCCGACACAGTATTGCGTCGGAAGAGGTGTTTGTCTTTCTCAGCATAAAGTGTGATAGGGATAAACTTTTTAGCCTGCTACGACGTAAGTAAAATTGACCGATCTCTTGCAATCAATGTAAAAAATGTTTTGATAACTTTGCAGGCATGGAGTGAGCCAGCCTCGGAATCCATGGTCTGATGGTCCTGAATGGATCACACAATGCCCTATCCAACCAGGAGCAAACTTTACTCAGGCGATAATATTTTCAACTGAAGAAGGGACTCTTTGGTGGCATGCCCATAGCGATTGGGCAAGAGCAACGGTTCATGGTGCTGTAGTAATATATCCCGAGAATGGAAACAGCTATCCATTTCCAAAACCTGACGTTGAAGTTCCTATTATATTAGGTCGAGCCACATGATATTGGCAGATTCTCTTCTGATACAAACTTTTTGAAACAATGAATATTCCAATTAACTGTTTAGGTTCCTTAATTAATTACAGGTGAGTGGTGGAAGAGCAATATTTATGATGTGTATGATGAATCTCTGCGGACCGGAGGGGATCCAAATATTTCGGATGCGTACATGATCAATGGTCAACCTGGCGATCTGCATCCGTGCTCAAGTCCAGGTCACATTTGATATTATCAATATTTGTCTGATTACACTATATTTTATAATTTTAAAAAACTTTAGATTATTTTTAACGTAATGATAACTGAGCAGATGGCACTTGCCCAGAAGGCTTATTCAGCATATATATATAGTTATATACTCCATATCGAAATTAGATCAAATATGGAAGCTAACTAACATTCATCGGAAATGTATATTGGAACTGAACTTGATGTCTGATATATGGCTGTTAGTTGGTCGTCAAAGCTTGTAAAACTTGCCAGTGTTATATAGCAGTCTAACTATTTAGATATAAATTAATTAGTTAATTTAAAAAAAATTATTAGTGATATATATTTTATTAATGGAATATAATATAGTTTGTCATTTAGGAGTATACGTTAATTATACACGTATAAGAAAATGTTAGTTTTGAATATAATGGAAAGATTTAATGATTTCTTATAAGAAATTCACAGGGAATTTTATTGAAGATTTAAGTATTTATAAAACAAGCGCAAAGATCTATGATGAATTTTATAACTATTGTTAATGAGTGATGCTATGGGTACTAACGGATGGGTACTAATCTGTGTACTAACTAAAGCATAGTATCCATATTATACGCATAGTACGGGTACTATGCTTTAGTTAGTACACAGATTAGTACCCATCCGTTAGTATCCAAAGTATTATTCATTGTTAATATAATAAAGGAATCACATAGCAATAAAAAATAAACACATTTTACTAGGCTCGTTTCGGGAGATTGTAATTTATATTTACTAATAGAGATGTGTAATCAACAAGCTTTCATTTAGTTTACTATTTGCAGGAACATTTATGCTAAATGTTGACTATGGCTTGACTTATCTTCTCCGGATAATCAACGCTGTCGTGCAAGACATTCACTTCTTCGCTGTTGCAAATCATTCTCTCACTGTGGTAGGATCAGATGCGAGCTACACGAAGCCATTCACGAGCGATTACATTACAATTTCCCCTGGTCAAACCATTGATGTCCTGTTATACGCTAATCAAAAGCCTGATTATTACTACATGGCAGCTAAAACTTACGCCAGCGTATTTAATACTTCTTTTGATAACACAACGACCACAGCTATTGTTCAATACAATGGAAACTACACTCCGTTGTCAACACCCTCATTCCCTAATCTTCCCCTTTATAACGACACAAACGCGTCAGTGAATTTCACCGGAAGACTTCGAAGCTTAGCCGATGTAAATCACCCCGTTGATGTCCCGACCAATATTACTTACGAATTCTTTTACACACTTTCAGTGAATGCATTTCCGTGTCCAAACAGTTCATGTGCTGGAATAAACGGGACAAGACTTTCTTCTAGTGTAAACAATATAAGCTTCGTGTACCCATCCATCGATATACTAGAAGCTTATTATAACAGCATCAATGGAGTCTTTGGAGCTCAGTTTCCAGATTTTCCACCATTGGTGTTCAATTACACAGCTCAAAATTTGCCATTGGAATTTCAGATACCACGACGAGCCACTGAGGTGAGAGTCCTAGATTATAACTCTACAATTGAGCTTGTTTTTCAAGGAACAAATCTTCTTGCGGGGGCAGATCACCCCATGCATTTACATGGATTCAGTTTCTATGTCGTTGGATGGGGACTCGGAAATTTCGACAAAGATAAAGATCCATTGAATTATAATCTTTTCGATCCTCCTCTTCAAAACACCATTGCTGTCCCGATAAACGGATGGACCACCATTCGATTCAAGGCAAATAATCCCGGTACGTTGTTCACTTCTTTCCCTTACTATTTCGATCATCTTAAGGTACGTTTTAAGAACACGTTTATAAAGTAATTTTTTTTTTTTTTTTCGGGGGTGGCTATTTTAAGCAGGAGTATGGTTCATGCACTGCCATTTAGATAGACACATGAGCTGGGGGATGAATACGGTTTTTATAGTGAGAAACGGCAACGCATCAAATGCACGTCTGTTACCTCCTCCAAGCATGCCACCATGTTGATTGTTGAAGCTATTTTTATCTTAGTTAAATTATAAAGAAATTTGAGCATCGATCATTGACTTCATATATTCGTTCGCAGTTATAATTTCAATGATGACAATATTGAATTCTCGCAAATTTTGTGTGAGCATTCGGAATTTTAACGAGTTGTTTGACATTAACTATGTATTCAATTCCAAATGTATTCTATATTGAAAGGAACTGTAAATGGAATTCAATTCAATTTATAAATTTATATCATCAATCTGAAGATTTTTCAATTAATTCAATAGAGTAAAACTATATTATAAACAACTTAATATTTCAAAACTACATATAATCGATTTAAATTATCATCAATCTAAGGACTTTTCGATCTAATTCACTGGGGGTAAAACTATATTATAAACGCAATAGAATTATTCAATTTGAAATGAGTTGTATCAAAATTCACGATGTCGAGTAAAACCTGAAATATTTCAGTCCAATTTCGTAAGCAATGACATTAACTCCCATCTAATCCGAAAATTCAAACTTTAATACTCAATATATGTAATTCTCCTTTATAACTTAATCTATGAAGTCGTCAAATAGTCCAATAAATAAATCTAAGGTACAAAACTTGTTACTACTACAAAAGTAAATGAAATTTAAATATCAAGCTACCTTGACTCTAATTGAGCTTCAGTTATTAATTGAGGTCAATTTTGATTAATTCAATTGGTCTAATATTACTACCCTAAACCAAGTGAAAAAATTTACAATTAATTCTTAAAAAAAAAAAAAAGAATCCCTCAAGATTTCGATTTTTGAGTGTATTTATCAGACCTTTAACCTACAAATCATCGACCAGGCTTCCTCTATGATGAGAAAAACCCTTCGATTATTTCAATTTCCTAACTAAGCAGATCTTAATTTGTATTATTGTATTGCCCGAATATTTATTCAACTTAAATCTTTAACGTGCCAAATGCTAACACGATCAAACACTTCAAGAAATCTAACTGGGACAAGTCATCTTCGTCTTCTTGTATATAATTAATTATCTTACAATAAAATATGCATATAAATTAATAATCTCTAGTCTTTAATTTCGATTATGGATTTTGATCATATATAACAAGAGTTTCAAGGAAAGAAGAAAGAAAAAACAGTAATTTAAATAATGTTTGACTAAAGCTAAGAATTTGATGTTATGTCTATCCAGCTATATATTGTAGTGAAAATTTATCTGATTAATTAAATTTAATTAATTAATCTGCCATTCTACAATTTTTTTTATAATATAAATTTTTCATTTGAGTATTCAACTCGTGTCTTTCTACATTTTTTTTAAAAGACTATGGCTTCGTTTGGTTACATTTTGGGAATACTATTTTTAGTATTCCTAAAAAAGTTAAACAGTAAAATACCCAAAAACTCACAATATTATTTAATATTATTCAACTTTTTTTAAACCCCCTAAATTTGTTAATTTAATTACATACTCCTAAATATTTTTTAAAAAATTGCAAAAATACCCCAACAATCCACATTTAACTGATTCTGACCACCACTGCCGGAAAATAGCCAGAATCTGGTAAGATGGCGCACTACCGGCTGAATGCGGCGGTGTGCCGATCTAGCCTTTTCCGGCTAGATCCACGGTGGATCTGGTCGGAAAAGGCCAAATCTAAGGCTAAAGATCTGGCCGTTGACGGCCAGATCTTTGGCCTTAACCAGTCGGTAACGACAGCCAACAAACAGCGTTGACGACTACTTGTTGGCTGTCGTTGAATAGCAAATACAATCAGATCTGGCCGGAAAAGGCCATAGCGGTGCACGACTGGCAAGATCCAGTCGGTCATGCGTCGATACGGTGACTCTGGCCACCCTCCGGCAGTGGTGGCCGGCTGTCCGTATTTGAGGGTGGGTTGGGGGTATTTTTGTTAACTTTTAATGTTTTATTATAGGGGGTATTTTGTAAAAAAAACATAAGGGGTATTTTAAATTTGTAAATCTACATCGTAATACCCGCCCAATTCAACTTTTTTTTTTAATTTTATTCAAAAAATTTTTCCCAAAAACACAAAATTGTGAACCAAACGAAGCCATATTTTGTAAATTGGTCAATTATGGCCTGTCTATAGATTCGCCAATATAAATCACAATTAAAGTTTGCAAAAGTAAAAGCTTGAAAATGGCTTGTAAATATAATCGAAGGAACTGCAAAGCATATCAACCACTAAAGGTACTAAAGAAACAAGAAGAACAAAATAATTTATCATGTAATATATTCCCAAAGGTTGAAAGCTAAGTGAAAAAGATTTTTATGGAATCTTACAGAATGTTAATGGGTAAAATAATTGAATTTCGTTTACGTATATATCAAAATACCCTAATCCTTAATATTACAAGTTTACATAGATGGCAGGTTTGATGTTTCGTAGGGGCAGGGGTAAGGATGTTAATTTGAAGAACGAGGTGTGTTTGGGGATAAATTAAATCACTGAATTGAAATCGGAAAGAGATGAGTTTAGTATCCCTAACCCGAAAATACAAGGGGTGTAATCGAGCCGACTCGAGTCGAGCTTTTGGTAAATCAAGCTTGGCTTGGTTACTGTAGCAATGAGCTCGAACTCGAGCTCGAGCCCAATCAAGCTTGGCAAAGCTAAATTGAGCTCGAACTCTTAACACTATTGGAAGCTCAAATTTGAACTTGAGCTCGAGCCACCTGGAATTCGATAAAGCTCAATTTCAACTGAGTGCAAATCAAGCTATAGCTCGAATTCCATCTCGATTAGCACAAACAAAATACAATACAGCACCAATTACATATAGTTGAAAGATTAACTCATATCAATTACACATTTACACCGCAAACTAACTCAAAGTACAATGAAACATTTAACTCATATCAATTACACTTTGCTTAAGATTGAGATTGAGAGTGAGAGGCTGAGACTAAGAGTGAGATTGAGATTAGACTATGAGAGGCTGTAAAATAAAAATTACTTGAGATTGAGAGGCTGAAGTTTGAGACTGAGACTGAGACGAGAGTCACAAGAAGAAGCAAAAGGACAATTCGACGGAGAAGAGGGAAAACGACGATGGAGAGATTACGAACGGAAAACGGCAAAGAACAAAGTAAATTGGGAAAGGAGAGAGCTTTTTAGAGTTAGGGTTTGTTTCTAATTTGATTTACCAATTCCTTAATCGATTTTGACTTCATTTGATATGGTATGGGTGGATTTACAAGTTTTTAAAACTAGAACATATCATAAATTCATATGGCCCCCTATTACTTTAAAACCTAGCAAATAAACCCTCGAGCTAGCTCAAGCTGCGACCTTCACAAGCCGAGTAGTACCGTGTTCAAACTTGGCTCGACACTGTAGTCGAGTAGACTCGGCTCGTCCCAAGCCTAGCCAATTTTGAGTAAATCTCGATCCAAGCACAAGTGACTCGGCACGGCTTTCACCCCTAACCCAAACCCCATGCGGTTGTCTGTAATAATAATAAATGTGAAATATTTATTCATAGAGTATGCATACTCATGAAAAAGATAAGATACTATTTAGATTAAAATTAAGTATCTACATATAATATCAATATCTAATAGATAAAAATAAAAATAAAAATTACATAATAACAACTTTTTACTTTTTAATATTACTATAATATGTTGATATTTTTTTTTTTTTTTTTCAAAGAACAATCGTACTATATAGTAATAGTTTTATTTAACTAGAATATGGCGATATATGTTAATGTTATTATTTCAAGTAAATTTTAATAACTTTATACCTAGAAATAGGGTGGGGATGGAAAAAGTAATTCCCATCCCCACCCGGCGCAAACAATTTGAGAAAATGGATGGAGAATGGAAACCAAAATTGAAGGTGGGGTGGAGGATGGGAGATAGGAAAGGCCTCTCCTCCCTCTCCTCACACCATTGGCATCCTTAAAAGTATTTGTGGAAAACTCATATTTGTCAAACTTATGAATTGTGTGTGTACACATATGTTCTACATTCACACTAATTGCTAGACTGAAAAAGTGAAAAAGATATTATTTATCTTTGTCTCTCACTTTTTAGGACCATTTTGCATGTGTCATAACATCCTTAAGTGGTCCTACGGAATAAAGTACTTTTTCCAATTTGCTTTGTGGTCCAAACCAAAAAGAAGGAAAACTTTCCTTATTTGGACAAAAATGCGTCAGTTCCTTGTTGGCTGACTTGGCACTATATTGTTGAGCAAGAAATCCTTCATTATATAATACCTCTTCTTGCATGTATGAATCTAACCTTATGACCATTTGTTTCATTGTACTCTAATTCTCTTAGAGTATTTTTCTCTCTTAATTAAGGTTCAAGATTCACTTCCATATTTTGTGCCAAAACCTCACCATAGCAAACACGTTATTGATGGCTTTTGGAATAGAGTTCCTTTGCTGATGCTGGTGTGTGTGGCATCGGTGGTTGCAGTTTGGTGGTTCACAAGCTGTTCATGGGTGTGTTCCCGGAGTGAAGAAGATTCAAAGGAATTGCTATACGTTAAGGATTCAGAGTGTGGTGCTAAGTGTAAAGTTGAACAGCAAGTTTTTTTTACTGTAACTTAGATCAACTTTGAACTATATCTTGTAATGTGTTTTTAACTTAGTGGATTGCTTCGATCTGGATAAGATCCTATGGATGTAGGCTAAAAGTGGATTTAGCCAAACCATGCATATGGTTGTGTTCTTTATTTTCCGCACTTGTGTTTGATGTGTTCAAATTGGAAATATTTAATCTACTTGGTAAATTTTCCACTGCACTTAAAATGGGTAACCACACTTTCTAACGTGAGTTAAATCTCCAACTCTCTCCCCAACAGTATTATTTTGAAACCCGGATTGAAAGTTGATGCCTTCTCTGGCCCAGGGGCACTCTAAACCCGGTTATAGCATTTGGATCGAATTGGCCTATGGTTCAGTTGTCAGAACAGTGTCGAATCGTCAATTGAACAGTCAAGTCAAAGAACCAGCCGTTGGTGATAGTTGCGATAGGTGGGTTAAGGAAGATGACAAAAATCAATAATCAGCCCATACTGTCTTCAAACAGTCGCTGATCTACGCCGATCTAATCAAAACAACCAAACAAGCAATAAGAATTAATCGAATTTAATCACAACCCAAACAATTAGAATCACAAACTAATTAAGATGAACAAAAGAGAAGAGACGAAGAATCAACGAAATTAGGGTTTGCAAAAAATGTTAAATGAAATTAGGGATTGTTTAGAATCGGCCTGATTCTGGCGCCGTTACACCCACTTGACACCACCATCGGCATCACTTTCACCTCCATGACCAGCTAAGTGCACCCGTCGATTGTTGATCATTGTCCATCAACTGGGTTGCACGACTACCTATCTTTAGGTCGATTTCCGACCACTTCCAGTGACAATCAAACAAACCTAAACTGGAGATATTATAATCAAGAACATAAGCAATTGAAGGTTTTATAATTGCAACGCCACCAAAAGCGATAAGGATGATCAAGTATTTGGTTTGGAAAAGTAAAACATAGAGGAAAGATAAATAAAAAGAAAGATAGCTTACCTTGAAGTGATACAAAAAAATGATGTAAAAAGTTGCAAGGTTGTTTTGCTGGATTTCAAACCTATAGGGACTAATGAAAACTTTCCAAGGGTGTGTTTTCTGGATTTCAAATCTGGTGGATATGCTGATGTCATTGGTCTGATTGACTAATCCAGTCGATCACATTGGCGAACCTGGGAACCAACGCCTTGACCAAGTCAAGGCCTAGTTCGGGTTTCAAAACATTGCTTAAAAGTTTATGAATATTTGAACAAATTTTGAAATTAAAAAAGGACTCATTATCGATCTAATAAAGACTTAAGATCCTGATAATGAACAAAAGTTTCCTACAGTTTCAGTTACAAATGCTTTTGTTTTATGGCTATGAATTACAATACTTTATTGAGTGCAGATACACTTAATATTATAGGTGTGATATTGAATGCTTGTGCTAGTATTTGTAGAATATTGCTCTTATAATATATTATGATGTAAATATGTAATCGCTCTTAATATTATGGGTGTGATATTTAATGTTATAAAATAATAAAAAATTGTTCAATGAGATAAATGCACGTGCATTTATCCAATCTTATATAGGATAAGTTTGAGTCACATTGGTTATTTGTTTAGAGTCATAATTGTTTTCCTATTTTAATTAGATTTTAAAATTTAAGAAGAAATTGAGTTTAGTTATTTGAGTCGTATTTATTTGCTTTTTGGGTTAGAAATTATGTTTACCTTATTCTAGTTGTACTAGCTAGGAATAGTTAACTGTAAAAAATAATAATAATAATAATAATTAAAAAAAAAACCTTGTTAAATTACAAATTATTCTTAACTTATCAATAAAAAGTTTCTCCCACCAAAAATTATTTTTCGTGGATTCGACATCCTTAAAAACATTATATTCCTGTCTTGATTTTTATATTTTGCGTTTTTGTTTCATCACAGTTATGATGTCCATTCCACTAAAAACTTCCTCTTGAAAATAACTAAAACAAAATGTTACTGCATACATACAATAAAAATGGACTGGATAAAATATATTAGAAAATGTAATTTATGGGTTTAATAGAGTAATATTGATAGGATAGTGTTTCTGTTTTATATGAGGAAACAGAACCTCCAAGAAGAATGGTAATTCACAGTTTAAGAGAAGAGAATTTTATTGATTATTACTTATCAAACCTTAATTGTTTTAGGATTGATATAGCCTTACACATTATTTTAATCCTATAAGGACTCTAATGGTTTAATTCAAATCTAATAAGATATTATATCCTAATTATAAAAGGATAATAAGATAATCATAATTATATCCTAATAAGATAATAGCATAATTATAAAAGATTTAACATAATTATAAAATACTTAACATAATTATCCTAATTCTAAAACAATCCTAACATTGCCTTCCCCATCAATTCAACCTTGTCGTCAAGGTTGTGAGGTATTGCACCACAAGAAATAATTTGGCGCAATTGAGGTCAAAAGCAATAAAGAGACAGCAAAAGTTCCACCACTGGGGTCAAAAATCAATATGGTAAAGAAGTCATTTGTTCCTTCATTGTGAGCCAACACGATGCCTGGCAACGGCACCGGAGTGAGATCAAAACCCGTGGGAGGCTTGGTGAGGGCCGTCGGCAGTGGTGGAGGATTGTTGTTATTATGACCGAGAGGGACCTTGGGAAGGTCAACAATAGACTGGTGGTCGACGAAAACTCTAACATAATCGATAGAATGGTTGATGGGGCCCACTTAAAAAATGACTTTTGGTTCTCGAGGAGAAGGTCATGAGTTATGGATTCGTGCCATCAAAATAGGGCACCTTTAATCGGAAAGGCTTAAAAGGTGGCGTAGACCTAGAAGAATTCGAACTCAAGCTAGGCAGGTGAGTGCCATCGCCACTCGCATCACTGTCCCCCATGAGCTCTTTTTGTCATTGTTGAAATGTTAAATAGGAAATAGAATTATTCTCTTTGTAATATAGGAAATAGAATTATTCTCATTATAATATAGGAAATATAATTATAATAGGAATAGGAAATAGAATTATAATAGGAATGTAACAATTTACTTCCTAGATTAGTTTTTTCGTTTTTGCTATAAATTCATTGTACAATTCATTATGAAATACAAGAAAATATTTCTCCACATGGTATCAGAGCCAAGTGTCTGAAATTTCAAATTTTTTTTCTTTTCTTCTCTTTCTTTCTCAGAATTTTTTTTCGACGACTATTTTCCGCAACTGTTCTCCGGCAACGATCAGAATCTGGTATAATCACACCAGACTGATCGTCTTCCCATCGTTGTCATAACCCGAGTGATTTCGTCGCTCGCCGCCACTGCACGTGCTCTCACGTGCCGATCAATTTTCCGGCAACCCCTCCTCTGATCTATTTTTCCAGCTAGTGTTCAGTTTTTCCAGCAAGCGTAAGTTTCTGTGTTTCTGTTAGTTTCAAGACTTCATGGATTCTTCAAAAACAACCTCTCCTTCGCATCCAAGTGGTTTTTCTTTTGTATCTCTCCCTCCCATCACCACTGAACGATTAATTGGGACTGCTAATTATTCATCATAGGCTGCCTCTGTCGAATTATGGTGTATGGGTCAAGGTCTGAAGGATCACTTGACCACCAAAGCTGCTGATATTACGTCAAATAAGTCTTCCTGGACTAAAATTGATGCTATGCTGTGTAGTATGTTATGGCAAACTATTGATCCCCCTCTTCACCCTATTTATAAATCTTATCGCTCTTGTGCTAATATTTGGAGTCAAGCTAAACTTATCTATACAAATGTCATTCAACGTTTATATTCTGTTGTGTCCAACCTAGTTCATCTCAAACAACAGGATATGAATATGTCAGACTTCCTTGGTAAGATGGCTTCCCTTAAGACAGAATTCAATCTGCTTACCAACTGGTAAATCTGCAGTAGAAGATTTGGCTCAACGAGACAAGTTCTTTATGGTCCTGACACTTGTAGCTCTCGGTCCAAATCTTACACCTGTTCGAGATCAAATTCTTTCTGAATTCATTGTGCCTTCTCTTGATGAAGTGTTTGCCAGATTACTTCGGGTTTCCTCCCCTACTACTGTGCATTCCCTAGGTGACTCTTCGGTCCTTGTTTCTCAGTCCCACACTCTTCGAGAACAGGGCGGTCGAAGTGGCAGAGGAAATCGGCCCAAGTGTAGTTAATGTCATCGATGGGGGCATCCCAAAGAGAAATGTTTTAAGTTACATGGTCGACCTACCCAAGCTGCTAATATTGCTCAGGCTGATCACTTTGATCTTCATTCTGAGTCCTCTACAGTGTCGGCTTAGCCCTCCTTAACTCTCACAGGTACTGATTATGATGAATACTTACAGTATCAGGCCAATAAGCAATCTTCTTCATCCATTGCCTCTGTCGCTCAAACAGGTAATTCAGTTGCTTGCCTTTCTTAGTCTTCCGCTTTAGGACCTTGGGTCCTAGATTCAGGTGCCTCGGATCATATTTCTGGTAACCCTTGTTTACTTACTTAGATTACAAATACTGTATCTTTACCTCCTGTTACTTTAGCCAATGGGTCTAAAGCGATGTTTAAGCTATTGGTTGTGCAAAACCCCTCCCCTCCTTAGCATTAGACTATGTGCTTTATATTCCCAAATGTCCATTTAATCTCGTGTCTATTAGTAAACTTACCTGCTCCTTAAATTGCTCTATTCGTTTTGATACTGACTCTATTGTTATACAGGATCGCGACACGGGACGGATGATTAGCATAGGACGAGAGTCATAAGGTCTCTATCATCTCCATATCCCATCTACAACATGCATTGTCTCCGAGTCTCCAGATCTCCTTCATAATCGTTTGGGTCATCCTAGTCTTTCCAAACTTCGGAAAATGATCCTAGGTCTATCTAAATTATCGTCCTTGAGTTGTGAGTCGTGTCAGCTTGGAAAGCATACTCGTAGTTCTTTTCCAAAGCGTGTCAATAAACGGGCTGTGTCCCCCTTTGAGTTAATGTATTCAGATGTGTGGGGTCCTTGTCGTGTTAACTCTACTTTGGGATTTAAATATTTTGTTACAATTTATTGATGACTATTCCTGTTGCACTTGGTTATTTCTTATGCACTCTTGTTCTGAATTATTTTCCATATTTTTATCATTTTGTGCTGAAATTAAGACTCAACATAATACTACCATTCGTATATTATGAAGTGATAATGCTCGTGAATATTTCTCTGATTCCTTTACTAAATTCATGACATCTCAGGGAATTCTTCATCAGGCTTCTTGTGCTTATAGTCCCCAACAGAATGGCATTGCTGAGCGTAAAAATAGACACCTCGTTGAAACTGCTCGCACTCTTCTTTTACATAGCCACATTCCTTTCCGGTTTTGGGCTGACGCGGTTCTAACCGCCTGTTACTTAATAAATCGCATGTCTTCTTCTGTCTTACAAGACCAGGTTCCACACTCCATATTATTTCCTGATACTCCATTATTTTCTCTTCCCCTGCATGTCTGTGGGAGCACCTCTTTTGTTCACATTTTCCCTCTTGGTCAGGATAAACTGTCAGCCAAGTCTACGAAATGTATTTTCTTAGGGTATTCACGTCTTCAGAAGGGCTACAAGTGTTATTCACTCGCCACACATCGCTACTTCATCTCTGCTGATGTTACGTCCTTTGAGTCTTCTCCATTTTTTCCTCATCCTCCAGTGGAGTCTGATCCGGTAGTAGATATTCTACCAATTCCATACGTTGCTTTTCCACCTTCGTCTGTTTCGATACCTCAATCTACTACTAATACCACTCTTCCTGTCGACAATAGTCTTGTTCCTTTTACAGGTAATCCTGATGTTCCCGCTACCATTCCTGAGATCCCTGTTACTGCAGGTCCTATGCCCGATTCCTCCAATGCCATGGTCCTGTCTCCAACTGATCAGTTTCCCATTGCTATTCGTAAAGGTATGCGGTCTACACGTAACCCTC
Source organism: Pistacia atlantica (assembly GCA_026229545.1). Taxonomy (NCBI): domain Eukaryota; kingdom Viridiplantae; phylum Streptophyta; class Magnoliopsida; order Sapindales; family Anacardiaceae; genus Pistacia; species Pistacia atlantica. The sequence goes on along the minus strand of CM047906.1, from coordinate 16,504,191 downwards.
ATCCCATCTACAATTTTTTGAGTTATCATCGTTTATATCCTTCATATTATGTCTTTGTCTCCACCCTTTCTTCTGTTTGTGTTCCTTGCAATGTTTATGAGGCCCTTTCTCACCCTGGGTGGCGTTAGGTAATGGTTGAAGAAATGTCTGCTTTGCATCATAATCATACTTGGGAGTTAGTTTCCTTACCTCCGGGCCATTCGACTGTTGGTTGTCGATAGGATTTACACTATAAAGGTTGGTCCAGATGGTAAGGTTGATCGGCTGAAAGCCCGTTTGGTGGCCAAGGGATACACTCAGATCTATGGGACAAATTATTTTGACACTTTTTCTCCTATTGCTAAGATGTCTTCCGTCCGGTTGTTCTTTGCTATGGCTGCTATTTGAAACTGGCCTATGCATCAATTGGATATTAAAAATACTTTTCTTCATGGTGAACTTCAGGAATATATTTATATGGAGCAACCTCCTGGTTTTGTTGCTCAGGGGGAGTCTGGTTTGGTATGTAAACTTCGTCGTTCTCTATATGGTCTAAAACAGTCTCCTCGTGCTTGGTTTGGATGATTTAGCATAGTTATCCAAGAGTTTGGTATGATTCGATGTGAGTCTGATCACTCTGTTTTCTATAGACATACATCATCGGGGCAATGTATCTATCTGGTTGTCTATGTCGATGATATTATTATTACAGGAAGTGATCAAGATGGCATTGGACAGTTGAAGCAACACTTGTTCAAACACTTTCAAACGAAAGACTTAGAGCTACTCAGATACTTTCTTGGCATAGAAGTCGCTCAGTCTAAATTTGGTATTGTTATTTCTCAAAGGAAGTATGTACTGGATATTCTAGAGGAAACAGGGATGTCAGATTGCAGACCAATAGACTCTCATATGGATCCTAATTTAAAACTTTCACCTGCACAGGGGGAGCCTCTTACCGATCCTGGAAGATATCGAAGACTTGTTGGAAAACTTAACTATCTTACTATCACATGACGGGATATTTCCTTTTCTATCAGTGTTGTGAGTCAGTTCCTTCAAACTCCGTGTGATAGTCATTGGGATGCAGTTGTTCGGATTTTAAGGTATATCAAGGGAGCACCAGGTAGAGGTTTACTGTATGAAAATAAGGGCCATTCGCATATTGTCGGATATTTAGATGTTAATTGGGCAGGTTCTCCATCTGATAGACGTTCTACCTCAGGATTTTGTGTTCTTGTTGGAGGAAACCTAGTTTCATGGAAAAGTAAGAAACAAACGGTTGTTGTAAGGTCAAGTGCTGAAGTAGAGTATCGTGCAATGGCCTTAGCCACTTCTGAGCTGGCTTGGTTAAAACAACTAATTCAAGAGTTGAGATTTGTCGAAGTATCACAAATGAAGTTACTCTGTGATAATCAGGCTGCCCTTCATATTGCTTCAAATCCGGTGTTTCATGAGAGGACTAAACACATAGAAATTGATTGTCACTTTGTTCGAGAGAAAGTTCTACCAGGGTGTATTGCAACTAGTTATGTCAGTTCCAACGACCAATTAGCAGACATCCTCACTAAGTCTCTCAAAAGTTCTCGTGTTGACTTTATTTGTAACAAGCTTGGTGCATATAACTTATATGCTCCAGCTTAAGGGGGAGTGTTGAAATGTAAAATAGGAAATAGAATTATTCTATTTGTAATATAGGAAATAAAATTATTCTCATTATAATATAGGAAATAGAATTATAATAGGAATAGGAAATAGAATTATAATAGGAATGTAACAATTTACTTCCTAGATTAGTTTTTTTGTTTTTGCTATAAATTCATTGTACAATTCATTATGAAATACAAGAAAATATTTCTCCACAGTCATTGTCTTTGTTCTAGCTTGGCATTCAATGTCAATCAGTTTTAGTGTAATAGTCATCAAAAGAACCTCTAGGGAGTCAAGTTTGGTCTCTTGAGCGTTCAGTCTAGCCCCATGTTGAGAGACAAATTCTTCCAAAGCCTTTAGGTGAGAAGGATCAGCCATGGAAAAGGAACGAGAGCACCAATGATAGGATAGTGTTTCTGTTTTATACGAGGAAACATAACCTCCAAGAAGAATGATAATTCAGAGTTTAAGGAAGAGAACTTTGTTGATTATTGCTTATGAAACCTTAATTGTTTTAGGCTTTATATAGCCTTACACATTATTTTAATCCTATAAGGACTCTAATGCAAGACAAACAAAATCCTTAATTATAAGGCTTTTCCAATAGCTTGGATATGAGATTGCCAAATTGCTCTCCTCCCAAATAGCGAAGCTCTTTTCGCTTTTGAGAACACAAATAATTTGAGAAAATGGTTATGCTGATGGTCTTTTCTTGAAGAGTTGAGATGTTGATTAATCAAAATATATATTATTATATTTATTGTAGAGTCAAGCTAATTTTTTGTTTTTTTTGTTTTTTTTTTTGTTTTTTGTGCTTGAATAAAAATGAAAAATATTTAATCAATTTTTTCTTGAGAGGTTTGAGAAAAATGACATATGCAGTGACGAAATGGATGATGGTGAAGGAAGAATCGTCTCGATCGTTCAAAAACAAAGTTGATGAAAAGGACCTTATTGCAATGTGACAAAAAAGCCAATAAATTGGTGACCATTCTTGCGAATCTTGTTCCCTTTTTCTAATAATAATTCCTCCTCCCCTTTTTTTCCTTTTTTTTTTTTTTTTTTTTTTTTTTTGGTGTGCTTGTGTGTTTCCTTTATGATTTATATATATAAAAGTAAAAGTAAAGTGCTATTAATTATTTTTATTGTTGCTTTACTGAATTAAATGATACAATTTAGATTCTAATTCGATGTTTTAACTTGAGATTAGCTAGATAATCAGTTATCACATCCATAATTAAATATATTCATTGGATCAAAAAGTAAAAAAGAAAAAATTCATGTGTTATTCTTTTCGATTCGAAAAGCTCTTATTTTGAAAGCACATACAAGTGCTTTTTTTCTTTTTTTTAAAGCATACTGAAAACTTTTTTTTTTAATTCATAAAAGTGCTTTGAATTTTTTTTAAAATATTACAAAAAAATTAAATGAATTAAAACACTTTTATCAATTTCTAGAACATTTCACCTTAAAATCTAGTTTAGGATAAAATATAAATCACCTTAAATGAAGATGTCAAACTTTTTACATGGGAAATCTTTCAAGACGAAAGGAAAAACCAGGAGGTAACAATAAATCATCTACACAAAAACTTTCACTAATCAAACAATAAGTTACAACAAAGTTCTTTTCTAGAAAAAAACTATATAGGTGTGTGTGTGTCAATTTTTTCACTGAAAATGGATAACAATAAATTGTATCAAACTAAAAAGTTTGAGTAACCGCACCAATCGGAGCAAAACAAAAGAAAAAAAATTAACGATTCAAACCGTTAGATGCATAGATTACCATCAACTACATAATGAATCAGAGGAATTTCACCGTTGGATTATGAACTTTTTAATCCAAAAACAATCATTTTTCTCTCCTTTCTCTCTTTCTGCCTCTTTTTCTTCTAACTCTCAAAGAAAGTGACAAGGGGCTCAAAATTTGTTTTATAAATTGCTTTGGGCTTCATGTCCATTTTAATGTTCAAGCCCACACATGAATGGCAGACAGCCCAACATATTCGAACCTAGACAAACTTACTTCTTTGATCTATTCCTTCTCTTCTTCAAAATGGAAAAGAGGAAAACAATAAAAGATGAATAGAAATAATATGCTAATTCAGAGCCATATAAATTATTTTATAATAAGTGCGGCGTTGGCTTTCTTCTTGCACTAAAAGTTGGAAGAGTCGACGGAGAGTTAGTGCGGCGTTGTTACAAGCATTTGTGCTGGGAATGGTAGAAAATTTTCGTTCAAACCCATAAAAAATCTGGCTAAAACCGTCGAAGAGTCGCCAGCAGTCTATTGAGCGATTTTCAACCGTGTCTAGTTTGTTCCAGATTTCTAACAGTCGGTTAAAGTACGCAGTGACTACGAGGTTGTTTTGTTTTATCTTGATGAGATTCTACTGAAGAGTGAAGATCTTGGCCAGGTCAAGTTTCCCATACATTTCTTTGATATTGTTCCACATTTCTTCAGCAATCTCGATGGGTGGAAGTCTGGCGACTGTCAGAAGAAAGGAAGTTGCTAATACAAGACCGGACTAAGATATTGCGGCGTTTCTAGTGTTTGTACAGTTGTGGTTCAGTGAGCAAAGGAACTGTTCCGTCAAGAAAGTTGTCTTTGTCTTTTGCTATTAGTGCTCACCAGAAATCGCGAGCCCAAGTCGCGTAATTTTCTGATCCGGTGAGAGGCTGCTTGACCAGTATGAGTTTTGGTCCATTTGAGGCTGGTGTGTAGAGCACATTGCCTGGTTCTGGTCTACCGCCGGCGGGTCAAAATAGTTGAAACACCAACGGGTAGGAATTGGAATTGGTTTGACCCGAATTCACACCCTAAAAACCAAATGAGAAATTTTGACCCAGATTTGGATTTTGATCTGGATTTGGACGTAGATTTGAAATTGAGCCAGAACCATGATCTTGGTCCAACACAGTTTGCCCTTGATGGGCTATCCTAAGGATACTGATTTGGGTTTGATTGATCAAGGCCATTTGAAGAAGTTTCGGTGTTGATATTCTTGTCAAATTGATATATTCTAAAATATTAATTCAATTTAAATAAATAAAAACTAATTCTTGCAGCCGAGTGCCAATGTGGTTCTGCAGGAACTCAACAAAGCTTAAGGCTAGAGTGGGTAGATTAGCTGAACAATTCAATAACCTAAGATAATAGCAAGTGTTGAAAATTATTTAATATACACTAGAAAACATTGAAGGGATTACAAAACAGTCCACTTAAAACCCAGTCTTCTTAGACATTTATTATCTTGTAGGCAGAATTTTCTTAGAAATTTATATAAACATATAAATAGTTACTCACTACCCTAAACTTAGGCTAGAGTGGGTTGGTAGAACTTGGGGACTAGAGCTGAGCATTTGGGATTATACCCAAAAGCCCAGCATCAAAACTCGATCTTAGGAGGTCTGGTCCTAAAACGGGATCAGACCTAAGGAGGAGGGCCCGAGCCCTCCACTGGGCCCTCCTCCAAGGCCCGGGCCTGAGCCCAAATTTTTTTGTATTTTATCTTTTTAGTCCCCTGTAAAATTATATTAAACCCTTTATTAATTTTAAATAAGTATAAATTATAAGGGTTAAAATGAAATTTTATAAAATTTATTATAAAAAAAAGTATTTTAACTTTTTATAACCAACGGTCACAGCAAAGCAGCCAACGGTTATAATTAATAGTAATTATAAGTTCTTTTTTTCATTTCCCCCAACCAACCCCCCAAATACACTATAAATAACTCCCAAAAATCTTTCATTTTTTTCATATCAATCAATCTCTCATTCTTTCATTCTCTCAATCTCTCTACTCCAAATCTCCAATCAATTTCTCATCAATTTATATTTATAATTTATTCATATAATTTATTTATATTATTCAATTTTTTTTTCTATTTTTCAATATCATCATTCATCATAATTTCATATTATTATTTAATTTCTTTTCATTTTAATTATTTATTATTTTATCATAAATTTATAATGTCTTCCCCAAATGAGTTTTACGTTCTATCCACCGAAGAAATTGAAGGCTTCAATCCATTTTCACCATTTCCTCCAGAGGAAGCAGCTGCAATTCCACAACCACATTAGGTCGGGACGAGGTGTAGCCAAACACATGCGAGCTGCGAGTCAATGGGCACAGACATAGCCCAACCCCCCCGTCAAAGAGGGTCGTGTCCGATGTCTAGCGATACTTCACCAAATCAAAACGGCCAAAGACAAATGGGGAGGGGGAAGAATCATGTGGGATATGCAATTTATGTGGAACCATTATTGGCGCTGAGAAGGGGACTTCGACGATGCGACGACACGTAGAGAAGAAGCATCCCCAAATAAATGCATCTTCAAGCGAATCAGGTATACAAATTCAAACTCAACTTAATTTTAATCCACAATCCTCAACTCTCTCAACATGGACAATACAATACACATGTTGCATAAGAGGAAATAGCAAGATATATAGTTGCTACAAACTCTCCCATTTGTTTATCTGAAAATCTTTTTTTTTTGTTAATATGGTTAAAACTGCATTTTGTCCAGTATATACCACTGTTAGTAGAAGTACAAGTAGAAGAGATATACTAAAACTTTATAACCAAATAAATAATAAATTTAAAAACGAATTTCAAAATTTTAGGAATACATCTATAGCACTTACATCAGACATATGGGCTTGTAGATCAAAAACCGATTTTTTAACTGTCACAGTACATTTCTTAGATCATAATTGGGGTTTACAATAAAAATTGATAGGTTTTAAACCATTATATGAAAAATATAGTGCTGAAACTATTTATTTTACAATTCTTGAAGTTTTGCAAGAATATTTATTAACTGATAAAGTTGTAGCGCTAACGCTTAATAATGCAGCTGCTAACACCGCGACAATCTCTTTATTTGAAAAGAAATTGGATCCGTTTGGTGAAGGCAAATTTTATCACCAAAGATGTGCTTGTCACATCATCAATTTGATAGTTAAAGCAGGTTTAGATCATATACATTCAAAGATGGAGAGGGTGCGTAGAGCTATCGGATTTATCGTCGGCGGTAGCAATAAAAGATGGCAGGAGTACGTCAAATATTGTAAGCAAGAGGAGCCACCGGTTCGACCTTTGAAGTTATGTACAGACATGCCTATCCGTTGGAACTCTACTTACTTGATGTTGGAAAAAGCTTTGCCAACCGCGAAACAAATTACAAATTTCGACAACCAGAAGAACTATCTAGAGGAAGTTGTCAACTATGATAATTGGGCGGTTTGTGAACTTTTTTATTCATTTCTTAAAATTTTTATGATGCTACTAATACATTAAGTGGTATTTATTATCCAACTACTAATTTAATGTTAGATATTTTAGTTCAAATTGCTAAAACTTTTGCTCAATATAGATATGATAACATTTTAAGTGAAATTGTTTTAAGTATGGAAGAAAAATATAAGAGATATGGTTAGATATTCCATTCTTATATGGATTAGACCTTTTTCTAGATACTAGGTTTAAATTATCCGTAGTTAACGGTGTAATTACTGAGTTAGGCAATCATTTAGGATATGATTATACGTCTTATTTGAGTGACTTTAAACACAAATTAGGATAGGCTTTTTTCTTTATATGAGAACAGGTACAATGGAAGTGGAAGTGGAAGTGGAAGTGGAACGTCTAGGAGAGGCGATCAGGACCTTGATGCAGCGCCCCCTCAAGGATCGAGCAAGTGGGCGTATGTGGAACGTGGCGGAAGCTCCAGCTCCAGCTCGTACATACATAGACCAAATGAGATGACTCGCTACCTACAGGTGGACCTGACCTTTATGACGATGAATGAGTAATTTGACATGGATATTCTTCAATGGTGGAACCAACATGAAAGTCGATTCCCCATTATATCCCAAATGGCACGTGACATTTTATCTGTGCCGGTTTTTACAATTGCATCCGAGTCAACATTTTCAACGAGTAGTCGGATTGTTGAAGACAGAAGATGTTCTTTAACCGATGAGATGATTGAAGTGATAACATGTTTACGGGATTTGGACTCATGCAAAAAGAAGACTACAACAGCACCCTGAAGATCCCAAATTACTCGAACTCTTTAGGAATACAGATTTGAATAAGGTAACTAGTGTTGACGATGAAATTGAAGATGAATAATTTAATTAAAAAAATTTATTTAATTGTTTATTTGTGAAGCGTGAATGTGTGAAATGTGAATATTACATTTACGTTAAAAAATAAAATTAACTATTAATTTATTATTTTTTAAAATTAATTAAATTTTTAGAAACTTACTAATCAACCCCTAAAAAATACTAAAAACCCCCTATAAAACTTCATTTCGCCTCTAAAATATAAAAAAAATCAGGAGGGGAAAAAATTATCCAAACCCCTAGGACTGGTCCTGGGCCCATAGGACTAGTCCCTACTCAGGGTGGGCCTGTCCGGTCCGGTCCGGTTTTTCTTTTTCTTATGGGCTCGCAACCGCCCCTGAGCTCATGAGTGACTGGTCCCATTTGGGACCAATCCCAAGGGACCAGTCCTAAACAGGCCCAAGCTTGGGCCTGCAAGAGACCGGTCCCTGCCCAGCTCTATTGGGGACTAACAAAAGTTTGGTCAGAACTAATGCTCTGATACCATAAAGAAAAGAGAAGCAAAATAAAGACAATTGAGCTGTCAAGTATCCCAAGAGAAAGTATTTTGTATATTGAATGAATTTCTTCATGTTTACAGTACCTATTTATACAAAATTGTACTAGCTACTTATAAAGCAAATAATAATACAATCTCAATAATAAAGCAAAAGAGATCAGCCACCCGTTATCATGGTTGTTGAGCGATAGATTCTAGAGTTAAAAGACCAAGGAGGGGTAGTCACAATTACCATACCAAAAAAAAAAAAAAATCATATCTCCTCGTAATTAGGAATAAGAATAATTCACATGTTATGGTTCCATATCCAAATAATACGTGAATTAATATCACATAATTTCTTCTCATATTTGTATGATAACACATATTTTTGTATTATTTGACACTATATTAATTTTAGGGTTCAAATTGTCCAAAAAAAATTCGGGGTTGAAACCGGGTCAACCAACCTGATTCACTAAAACTTGTCCAAATTTACCTATTTTGCATGGAGAAAGTAAAGAGGAATATGTATTGCCCATTTTACATGATAATAATAATATAAGTGGAGATATAGATATTGACATTGATCTTGGAATTTTGTGATTAATTTTGATTATGTAATACCGTAATTTAAAGTCAATAATGCCACAAAATTCTTTAATTAATCTTGGAGATTATATTAATTTTTAGAAAATTTTGATTATTTTATTAATTTTTTTGAAAAAGACGTATCTTACGATACGATACGATACGCGATACACGATTCAAAAAATTAAGTTTTCGATACACGATACGATACACGATTTGATAACCATGCCCGTTATGGCCTGGAGTGAAGGATAGATTCTAGAGTTAAAAGACCAAGGAGGGGTAGTCAACAATTATCATACCAAAAAAAAAAAAAAATCATATCTCCTCGTAATTAGGAATAAGAATAATTCACATGTTATGGTTCTATATCCAAATAATACGTGAATTAATATCACATAATTTCTTCTCATATTTGTATGATAACACACATATTTTTGTATTATTTGACACTATATATTTTAGTTCAATTAAATCAACATAATCCTTATTAATTATTTTGACCATATTACTGGATTGATTCAAAGAGATGTTTTAAGTATATCACTTTATATTATAAATGTGGCATAAGTTAATGTAAACTTTTAAACAAAAAAATAAAATAAATTTCAGTACATTTTTATTTTTAAATATCCTTAGACAATGTTTGTTCAGATTCAGAAAACATAAGGCGCTTGTATATGGTTTATGCCACAACTAGTGTAATTTATTACTATTATTTTAAACATAAATATAACGTGGAGCCAAATAAAAATTCATATCAATTAACCTCTAAGGGTTTGGTTTAGTGGTCAAAAAAGTTTACTCCCTCATTAATTTCTTGGATTCAAACCACTTTGGAATCACCTATTACAATTGATGACTTATCTTAAAATATTGGACTTATAAGATGTTCAATAGACTTTAAGGATTAATTGAAGTATTCACGCAATAGACTGGTCAAAAAGAAAAAAAAAAAGAAAAAATCATATCAATACCAAAGCAGAACTAAACTTGGAAGGTTAAAAAAGATGGATGGGTATACACAGCTAAGATGTTTCTATCTGTTCAAAAAGAAATAATGCAAAGTGTTTGATTCTCAAATTGAAAGCAAGCTAATGCCGTATAATTCACTCAATTAAATCCAACATCAGGACCGCCAGATGATGACTCATCATTTTACATCAAAGTCGAATAATTTTCAACAGTACTGGAAGAGTCTTATGCTGACCGAGAGTTTTCAACAGGTCAACAGTCGGTTCAAACATTCTGTAGAATGCCATAACAGTTTGGAACTATAACTAAAAGTTTAGAGTTATTGTTTTATTTATTATTAATACAAACTTTTCATAATATCTTATACTATTGATAGTTTGGAATCCATATATATATATACATAGCATTTAATTAATTGGGGAGATCAGAATCTTTAATAATCGTCATTCATTGATTCCAGTATTGTACAGTTTAGTTCTTTGCATAATTAATTTAATTTCATGCATCAATTACTACATTTGTATAAAAGAACAAATTAGAATTTACATTAACTCAAAGGACCGGCATTTCTATCTCAAGTCTTTCTATACAATTAATGTTACATCAATTCGTTGGTTCACTAGATGATGAAATCCATGTAACATAACATCATCACGTGATTGACAAAGGCATATACAAAATTCTGCAAAATCGACAAGCTGCTGTCTTGTCATCGTGAAAGCTTAAACTTCCTTGCCTCACAAATTGTGTAAGTCAGCTCAGTATTTTCAAGCTCATGAATCGGACTCTTAAGTAAGTTAAATGGGACAAATTAAGAAGCTTTCAACTCTAGTGATACCCTTGTTTGTTTGTTTTATATTTACTTTATTATGTAATTCAGAAGATTGATTTATGGGTGTCAATCTTGTAACGGTGATAAGAAGGAAGTTAAAAATAACTAACATAGATAGTAAAATCTACGTTGATTTGGAAAGGGACAGATCTTGTGAGGAATGAACCACTAATAATCATGTAAACTTGTAGAGACAAAAAGAATAAACGTGAAAGCTCGAGGAACACCGGTGTGTGTCTGTCATAAGCAATTTGACGCTCAAGTCAGATGAAAGTATTTTAGTGAGGGTTGAGAGCTGGAAGGGTTCACCGTAATAATGTGGCTAGGGCGAGACTCGTAAAGTGGCTGGAGCATGGCTTTACGACGGCTAAGGGAGGTAAAGTTAGTAGGAATTAAACTTTATGACGGGAGAAGCGGCGGTTCTTGGGAGCAAGAACTTTGAAAGCTAAAGCTAAAGGCTATTTGTGAATGAATAATGAGAGGTTTGACCTATGTTTATAAAGTGAGCCACGGAGGCTTGAGTCCTAGTAGAACTCTTTAGGAGTTTCACTAAATAGGAAAGGCTATTTAATGAGAGGTTTGACCCCTGTTTATGTAGTAAGACCACGGAGGCTTGAGTCCTAGTAGAATTCTGAGTTCTAGTTTAAGGAAACTCTTAAATAGAAAATTCATAATGATTATCCATGTAGAAAAAGGAATATTAATTCATGTAAGATTACAGATTTTGGATGAATTAGGAAGTAAATAGAATTATAATTCCTATTTTGGAATGAATATGGGCTAATGGACTAGAGCCCAATTTAGCTTAAACTTGTATAGAGACCCACCTCATGGAGTGATCCAAAGCATAAATTGGCCTAGTTTGTAGGGATGGCTCTGCTCGTAAAAGACCCAACTCGTAAAGTAACCTAGTTTGTGGAAGAGGGCTAACTCGTGGTATGGTTTCAGCTCGTAGAATAAGTCAGCCCATATAATAGATCTCCTTACAAGATGGGTCATCCCATTAGATAGTCGATCCATAATAAGGATTTAAGTATGGACTCAACTAGAATTGGGTTAAAGGCATTAGGCCGCATTTAATGTATTTTCGTTATTGGGCCTAACAAAGTTCAATACAATTTTTGACCAATGCAATTAATATCTATCCTAACATAACTATTTGATAGAAATTGATAGATGATTGTTAATTAGTGTCAGATTCTCGAGTCTCGCTATTAAGTAATCTAGAAGCTTGAGATTATATATGTCACGAAGACCAACCACCAAATATAAGGAAGTTACCCAAAGTAAATAAGCGTCATGAATCCCACAAAGTTTGAATTTCAGAGAGAAAACAAATAATACGTTCTTTCAATTTGTTTTGAACGAGAAAATTAAACATAATATGTGGAAAGAAGAAGCTTCGGCTGAGTTTGATAAGTAGGCAGTTGAAAGGGAAATTATGCATGCATATGTTACGCATTTGGACCAAAAATATGAAGAGGATCCTTTTATTCGCTTAAAAGATAGTGAAATATCAATTTTGTTTTATTCAATTTTTTTTTTTTTTTAATCTAGAAGCACATGTGTTCTATGAAGGATAACATTTAATTCATATTAGTTAGGTTTCTAAAAAAATATGTGTATTCATTCTTATTGCTACTAATCTATGTGTTTGGATTGCTAGACTCTGTCAGAACATAACTTAATTTATTTATTATTATTCAGATTAAAAGATAATCCCAATTGGGAAAAAGAAGAGACTACGACATTATTCAACCTTAAAGAGAAATTATGCATATAGAAAAACTAAATACCCTATTTAAAAGTTTTTTATGGATTGATTAGCAACTTGAAGGGAGGCCGAATGCCTCATAAAATTCCAAAGATTACTAGTAAAAAGAGTTGACGCAGTCACCTAAATTATTGAATTTAGTTAAAGATAAATGGCATAACAGTATAACAGTATAACACATGCATGCAGTAACCAACCGGCTGTTGATGCCGATTGCTGGAAAAATCTCTTTTCTTTTTTTTTGGGTAATTTTCAATTATCCAAACACTGTAATATCGAGATTTAATTAACAGTATTTATGGCTGGAGTGAGACATAAGAATAAAAAGTAATATAGATTCATAGATAATTAAGTTACTAAGAAAAAAAATAGTAAAACCAGTACAAAATTTATTATTGCGGAGAAAACTAATAGGTATAGAAGAAGATTGATTCCTTAATTAAACAGTACAAAATTTCACCAATTTTTTTTTCATGAAGACTAAGAAAATAAGGTGAAGTAACCTTTAAATTAATACTTTAAGATAATCCATATGGGAATTTTTTTTAATTATTTTATAAACGAAAATATATAACGATTGTTAATGTAATATAAAATCTCGTGGGGCCTCAGTAAAACACAAAATGGAACCAAATTAGGCGACTATCTCACAGCTCTTGCTTTATGCCAGAGCCGGCTCTCATGATTAAAACGTAAAACGTTTATTATTATTATTTTTTTTAAAGTGAATGTTGGTTTTATTAAGAAAAATGACCATTCATCCTAATCGAAACATGTAAAATTCATTCTTTAATCCTCATCTTATATTACAATCATACTTAAGAAATTAATTAACGAAATTTCTCCTCTTGGATAAGCAAAACAAATGCATACAAGGACTAGTACTAAACTTCCTTCATTTTAAGTTTATAGCAATGTTTTAAAACCCGACCCGACCCGACCCGACCCAACTAGTTTAACCAATCGGAACGGAAACCAGGACCTTTACCGAGCCAAGTCACCCTTGTCCACTATTTAAAACTCCAAATTCATGAAGAAGCAAACCCTAGAAAAGGAGGGCAGTAGTCGGTGAGCAAACGATAGCGGGGTTGTTGGGGGTTTTAGAGAGGAAATGCCGATGAGTCAAAAGTTGGTGAAGGAGGACATTTCTGATGAGTGAAACGACCAAAAAAGGCAAAAGTCGTGTGACCACAACAACGGGCTGTTGCCGACGATTAACGAGGCGAACAAGGGGGGGGAGGGGGTGTTGTTGAGATGGGTTTTGGTCAAGAGGTTGAGGGGAATATTTTCGTGGTGATTGGGGCAGTTGTCAAAGTCAAAAACATGCCTATTTGACCTGGGTTGGTAGTCGCACACAGTGGTGGTTTTTTTGTGGAAAATGGTTTGATTTCGACTAGATCTTGGGCAAATTTCCTGCAGAATGGCTCAAAGGATAAGTGTGATTTGCATTTGGTGTATCGCCGTCACCAACTAGTTGACCGCCAATTTGTATTTGGCTATATCACAAGGGATGTGTTTGTTGGATTTCAAACCTCTGGACATGTTGACGTCACTAGTGTGACCCATCGGTTAGACCTGTTCAACCGATCAACTCAAGACCTGACCACTTTACTGAGTTTCACTTCGGGTCAGTTATTAAAACATTGGTTTATTGGTCTAACATATGTTGGGCCCTCACTTATTACTAGCTTAAGCTTTTAGGTTAGATAACAACTTAACATAGTATTAAAGTAAAAAATCTCAAGTTCGAATCTCCAAATACAAACTAGATAAAGAAAATGAAAAAAAAAAAATCCAAGTTTGATGTGAGAGAGCCTATTGGCCTAATATATATTGACCCTCACCTAATAGTTTATAGATCTTCGACACAACTATAATAAATTGCTCCTAAATTTTCTCTCAAATTCTCCTATAAATATCGTCCAACGCAACCCTTTGTCTTCAACAATTTAATCAATTCAACAAAAAGAAACCAAGTTATGGAACTTGTATTCCTTTTCTTAGTTTTATCAATTTTCTCCATACTTTTCACCCTTTACTCTCTCTTTTATGAGTCAAAAATCAAACGCACAAGGCAAAAACTTGGGCTCCCTCCGGGGAGCACAGGCTGGCCATTCATTGGTGAAACTCTTGAATATATTTCACTTGGCCAAAAAGAATTGCGTTGAAAAATTCATATCTGAGAGGCAAAAGAAATACTCCTCCAACCTTTTCAAGACCTCATATGCCGGCGAAAAAATGGTGTTCATGTGCAGCCCAGAGGCAAATAAATTCATGTTCGCGAATGAGAACAAGCTTTTGAAGCCCTGGTGGCCAAGAAACATCGGCAAAATCTTTGAGGTTTTGGATAAATTAAGCGAAAGCAAGAAGCAGGAGCTCGCCAGCATGCGCAAAAATGTGTCTACATTATTCAACCAGCTCGATGCAATGCAAAAAAATGTCGGAATAATTGATTCCATTGCAAGAAAGCATTTACAGACGCATTGGATTGATTGCAAAGAAGTTGTTGCCCATTCTCTAGCGAAGAAGTATACTCTGACGATATCGTTTCGATTGATGTTAAACGTTCAGGATTCGGCGACGGTTGAAGAGCTTGTGAAATTGTTTAATTGCATAATGAGTGGGATGTTTGCATTGCCTATAAACATTCCAGGGACAAAATTTAACCGAGCAATCAAAGCGTCGAGAGGGATTCGAAAGAAGATTGAGGAGATAGTTAGGAAGAGGAAGATTGAAATCCTGGAGAATATTGATAAGTCTTTAGATTCATCTAAAGATTTGTTGTCCTTGTTGATTCTGGAGAAAATCAAGGAGAATGAAGAGGTGATCGAATCTGAAATCGCCGACATGATTTTAGTGTACATTGTTGCTGCTTATGACAGTACAAGCACCACCATAGCTTCCACTGTCAAATATCTTGCTGAGCTGCCTCAAGTTTATGAAGAAGTCCGCAGAGGTATGTCAATTCAATTAAGTTTAATTTTCTTTCAATGCGTTCGGCAAATTGATAGTGGGGTTTCATATGCAAAATACAAGACTCCAAGAAAGAAGACACAAAAGTTAAATTTGAGTCGGCATAATTTGTGAATTTGCATGGAAGAGGGCACTATTGTTTGTTAACACGTGACCAAATAGCCTGCTGACACTATAGTGTGACCCTTCACATTTTCTCCCTCGCTATTTTCAGATAAATTATTAAAGTATATAAATTATTTTATATAAACTGATGTGATGTAAAATTGTTTAAAATATATAATGGATACATTTGTTTTGTTATTTTGGATAAGATTTTGGGAATAATATTAAGTAGTTGAATAGGGTGAGTATTACGAGGTAAAATTTAAAAATTAACAAAAAAACCCCTTACGTTTGCTAATTTAACTAAACACCTCAATATATAAATTTTTTTGCAAAATGATAAAAACACCCCCACCCATAGTGCCAGATTCCGACCACCACCATCGGAATTTGGCCGGAAATGGCGTTACGTTGTAGACCAATCGGATCTAGGCGGTCGTGCATCGATATGGACCTTTTCCACCAAATCTGTGGGGGATCTGGCCGTCGACTACTGCAAAAGGCCAGATTTGGGCCAAATTTGTCCATCGTTGACAACCATATCTGACCTTTTCTAGTTAGATCCACAGTGGATCTAACTAGAAAAGGTCAGATCGGCGAATTACCGGCCAATTCCAGTTGTTTCTACGCCGTTGTGACAGATTCGGCAATCGCAACGGTGGTTGTCGGAATCTGGTAACTATGGGTGGGTGAGGGTGTTTTTGTTAATTTTTAAACTTTTTTAGGGGTGTTTAATTAAATTAATAAACTTAAGAGGTCTAAAATGAATTAAAAAATAGAATAGTATTTCCCAAATAATTAAACAAACATGTATTTTGGGAATAGGATAGGGAATAATAAAACAGATGCACCCTAAACTATTTTATAAAATTGGACATAACTCTTTACTATAACATTATTCTTATTTATTTAGTGAGTTAGTACTATAGCATTATTCTTATTTATTTAGTGAGTTAGTTTTTCATATACATTTATTTGTATATTTGTGTTAGATCAATTTGTATATATATAGAGTTTGTATGTCTAATATTATATACTTTTTATGTATGTGTCGAGATTATTCTTTATAATAATCCTAAACGTATAAAGAAATTTACAAAAATTATTTGTACAAAGTGAGCTGGTAGGAGATTGAATGGAATAGTGAATATAGAAAGTCAAACTCATCATATTCAGGCTTCTATTAATCTCTTGACACATCACTTTGTACAAAAAATCTTTATATAGTTTTTTGTACATATAGTATTACCCTATTCTTTATCATTTCCTTGTTTTTTAACTTTTTAAAAGGATTCTAAATGGAGCAAGGAAAAAAACTAAATCTATGAAATCTTGTTTTCTATTGAAAAGTTAGAAATTTTGCATTAATTGACTGACCAAATTTACTAATGTTTATCTCCGTAGAATTATATTATACTTTATACAAACATGAATTAATAAAAATAAAAAAAAACAGAGTTGTGTTTCATCATTGACTTCTGAATCTAACAATATTCTCTCTCTTTTTTGGGATGATACTCAAAACCAATTATCCGATTGAATACAAAAGAGCAAATGAAGATAGCAAATTGTAGAGGACAAGAAAAAGCTTTGAATTTGGAGGATATAAAAAAGATGAGCTACTCATGGAATGTTGTAAGTGAAGTGTTAAGGTTGCAACCAACAATTGCCGGACCTTTCAGAGAGGCCATTACCGACTTCAGCTTTGACGGATTTCTAATTCCCAAGGGATGGAAGGTAATGAATAGCATAAATAAACTCAACTAATCTTAAATGATAAATATATATATCTAATGTATTTTTGCAAACTCTAAACTTGAAATTTTCGACGTAAAGAATTGTTAATATTAAGTTGTCATTCCACTTAAAAGCTTAAATAAGTAAGTAGAAGTTCAACTTTATATATATATATAATCCAAGAGTTAAAATACAAAATTAATTTACTAATGTCAAAAATGAAAATATCAATGTAAACACTAATTAACACAAAAAGTTTATTATGAATACACTTCTTATTGGTCAAATGCACATACATTGATTTCTCCTTCTACAAAACTACCAACAACAAATGTTTTTGAATTTTGAAACTTAGGTTGTTGACTATGTATCTTCTTCAAAATAACTACCAACAATAAACGTTTTGAATTTACCTAAATTATGTTGCTGACCATCTTAATTTTTCGTCGTGCTTTCACAGTTACATCGGGCAGTACATGGCACACATAAAAATGCAAAGTATTTTCCAGAGCCAGATAAATTTGACCCATCAAGATTCCATGAAAACAAGATAGTTCCTTTTTCATATGTTCCATTTGGAGGAGGAGCTCATATTTGTCCTGGAAGAGAGTATGCTCGATTACAAATACTTGTGTTTATTCATTATTTGGTTAAAAGATTTAGGTGGGAGAAGGTGATCCCGGATGAGGAAATGATAAGGGATCCAATTTTAAGGCCGGCCAAAAGACTCCCAATTCGTCTTTATCGCCATGAATCCTGCTGAGCTATTAGCGTCAGTTTATCTTTACTTGGTTGTTTTCTTCTATTGTTTAAGCTATTTGTTTTTGGGTATAATCTAATATATATTTGTACACGTAATTAGTCCGTTTCTCATGCAAACCTTAAATATGGACTTGGATGATCGATATTAGTAAATGGTTTACTAGTGTCGTATACAATTAAATACGAAAATTCAGTTAAACTTTGTATCTAAATTTGTACACATAATTAGTCCGTTTCTCATGCAAACCTTAAATATGGACTTGGATGATCAATGTTAGGTAAATAGGTTTACTGGTGTCGTATGCAAAATTAAAATTCGAAAATTCAGGTTAAACTTTGCCGTATCAAAAATCGTAATTTTTTCCTTTTACTATTTATGTCACATCTTGTATCATTCGCGAATGAATATGTAATTCTATTTATAAAGTATGTGTCACTCTAATTAAGTAAACGTGTTTTGGGTTATAAACATTTGTGTGAAACGTAAAAGCAAACTCGAACTCGTGCATACCTAGTGTAACCAATCCCACATCAAAAGCGTATTGAGAATGTCCCGAGCTTATAAACGGGAGAGTCCCTCCATCTAAGTATGAAACTCCTAACTCATGACAAATGGTATCAGAACAAACTCAATCGTCTTTCGATGTCCCACCAGACACCCACGCAAGGGCACTCACATGTGATTATGGGTCCACACGAGAGTAGGGTGAGAAAGGCAAGAGTCCCACCTATAACGAGGGCTTCACATGATTGGGTAGGGAAGAATGTAACCAATCTAACATCGAAAGCGTATTTGGGAGGCATGAGCTTATAAATGGAAAAAGTCTCTCCATTTAATAGATTAGTCTTGTGGGTGTGAAACTTTCAACTCATGATACTGGGTCCCAAAGCTACGAGAGATCAAATTTTTAATTAATATTTCTGGGACAGTAAAATATATTGCAATTATCTTTAAGCTCAATTATTCATCCATGAGTAGATTGCTTTCTTAACATCTTCAAGCATCTTTTGTAAAGACTAAACTGTCCTACTTTACTCCTTGTGATCAATTTTATATCTGTCCTCTTTAAGTGTTTAAGATGATTTTTTCCGGAGTCTGCTTTCAAGTGATTTAAGGGATAAAGTATAGTTATGGACGGACCCAAGAAGCGGCGACAAGGAGCAACTGACCCTTCTAATTTTTATTTTTATTCTTATAAAATTAATTTCTATATGTAATTGTCTTGCTTTTTTCTAATTTTGTATGGTTTATTTTGTAATACTTTAGTTATTTAATCTGATATATTTTATAAAAAAATAAGTGAGTGTAAACTAATAAATTTATATAAATTTCAAATTTTAATTTAACGGACTTTAGACGACGTTGAGGTTTAAGAGTAGTTCTTGATGATTTCTCGTAAAAGTGTCACAAATTTGAGTATTAGCTAAACCTTACAGGTATTTTATGAAAATCTCCCTTTTTCTTTTTGGAAATTTTTTTCACCATGGAGAATGTGAGGTTTTATATACAGGAATTAACTTAATTCCATTTAATGATAATATCTTTTTGACTTGTATGTAAAGATTACTTCTGTTTAGTTTTCTCTTAATCCAAACAGATAAAATAGAAGACTTTAAACTTTAAAAGAATTGAAAGTGCAACTTATGTTCAAAAAAGAATCTGGGTTTTTCAGAACTCAGTGGCAGAATTAACCCAATTGTCATTTAGAAGGAAGAGACTGCAACCACTAACCATTCCTAAAACCTTGATGGTTTAATTTGAAACTTTGAATAAGTTAATAATTTTTAATTATAAAAGCCGGCTACTGCAGTGCAGGCTGAGCAGCCGTCAAGGACGGCATTTGGAATGATGCCAGACATAACAAAATTTTCATATCAAGACTTGGAAGTCAAATTCTTGACTTGGATTAGTCATAATTATGAGAAATTTTCTCTAAACAAGTTTGGTTGAAATGGGTTCAAATTTTTTTTAAAAGAAAAAAAATTAATGTAACAATGACTTGAATTATAACAATAACATATAATAAGTAAGAAGAGATAATGGGAGTGTTAATTTTGAGTTAATTACAGCCAGATTTTAATTATTTTACCAATAATAATGGCATCTCACTTTTATTTGATCAATACAACTGTTGTGGCTCATAATTGGAAGTCCAAAATGGAGACTACTCTTTAAGTCATTGTACGTGGTGATTGATCCAGCCGCCTCCCCAATAGAAATAGTCAACAAAAATGACATACACACTATGGACTAGAATTACGTCAATCAATGTTGAAAGAAGAATTTTCTTCTTGGAAACGAAGACCAATTTTAGTGTATATATGACAAATATAGTTACAACATGTTATGCTATTGGGTAATTATTACTTGTCAAACAAGATCATTAAATTACTCTAATAATCGTCGACCATCTGTTAAGTAATTCATGATATTCCATATAAGGATAGAGGTAACGTTACTCCTTACTAGTATTATTATCTATTATTCAAGTTCAACAAACTTGAGTCCAATTGTCCTATATAATCACATCATATAGGCATAGTTTTAGTCTTAGATTTATATTATTTCGTATGAGTAGACTAACCTTTTAGATAATTAACCTCAATGGGATTTGGTTTGTCAGTCAATGAAGGGTTGCTCAATTCCAGGGGCGGATCTAGCCCACCCTCAATTTTATTTTAAAAAATACTAATATATGTAATTTCTGGATTTTGGTCTACCCTAACAAAAATATTAATATGTAATTAGTTTTTATTTTGGCCCATCCCTAACAAAGATTTCTGGATTCACTACTGCTCACTTCCTTAAGTTCTTTGGGTCACCTATCACAATAACATAGTGTCTTACTTGATTTTTTGAGCTTATAGGGTGTTTAATAAACTCAAGAGATTAAATAAAGTGCATACAAGATGACCTAGATACCCTGATTACCCAAAAAAAAAAAGTCTTTTAGATAATTGGGAAATGTTCAACTCAAACAAAAGGTAACCATTTAGAGAGTTTACAAATGTTGAACGTAACGTAATTTTTACTTCCAACATTGTAGCATTATCACTCAATAATAAATTCATGATTAACCTATCGCTAATTAATGGCAACTTTCCGCTAGACTCTCTCTCATTTTGGCCTATAAGGATCCCAAACTCAAGCCTTGCTTCAACGATTGCATCAACCCATCTCTATATTCTCCACAAAACACAACTAAAATCATGGAACTCTTCTCCCTTCTCCTCTCACTCATACTCTTCATTTCTTTTATCCTCTTCTTCTTCTCCATTGCGCTCAAAACCAAACCCACTAATGAAAAACTCAAACTCCCACCAGGAAGCACAGGCTGGCCAATCATCGGCGAAACTTTCGAGTACATTTCAATGGCCAGGAAGAATTGCATCGAAAAGTTCATATCAGAGAGGCAAAAAAAATATCAATCCAAGATTTTCAAGACCTCATATATTGGCCAAACCATGGTCTTCATGTGCACACCTGAGGGAAACAAATTCCTCTTCTCCAACGACAACAAGCTTGTCAAACCCTGGTACCCGAAAACCTTCGACAAAATTTTCGGTCAGTCTGATAACAAACTGAGCGAATCACCGGAGGAGATCACGAGCATCCGGAAAACGGTTGCCACATTCTTCAGCCAGCCTGAAGCACTCAGAAAAAACTTAGGAATCATTGAAGCTATAGCAAAAGAGCACCTGCAAAAATTCTGGGATGGCAAACAAGAAGTTGTAGCTCATCCTCTGTTAAAGAACTTCACCTTCACATTATCCTGTAGATTAATGTTAAACGTTCAGGATTCGGGAACCATCGAAGAGCTCGAGAAGCTGTTCAGCTGCATAATGTCTGGGATGATTTCTTTGCCTGTAAACTTCCCAGGGACGAAATTTAACCTGGGCGGTGAGGGCGTCGAAGGAAATCCGGAAGAAGTTCGAGGTTATGATAAGGAGGAGGAAGATGGAGATTATGGAGAATGTTAGTGGATCTGAAGATTCATCAAAAGATTTCTTGACATTGCTTATAGTTCAGAAATTGAAGGATAATGAAGAGGTGATTGAATCAGAAGTTGCTGTATTGATATTGGGGAATATAGTTGCTGCATATGACAATTCAAGCACCACTTTAGCTTCTATTCTCAAGTATCTTGCAGAACTACCTGAATTTTATGAAGAAGTCTACAGAGGTATGCTGACTATATTTATTGAATTTAATTCAGTGTTCTTCCCAACTTTAAAATTTGGGTTTAGAAATGGATGTCCTCAAAAATATTTGAGTATAAATTATGAAATAATACAAAAAAACATTGTTTCCACCGTTGGCCTTTTCAATCAAACAAGTATGTTACGTCTGCATTTTTTTAAGATGTAGATCTCATTTATTAATGTTGATAAATAGCTTATTATCACTCTTCTACACTAAAAAAAATTCAGTTCAATTTTCTTCGTATTGATAAAGGTAAAATTTTACCATATAGTGTTTTACTGACACTAATAGGAGTGTAAATCTTAAAAAAATAAATAAATATGAATGTCCCACTTAAAAATTTATAACGGGTAGATAACAAGAGCTCTGAAATCTGAAAACATAAAGGAAATATTGATTATGCACGAAATATAATGTGTGAAAATATGGAATAAATTATTGTACATAAACTTTTTTTTTCTGAATTATTTCTTCGTTTTACGTATGCTTGCAAAAGAGCAAATGGAGGTAGCAAATTCAAAAGGAACAGAAGAGGCATTGAGTTTGGAGGACTTAAAAAAGATGATCTACTCATGGAATGTTGCAAGTGAAGCCTTAAGATTGCAGCCAACAATTGCATCACCTTTCAGAGAGGCCATTACTGACTTCAACTTTGATGGATATCTAATTCCAAAGGGATGGAAGGTAATCTAAGCTACAACACTCTCAACTAATTAGTCCACCTGCATGGGCCGCCCACAAACATGGGCCTGTGGCCGGCTCTGTGCCCCGACCCCAAGCAAGCCTTGGAAAGCGGCAAAGGCCTGCCTTGACGCGAGTGGGGTTGTTGGGATTATGGCATCAGGGCATAATATCCCCAACAACCATAGCCTGGTGAAATACCGGCGCCTTCTTTTGCCCCAGGGAACACAAGAACTTTGTTTCCAACACCGATTCTGAATCGGGGCAAGCCTTATTTGCAGTAGTGTCTAGATAATAAAAACTCTCCTAGGTATTGCATTTTCGAAACTAAACGGCCATTTTTCCTTCATGTTTGACAGTTGCATCGAGCGGTACATGCCACGCATAAAAACTCAGAATATTTCCCAGAGCCAGATAAGTTTGACCCATCAAGATTTGAAGGGAATAAAATAGTTCCTTATTCATATGTTCCATTTGGAGGAGGTACTCATGTTTGTCCTGGAAGAGAGTACGCTAGATTGCAAATACTTGTCTTCATGCATCATTTGGTCAAAAGATTTAGGTGGGAGAAGGTGTTTCCTGATGAGCAAATGATAAGGGACCCAATTTTAGTGCCGGCCAAAAGACTCCCGATTCGACTTTATTCTCGTCAATCTTGAGTAATTAGATTAAGTTTTTCTTGGATTTTTGTGTCTTATTTTAACATTTTCAATCAAATCTTAATCGACCCTGGAACTATTTGTTCTACTTCCGAAGTTTCGAAACATGACCATTAGAACCATCGTATCTTAAATATTTGATTTGGTTTCATTGCTTCATAAATTAGAACATACTGTTTAAGGAATCAAAATTTTTCAGAAGATAAATAAGGTTGAGAATATGAAAGGAACTACAGGGTCAGTCTTACCGCGACAAAAATCATCTTTCTTTTGATTTGACAGGGACTCCTTTGTAAAGTTTCACACGATCCTTTAATGCATCACGTCGAGGCCGTGCCACCTTATTGTTAGGATCGAAAAGCAACACTTCTTCAAAAGCCTTGAGAGCTAACTTCAAGTCTTTCTTCTTTTCATAGGCGTCACCAAGGTTGTTCCAGGCTGTGACATAGCCAGGTTGGAGCTTCACAGCAGTTTCAAACTGAGTGATTCCTTTCTCAAGCTTTCCATCGCGTACATAACTGACACCAAGGGCATTGTAAACCTGTCCAAATAGTTTCTGACACATCATTTACTTCTCTTGGGTTTTTCTAAATATATAAATTGGGTAGAAGACCAGAAGTTAAACTCAAGGCCAGTGACAACTCTTAGCTCCTACCAGTCAATGTCAGAAGCAGAAATATAAATTACAAGAAATATAGAAGATAACTAACCAATAATCAGAACTCTTAAAACAACGATCTATAATCAGCCTGATTCAAATACCAATATTGGTAATGGTCTTGCAATAACATAATGCATAACTTCTTAGTTCCACTGAACCCAATTTATTGTAGTTTATGATTGTTATCATACAACTCAATTACAGCATTTACCATCACGATGATTAATAATCCAAGCTTAAGGACGGTAGGACAAAAGATACCCAAGAGAATATTGCAGATCAAGGCAAGACAGATGAAAGGCAATAAACAAATGCTATGGCTTTAATTGTAATATCTTTTCAGTTAGACTACTGCAGATAAATTGTAAGCAACCTTAAGACAGAACAGAGATATGCGACAACGAAATTAATACAAAGGAAATGCACAATGCCTATAATCATACCTGGGCGAGTCTTGATCATCTCCATCCCATTTTTCGATTGCCTGAAGTAAGTACTTAGTAGCAGCTGGGTAAAATTTCCTTCTCAACATCACTGCACCAAGTTCAAAAAGCTCAGTTGCACTGGCATCACCACTTCTCACTTGTTCCTGAATCAAATGGCAACATGAAAAATAAGAATCATGTGAGTAACAATAGCAAAGGGCCACTGTCTACGGAGTGTCTTCATTCTTCTAATAATACTATCTTGTAGCCAGCAAAACACTATGAAGGATGCGTAGAAATTCAACATCAGATATTGCAAATTCATTCAAAAACTATACTGAAATAAAACAGTCTCACCTGTAATTCTTTAGCAGAAAGGTCAAGTTCTCTACGTACAAGGACTTGACGAATCACAAAGAAGGTCCCAAGTCCAAGCAAACCTAATAGTAAAAGTAGATAAGATAGCTGAATTCCCAATTCAAATAATTCCCCAACTTCATAAATCGCATCCGTTCTGACATTTTCACCCGCGTTTGCCACTTGTGCAGAAATCAACCACGAGCTGGATCCAAATGATAGTGCAGATGCCTGAGTTATTAGCCTTTTCACAACTAAATTCTCCTCAATGGTCAAAAGCTTCCTCAAGGAATCTGCAATCGAAGGCTGATATTAAAAGATGATACCTTATATAATTCATAAAATGTACAGCTTAGGGCTGAAAATGTGTCTGATGTATTTTACATGCTGGTAACTCTATAAAAAGACAATATTATTCTATCATAATAACTTCATTGCAAAAGTAGACCCCTATAATTGGACAATATAATCAACAGGAAGGAAATGCAGAGGCCTTGATTGGGCAGAGCCAACACTATTCAGTCAAATCTTGAACAATGATCTGATTAACATGGAGAGTTATGAGGTTTAACCATTTCAAAGTTTATACTACTAAGTAAGTTGACATTCACAATCAGCAAACTCATTAAATAAAATAAATAAATCATATATATGTAAGGATGATTATTGACCCCTAATATTGAAAGCAATACCTAATACTGACTGAAAATACAATCTTTGATTCTTAAAACTAAGAAAGATCAGAGCAGCTCAGTAAATCATTTGAAAGACAGCTAAACTGCTAACCTATCTGAAAATGAGATGGCAGAGCTTCCTTCCCTTCTATTTTTTCGAACCTGTTTCTAGAATATAGAATAAACATCAACTAGGAGTTTTTTAGAACTGTTTAAGCAGGAGAGAATGTACATGGCCAAGAGCAACACCCAATCAGGCTTGTATTATGCTGAAATGACTGACTATTTATGACAGTTTGTGTTACCCTAGCTAAATCCAACCTAAACTACACAAAGCTGACAGTCAGCCACTAAAATGAGATAGCGAATAAAAATAACAAGGGTAGAAACAGGAAATTACTCTCAAACTTTTCCAGGCTATAAGAATCCTTAGCCAATTCCCTTCGATGTATCTGCCTTCATCAACAATGGAATTTTAAATTAGTAACTGAAAACATATTGGCAAAAACATTAACCAAGTTTCCACCAGCAGAAATTTCATATAAGCAGAGAGAATTATTTCTTCAGATTACTGAGATATATGACAGTAGGAAGCGCAAAATAAACTCAAAATATGAAAAATCTTATCAAGCTTTATAGAATAGCATGGTGCCATGCTTTACTTTTTTCACTGCTATACGTCTAATTTTTCTTTACTGATTCAGAGTCTTGAAAAATAATTTACTCATCTCAATTGATCATGACCTTGATTGGATTATTTTTTTCCATACGATAGATGAAAATTATTTAGTTGGATCTATTTCACCATAACCCCAGTAGAGACACACAAATGAGTGGCAATAATTCCATCCAAATAATAAGAAAATTCCAATTTTTTCTGATTTCATTAATCTTACTCTAATTAGGATGAGTAAAATAAGTCCATAAATCCCTATAAACTGTAGTATATTTTAGGGCTCTTACTAGTAAATAAGGATGCCAAGCGTCTTCGTTCTCCAAGTGTGCTTACTTTCATACAAATAAATAAGTCTATGTGAATTCTTGGGACTGATTTTTTGGTTTTTATATTGCATGGTAATCTTCTCCTATTGACTACAATGATTGATCATCTTCTCACACAGATATAACTCCTTTAACAAGTGAACCCCATTGTGTTCTATTTCTTATTGTATATAATTAGCATTATTTTTCGACTACCTATTAAATACAATTTCAGCACTGCTACACCATGCTGACATTACCACTTCATTGCAGATCAGATGATAATGAGGAATATAATTCTATTAAAGGGTAAAGCACATTATATTTTATCTTTTGATGGTATACGCAAGTTACCTTCTACAATGCCCATGAAATACAAATTCAACACAGTTGCTACAAACTAATATTGTCAGTTCACTGCAAAGTTGATGATAATATGATATATCAACCTATAGATCACTTAATCTCTCTCTCCCAAGTTGCATTGCTACCAATCACATTCCATACTTGCAAGTTGGCATAGGATGTTATGATATAATTGTAGCAGTAATAGGCCTCAAATTGTTTGAGAAGAAATAGAGGTATCGTGTCAATGATTCCCATTGGTATGCACAAGGCACAAGATATGGGTGTTCCAACTAAGGTAGAGAATAACCAATCAATACCCTAGGCATCCTTCTCGCGGTTTACCAGCAATGAATTGAGAAAACCCATTATGAGATTTTAGATTTCAACCAGAAAAATTACATTAAAATATATCAGCCCACACATGCAAACTTTTCAGCAAAATAAAAATAAAATAAAATAAGAGCTACTTCTACAAGAACTAGCAGCACTGAAGCATAGACAACTTCATAACGCACACCTGTAAGTTGCAAACTCTAGTAACGTTTAGCCCACGGCCGGCTCTGGAGCTCATCAAAATTGTTGCACTACAGGGGTGAAAGATATCCTGGGTGG